>CM070789.1:41156206-41540633 GCA_036346955.1 Dipus sagitta | reverse complement strand
GCTGTGAGTTTGAGGCCAGCCTGGGACCAGAGTGAGTTCCAGGTCAGCCTGGGCTACAATGCAACCCTACCTCAAATAAACAACAAAAAAGCCTCTTGACAGACTGTGATCCTAGCCGGGCATGGTGGCACACACCTTTAATCCCAGCACTCAGGAGACAGAGGTAGGAGGATCACCATGAGTTCCAGGCCACCCTGAGAATACATAGTAAATTCCAGGTCAGCCTGGGCTAGAGTGAAACCCTACCTTAAAAAAAAAAAAAATTGTGATCTTTGACTCTCCCCAAGGGCAGTCAGACAAAGCCCCCACCTTTATTGTCACCCCATGGAGAGGCTGACAGACACCTCAGTGCAAACTAGTGTAGCAAATGATGACACCAACCTCCGTCATTCACCACTTTTAGTGTTTTACTGCTATTTCTGGTTGCTCTCACAAAAAAAAAATCCCTTTTCAGTCTGGCACTGAGATAGACTTGCAGACATCACAGTTGGGACTCTCCTTTTCCAACACTCCTATCAAATAAAAGTACAGCACTCTCACAAGCTCTCTAGCGCCTTCCTCTCTCTCATGCTTCTTTATCTTACTACTTCTAAAAAAATAGTCTCAGGCTGGCCTCAAACTCATGGTGATCCTACCTATGCCTCCCGAGAGCTGGGATTAAAGGTATGGGCCACCACTCCAGCTTTTATTTATTTTTTGTTATTTTCTATTTTATTTTACTATTATTTGTAAGGAGAGAGAGAGAGAATGGGTGCATCAGGACCTTTGGCCATTACAAATGAACTCCAGAGGCATGCACCAGTACATGGGTACTAGGAAAACAAACTCCCAACATTAGGCATGGCAAGCAAGCGCCTTACCAGCTAAGCCATCTCTCCAGCCCTCTGAAGGGTTAATAGCCTTCCCTGAAAACTAAAGGGAACTAGAGTTAATAGCTATCCTTAAAGCTTGCTGGCAATAAAGAAGTTTGGCACCCTTCCCTGGTTAGATGGCCTTGAAGACCAGAGACCATCTGAGTGTCCTCCCTAGAGATTCCTGAATGAAGAAGCCTATTCTTATTCTGAACAAGGACACACACACAGCTACAATTTTCTTATCAGCTGCAACTGGTCTGGTCTGTTTTTCTCAGAATCCTTATAAACTTACACCCTAGCCTGGCTTCAGCCTTCATTCTGCAGGAAAGCTGAGGCCCCTTACTGTTTTCTCTAAATAAAAGTCTTGTTCTGTAGAGATCAAATCTGGTGTTCTCTTTTGCTTTTCTTTTACACTTTCCTTACACCCTCACTGTTTTTTTAAAAACTATTTTATTATTTATTTATTTGATACAGAAAGAGGGACAGAAAGTGACAGAGAGAGAATAGGCGTGCCAGGGCCTCCAGCCACTGCAAATGAACTCCAGACGCGTGCGCCCCCTTGTGCATCTGGCTAACGTGGGTCCTGGGGAATCCAACCTGGGTCCTTTGGCTTTACAGGCAAATGCCTTAACCGCTAAGCCATCCCTCCAGGCCCTGTTTTGTTTGTTTTGGTTTTTCAAAGCAGAATCTCACTCTAGCCCAAGCTGACCTGCAATTCACTATGTAGTCTCAGGGTTGCCTCAAACTCATGGTACCACCACACCCAGCTGTCCTATTTTTTTTTTTTTAAACAGAATTTCATGTAGCCCACAGTGGCCTTGAACTCCTGATCCTCCTGCGTGCTGGGAAGGTAGCCATACACCACCACGTCAGACTTAAAAAAAAAAGAAAGAAAGAAAAATCACGCGTAGAGCTGAAAAGATAACTGAATGGTTAAGGGGCTTGTCTTCAAAGCCTGGCGACCAGAGTTCGATTCCCCAGCACCCATATAAAGCCAGATGCAGAAAGTGGTCCACGTGTCTGTACTTCTTTTGCACTGAGTGGTGCGCCCATTCTCTCCCTCCCTCCCTCCCTCTCTGTCTGTCTCTCTGCCTCTCCCCTCCCCCGCCACGTGGTGGCGCACGCCTTTAATCGCAGCACTCAGAAGGCAGAGGCAGGAGGATCACTGTGAACTCTGGGCACCTGGAGACTACACAGTGAATTCCAAGCCAGCCTGCATCAGAGGGAGACCCTGCCTCGAAACACAACAACAAAACAACTCGTCTGAAAAGATGCAAGTCGGGACGACTGTCACTCCTGCAGTTCTTGGTCATCCTGGGCTGCCCAGACCTTACCCCGATCCAAACTCCCACGGACAGTAAGTCACGAAGGCCGCAGTCTCTCCCTCTGCTTGGACCCCAAAGAGCGCACCCGGACCCCTTTCCCAGGAGAGACTTCCGCAAGGGGGACGAGTCCAGGCAGGCAGGGCGTCGCACCATCTCCGAGCGGCCATGACGCGGGAACCGCGGCTCCACCGCGCCGGTCCCCGCGAGCCGGAGTCTCCGCACCCGGGCCACCACCGGACGGCTCGTCACTCACCATAGCTTCCGGAATCACTTCAGGTCGCGGCGCTGACAGACGGTCCGCAGAAGTCCGCCGAGCTCCAGAGGCGCGCACAGAACTTGCCCGAGCTATACCCAGTGGCGCATGCTCGCGCCGGCGCTCCTGATTGGACAGCTCACACAGCCCCTTGGCTCCTCATTGGATAGCCGCTCGAAACCCGCCCTCTGCACCCTGAGGGACGGCTCCGGAGTCCCAGTTTCTACCCCGGAAGTAGCCCGCCCTGGCCCCCCCCACCCCCCCCACCCCCCCCACCCCCGGCGCTCACCCCACCCACCTGGAGGAAAACCTCATTTCAGAACTTGCTCCTGCCGGTTGTGGTGGCGCATACCTTTAATCCTAGCACTCGAGAGGCAGAGATAGGAGCATCGCTGTGAGTTCGAGTGCAACCTGAAACTACATAGTGAATTCCAGGTCAGCCAGAGCTAGAGTGAGACCCTACCTCGAAAAACCGGAAAAAAAAAAAAAAACTTGTTCCTAAACCAGGCGTGGTCATGCACACCTTTTTTCTTTTTTTGCTCATTTTTATTTATTTATTTGAGAGCGACAGAGAGAGAGAAAAAATGGGTGCGCCAGGGCCTCCAGCCACTGCAAACGAACTCCAGACGCGTGCGCCCCCTTGTGCATCTGGCTAAGGTGGGTCCTGGAGAATCGAGCCTCGAACCAGGGTTCTTAGGCTTCACAGGCAAGCGCTTGACCGCTAAGCCATTTCTCCAACCCAAAACTTTTTTTTTTTTTTTTTTCCGAGGTACGGTCTCACTCTGGCCCAGGCTACAGAGACTACACTTGGTCTCGAACTCACGGCAATCCTTCTACCTCTGCCTCCCGAGTGCTGGGATTAAAGGCGTGCGCCACCACGCCTGGCTCATGCACACCTTTAATCCAAGCACTTGAGAAGCAGAGAAAGGATTGTTGTGAGTTTGAGACCAGCCTGGACAACGTAGTAATTCAAGGCCAGTTTGAGGCTACAGTGAGACCCCACCAAAGCAAAAATAAACTTGTAGGGTTGGAGAGATGGCTTAGCGATTAAGGGGCTTGCATGCAAAGTGTAAGGAGCCAGGTTCAATCTCCCAGTGCCCAAGTAGGCTGGATGCACAAGGTGCACATGCGTCTGGACTTAGCTTGCAGTGGCTGAAGGTCCTGGTACACGCCATCTCTCTCCTTCTCTTTCTCTAAATTAATTAATTAATTAATTAATTTTTTAAAAATGAGACTACATAGTGAATTCCAGGTCAGCCTGAACTAAAATGAACTACCTTGAAAAAACAAAAAATAGATTTTAACAAGTGAAGGATTTATCTAAATGGGAAAACATATAAATGTAGCATTTAGATGCAACTTAACCATAGGTAAAGGATGAAACATAAAATGCTTGTAAGCTACAATATTTAAGAAACTTTGTTGTAAGTATACAAGTAGATGTTGTTTAACAAACAAAATAAAATCTTGGTCTAATGGAAAGCATGTAAATTTAAAATTTGTAAACTATTTAGTATGCATTAGTAAAAGTATAGCAATATCTAAGAAATCTATTGTAAACAGAATTAGACATTTTATAAACTTAATCATTTTATAAAACATTAAAAAAGCAGATTTATGTTCAACAAAATTTGAATTTTGGATTACCAAAAGTTAATAACCTTTATTTCTTGGTGTTTTTTTGGTGGGGGTCACCCAAGGTAGAGTCTTGCTCTAGCCCAGGCTGACCTGGAATTAGTCTTAGGCTGGCCTCAAACTCAAAGCAGTCCTCTTACCTCAACCCCTCAAATGCTGAGATTAGAGGCATGTGCCACCACATCATTAGCCTTTATTTCTTTACACATATCTTATTCAGGAATTTAACAACTTTTTTCTGCTATGGGGTCTGATGTCACACAAGTAAGACCATCAACTCACGGAATGTGAGGCAAAGTTTTATTGGGTAAAAAAGAAAGAAAAGAAAAATAAGAAAGCCTGGTATAGCACGTCCTCACCCCAGAATATCAGAGTGAAGCCCTGAACTGTTCAGAGTGTCAGCTTTTACAGAAAAAGAAACAGGATGGGAGTTAAACCATAAATCACAACTCACATGCCACAGTTACAGCCATAAAAGTTAGAAGAAAGGAGGCGGGGGGCGGGGGGGGCTGGAGAGATGGCTTAGCGGTTAAGCGCTTGCCTGTGAAGCCTAAGGACCCTGGTTCGAGGCTCATTTCCCCAGGACCCACGTTAGCCAGATGCACAAGGGGGTGCATGCATCCGGAGTTCGTTTACAGAGGCTGGAAGCTCTGGCGCACCCATTCTCTCTCTCTCTCTCTCTCTCTCTCTCTCGCCTCTCTCTCTCTCTCTCTCTCTCTCTGCCTCCTTCTGTCACTCTCAAATAAATAAACAAACAAACAAAATTTAAAAAAAGGAACTTGTAAACAAGTCTCTTGGTCAGTTACAGGAAGCACCTGGGGGGTATGAGGTAGGCCTGTGACCAGGAGTTCCACCTATCTTAAGGAGTTTGCTCAATGCAGGCCTCATGTAATGCTATTCAGACCAGCAAAGCCTCCTGTCTACCTACAATCCCCATCTGCTTAAACAAGTGTTTCATTCCATTCCTTTATGAGCTCCTACAAGGAAGTGACTTCTATTTTTCTCTAATCTAGGTATAAAGAAATGTAGAGAAATATAACATTTTGCTCACTTTGCATTTCTTTTTTTGTTTTTGTGAGTTAGGGTCTTGCTCTAGCCCAGGCAGACCTCAAATTCACTATATAGTCTCAGGGTGGCCTCAAATTCAAGGCCATTCTCCTACTTCTGCCTCCCAAGTGCTGTCATTAAAGGTACACACCACCATGCCCTGCTAATAACTTTTCATCTAGACATTTCACTTAATATTTTAAAGCTAGAAATATATACTATTTCCTTTATATCTCTGTATAAGACCATTTCTCTGGATAGAAGGGAATGGCTTTCTCTTTTTCAGTATTAGCATGGACAAAGAAAATTGTTATCAAAGGCAATCAAAGCAGGATAACATCTTGGCATCTCTATTTTTTATAGTATATTTTATTCACTTATTTATTTGAGAGAGAGAGAGAGACAGAATGAGCATACTAGGGCCTCCAGCCACTACAAAGGAACTCCAGATGCATGTGCCCCTTGTGCATCTGGCTTATGTGGGTCCTAGAGAATTGAACCAGGATCCTTTGGCTCTGCAGGCAAATGCCTTAACCAGTAAGCCATCTCTTCACCCCTGTTAGTTTGTTTTTTAACCATAACTTCCAGCCTTTTTCATTGTGCCGCACTGCCACTGATTTAATGAGGCAAGGCTAACTTGTAGCAACAATTAAGTGAAAAGGCCATTCTAAATCTCGACCCAACATGTCTAAGTCCTAGGAAAATGCCTCAAGAGCCATGAGACAGAGGTGAACTGAGGTGGAGAAGCAGGATAGAAGGTGGTGGGAACTACACCCTTCATCCACTTCTGGCTCTTTTTTTTTTTTTTTTTTAAGAGCAACGGACGGACACAGAGATAAAGAGGCAGATAGACAGAATGGGTGCACCAGGGCCTCCAGCCACTGCAAACAAATACCAGATGCATGCACCACCTTGTGCATCTGGATTATGTGGGTCCTGGGGAATAGAGCCTCAAACCAGGGTCCTTAGGCTTGACAGGCAAGTGCATAATCACTAACCCATCTCTCCAGCCCCACTTCTGGCTCTTTTCATTACAACTCCAGCAGCAACTCTGCTTTCACATTTTATGTAGGGAGGTTCTGAGTAGATTTTATTTGGTGGGCAAAAGGAGGTTGGGCTTGGAAAAATAAAGATCTCAAATTACCTGAATTGGAGGAATAAACTAGAAGGAAATGCTTTGTGGAAGAAATGGCACAAGGATCATTTTAAAGCAAAGACAGGATTTGATCCAGAGGGCAAGCAGGATATAAGGTCAGGCATAAAAACTGCTTTGACGAAGGAGCTCTGTCTAACTTGATTACAGGCTGCCTGACAGGGCTCAGCAAACAACAGATGGTACAGAGTAGCACACTGGCCCCTAGGCAAAGGCATTCAAATGAAATGCATTAAACAGTGGAGAATTACATATGCTCAGCTCTGGAAATAAAAAAGGTGAAAGTTCGGTTGGAGAGATGGTCAGCAATTATGGTGCCTGCCTGCAATTGCCTAAATGATCCAGGTTCAACTCTCCAGTACCCACGTAAAGCTAGATGCACAAAGTGGTGCATGCAACTGGAATTCATTTGCAGTGGCTAGAGTCCCTGGTGCTCCCATCCTCTTTCTCCTTGCAAATAGATAAAAATAAAATATTTTTAAAAGGTGAAAGAGGTTTTTAAAAAAAATTTTGGAGGGTTGATTTTTTAAAATTTATTTGAAAGAGACAGAGAGAATGCACACTCCAGAACCTCTAACCACTGCAAACTAGTATCTCTGTTTTAAAACTTGTTTTATTTTATTTTATTTTATTTTTTGGTTTTTGAGGTAGAGTCTTGCTCTAGCCCAAGCTGACCTGGAATTCACAATGTAGTCTTAGACTTGAACTCACAATTATCCTCCTACCTCTGCCTCCTGAGTGGTGGGATTAAAGCTATTCACCAGCATGTCCGCCTTTAAACTTTTTTTAAATATATTTTTTATTTATTTGAGAGAGAAAAATTGAGAGAGAATGGGCGCTCCAGGGCCTCTAGCCACTGCAAACGAACTCCAGATGCATGCGCCCCCTTGTGCATCTGGCTTATGAGGGTCCTGGGGAATCGAACCGGGATCTTTTGGCTTTGCAAGCAAACACCTTAACTGCTAAGCCTTCTCTTCAGCCCAAAACATTTTTCTTATTGATTCATCTGTAGAACTCTGTAGGAAAGTATATTATTTACTCAGGAATGTTAATTACTCAAGGATAGCAGAAAGCAGAGATAAGTCATCTCAGTTTTTGGATTTCAGGTCTACAGGAAACATTCCTTTCCTCAGTTCCTCAAGCAGGAGCAATTGTGTTAAGACAGAGGTTTGGGTCCTGAGATCCAGCCTAAGCAATAAGAACTTTTGTGTAATTTTAATTAAGACAAGGACTTACCAAATAAAATCTTAAGATTGTTTAGTTATGGAGGAGACAGGACTTTCAAGAGGATGGACGCTGAGCCAGGACAGCACCAGGTGGCTTCTCTTCCACGCAGACTACAGCTTGGCCTTCTCTACTCCTCTCTGCCCACCCTGGGATCCAGTTCCTGGACAAGAATTACACTTCCATGTACTCCATGTTGAAGTTTATAATGTCAAAATTTTCTTGGGCTACAAAGATGGCTTAGCAGTTAAGTGCTTGCCTGCAAAGACTAAGGACCCAGGTTTGATTCCCCAGTACCCATGTAAGCCAGATGCACAATGGGGTGTATGCACCTGGAGTTCGTTTGCAGTGGCTAGAGGCCCTGATGCACCTAGTTATTCTCTCGATCTACCTCTTTCTCTCAAACAAATTAATAAATAATACCTTTTTTGTTGTTGTTTTTTTGAGGTAGGGTCTCACTCTGGTCCAGGCTGATCTGGAATTAACTATGTAGTCTCAGGGTGGCTTCGAACCCTCAACGATTCTCCTACCTCTGCCTCCCAAGTGCTGAGATTAAAGGCATGCACCACCACACCCAGTTTACTTTTTTTTTTTTTTTAAATGTCTTAGATCAAAAGTATCTTCTACAAAGGTAAGAGTGGGTAGACCTATCATTTGGTGATTTTTCAGAGACTACAGCCACCTCTACTATTACTGCCTTATCTTTAGGTTGGACTAACTTTGGTCATAGTAGAAAAAAATGTGCCTTCCACTTAAAAAAAAATAGCAAATTTCCAGCTAGAAAAAGAGGAAATCCATCTTCCTTAGAACAGATATATTGATGCAGGATTTTAGGGCTCAGGGGGGTCTCCAAGAATTTAAGTTTTCAGTTCTGTCCTATCTTTAATAAGGAATTTATAAAGACAGACTTGGGCTGGAGAGATGGCTTAGTGGTTAAGGTACTTTCCTGTGAAGCCTAAGGACCTAGGTCCAACTCCCCAGTACCCACATAAACCAGATGCACAAGGTGGTGCATGTGTCTGGAGTTTGTTTGCAGTGGGTGGAGGCCCTGATGCACCCACATTCTTTCCTAGTCATCCTCCTCTTCTTCCTCCTCTCTCTTTCATAAGTAAAATATAATTTTTTAAAAAAAGAATTAAAAAATAGGGATGGAGAGATGGCTTAGCAGTTAAGGCACTTGCCTGCAAAGCCAAAGGACCCAGATTTGATTCCCCAGGACCCACATGCATCTAGAGTCTGTTTGCAGCAACTAGAGGCCCTGGTGCCCCCATTCTTTCTATCTGCCTCTTTCTTTCTCTCTCTCTCTCTCTCTCTCTCTCTCTCTCTCACTAAATAAATAAATAAATAATTTTTTTAATTTTAAAAATAAAAACAGACTAAAGAAAGATGAATTATGAATTACTAAGTTTATTGAGGGAAAAATTACAAATTGTAGAGTTTATTTAAGGGATATTGGGATCTTGGAAGGAAAGCTAGAACAGTCATACACATGTGGGAAGTAGGAACCTTGGAACTGTGTAGGGAGACTCAGGAGAAATCAGCATGATATTTGCCATGTATTTTGAGAGAAGTTAAGAGGACAGATGGTGGTGCAAAGGGAAAAAATGAGAGGGCAGATATCGAAGTAGAGACCAAGAGATTCAGAGGAGAAATGAATAATGAAGAGAATAACACTCATAGTTACCCTGAGTTTAAAGGAATTACACAAGTAGCAAGCCTAGAGTTGGTGAGAGCACTCACATGGTAGATCTGGAGTATACTAAAAATATGCAAAAAAAAAAAAACATGCATATTGACTGATTAAATTTGAAGGATACTAAGTTCTAAAAAAAAAAAAAAACCATGCATATTGTAGATTCAGAAACCAAAGGAAAATTTTGCATGTAATAATGTGAGAAGTTGCCCCAAACTATAAAGCAGAAGCAAGCAGAAAAGTTTCCCCCAACCAAGAGACAAGTTTTGTGCTCTCCCCCAAACCCAGCCAGGCTGGGTGATGGGGAAGCCAGACTCATGTGTTCATGTGGCTGAGCAAAGAGAGGCAGAGCCAAGTATCACAGCCATCAAAACAGAGCTGAGCTGAGCAAAGTAGGGCAGAGTCCACAACAGGAAGAAGACAAGACTTTTTATAGGCAAGGAAAAGACCCAATTGGTTGGTAGACTTAGAGGGCAGATCAACTGGCTAGCCCATCCAGGGCCGTCTGTCTAGGTAGCATGCAAGACTTGGCAGAAGGGGATGCTGTAGATCAGTATTGATGAGATACAAGTTCCATTTCTGCCAAAAGTTCTGTTCTTGTGTCAGGGCAAGATGGTATGTGGGGTGGTGTCTCCTGGTTCTGTCTGGGCCTCAATTTCTAATTAAAACTGCCTAAAAGAGAGGCTGAAGAGATGGCTTAGTGGTAAGGCATTTGCCTGCAAAGCCAAAGGACCTCGGTTCGATTCCTCATAAGCCAGATGCACAAGGGGCACATGTGTCTGGAGTTCGTTTGCAGTGGCTGGAGGTCCTGGTGCACCCATTCTCTCTCTCCCTCTTTCTCTCAAATAAATAAATAAAAATTAAGTTTTAAAAAAACTGCCTAAAAGAAGTTAGCTTTCTCCTATCCTTCATTCTCCCATCCTGAGAGGAAACTCTTAAGTGCTGTTAGAGGGAACAGGACACATAGACTTCTCTAACTTCCTCATTTTGAGCATTTAATAATTGCAAATATATTTATTATAATTTACAAATTAGTTAACAATTATATACAAATAGAATTTTAGCTATAAAATCCCAACTGGATACATACTTTACGGAAGATGAAGTTAGGAGTAGAAGATTTCTAAATTGGCTTCTTCATATCCAATGGTTTAAATGTATCCAGTTTTGGTTTTAAAAGAATGTCTATGCATTGTCAGGTCTTTCTTCCACTAAGCAAATGCTTGCTTTCCAACCAACAAGGCTTGAAGCTAGCCCATTTCCATGGTGTATAGTAGACTTTGCAGATTCCTTTCCTGTGTTACCTATAACAAGGTGCACAAAACACATAGGAAGAGTTCTGCAGACATGTGACTTTATGGTTGTTCTCATTTCAAGTTATGGATGAGTTGTTATCACATCTATCACTCATCCTTCCATGTGCTTCCATCGACACTTAAAGCACCCTTACAAGATGTGAGTGTAGAAAGCACTCAGCTAAAAGCTCTAAGGAGTTTCTTTTCTTGGGAGAGGTTATTTAATGTCAAGGTTTGGGATGAAAAGGACAGGAATTTTCTTTTCTCCTTTAGTCCAGTTTCTGTCCTCCACCCTCACCACTTCTAAAGGGTTGCGTATATATACCAGGCTTTTCCTTACTAGTGGTGAGGGTGGAATCTCGGAAACAATCTTCAAAACTTAATGAATGTACAGATATCCCACAGGTGCTGGATTTCAGAAACACAAAATATAACCTAAATCCATGTCGAGCTAACTAATAAGCATATCCAATCAATACACAGACTATGCATGCGTTCTACTACTGTGGCAGGTGCTGGAGCCTGCCGGCAAAATTGAACAGGACCTGATGGGGAGTGAGGATTAAAGAGAAAAACAAAAGCCAGGCGCGGTGGCGCACGCCTTTAATCCCAGCACTAGGGAGGCAGAGGTAGGAGAATTACCGTGAGTTCGAGGCCACCCTGAAACTACATAGTTAATTCCAGGTCAGCCTGGACCAGAGTGAGACTCTACCTCGAAAAACCAAACAATAAATAAATAAAGAGAAAAACAAGAGACAAAGATACAAGCAAGGACTCCAGGTCAGGACTGAAGCCTCGATCTATTTTCCACACTTGCTTTTATACACACTCAAGCGTCATTAATCAATTACATAAATTTCCAGTGACTTTTACAGAAGTTTCCATCAAACAACTTCTTCCTCCTTTACAATCACGTGCCTGACCACTTCTCAGTACACTGGCCACTTCTCTGTACAGAAGGTTAAATAAAGATAATGCAACAGACAAGTCCTATCCTGCAAGGAACTTCTTCCTCATATGTACCCAGAGCAGTCAAGAGTTCATTATAAGCAATAAAGTCACAATTCACAATGTCAAAAAAGCAAATTGCCCCACAACTCAATCCTTCAAGCCTAATACAAACATACCTCAGAGTCAATGCCAACGCAATGGCTCCCAACAGGCAGGAGGTGCGCGGAGTAAGGAAAGTAAACTGACACATGCACACCCTGTAGCACTAACTAGTAAGCCTATCTCATCAATGCACAGACTTCGATTCAAATGTGAGCTCTGGGCTACATTAAAACTTCCTAACTGTCATATCTTCAGTTTATGCTTTCTTGAAAGTATAGGCCTTACCACTGCTTCTTTCATTATTAAAATAGCACACAATCAACCCAGAAGTTGAGTAAAGTTTATAGTTTACATTTCACATGTGAAAATTCACACTGCCCAGTTCCAGGTTTACATTGTCACCCTGACAGGTTTTAAAAGAGGCCGTGCTAAGGCATGTTAGTAACACTGGTTTTCTGTTAAGAGTATGTAAAACAAAACCACATTTCTGGTGTGTCCCATCTTCCCTTTAGTAAAACTCTAGGCTTTTAAATTTTAAAAAACAAACATCTATGATGTATGATGTAGTGATTACTCCTAGAACACTTTACAATTTCTACATACTGAAAGACACAAATAAATAAATAAATAAATAAAATAAAGGCTTTTAAAAATATTTTATTTTTACTTATTTATTTATTTGACAGAGCTAAAGAGGGACAGAGAGAGAGAATGGGCACACCAGGGCCTCCAGCCACTACAAATGAACTCCAAACACATGCACCCCCTTGTGTATCTGGATAACAGGGTTCCTGGGGAATCAAACCTGCATCCTTTGGTTTTGCAGGCAAATGCCTTAACCACTAAGCCATTCCCTCCAGCCCTAAAGTGTTTTTTTTTTAATTATTTTTATTTTGTTAAAGAATAGAGTAGAGCCAGGCATGGTGGCACACGCCTTTAATCCCAGCACTCGGGAGGTAGAGGTAGGAGGATCGCCGTGAGTTCGAGGCCACCCTGAGACTACATAGTGAATTCCAGGTCAGCCTGGGCCAGAGTAAGACCCTACCTTGAAAAACCAAAACCAAAAAAATAATATAATAAAATAGAGTAGAACCTGGCTGAACTAAAACAGTTTCTTTTTTATATAACCCTTTACAGGGCTGGAGAGATGGCGTAGCGGTTAAGCGCTTGCCTGTGAAGCCTAAGGACCCCGGTTCGAGGCTCGGTTCCCCAGGACCCACGTTAGCCAGATGCACAAGGGGGCGCACGCGTCTGGAGTTCGTTTGCAGTGGCTGGAAGCCCTGGCGCGCCCATTCTCTCTCTATGTCTCTCTCTCTGCCTCTTCCTCTCTGTCTGTCACTCTCAAATAAATAAAATAAAAAAAAAATAAATAAAAAATAAAAAATATATAACCCTTTACAAACATATTTGGAAAGAGAAATACATAGACAAGTGAAATATAAAACAATTAATTTGATGTACACTAGAGCCTTCAGAATTAACATAAAACAATTTTATGTGTATGCATGATAGCTGAAAGTAGATGAAGTTTAGACAGGCTATACCAACATGTCTATACATAACAAGAGGACAAAAGTCACAGTAACTTAAATTAGATTTAAATCTAGTGATGACCATTTGGTAAGATTAAAATGAATAAGACAGAAACTATAAATGTTCAGATTCAGTTTCCCAAGTAGTTAGAAAGATAGAGGAACATAGATAATGTGGTGCACACCTTTAATCCCAGCCCTTGGGAGGCAGGGGTAGGAAGTACGCCATGAATTCAAGGTCATGTTGAGACTACATAGTGAATTCCAGGTCAGCCTGGGCTAGAGTGAAACCCTACCTCAAAAAAAAAGACAAAATAAACAAACAAACAAACAAAGAGAAATCAAAGGGCTGGAGAGATATATCAGTGGTTTAGGCACTTGCCTGCAAAGCCTAATGGCCTGAGTTTGATTCCCCAGTACCCCCATAAAGCGACATGCACAGAGTGGCACATACATCTGGAGTTTGTTTGCAATAGCTGTAGGCCCTGGCATGCCCATTCTCTCTCTCTCTCTCTCTCTCTCTCTCTCTCTTTGTCTCTCTTCTATCTCTCTCTGCTTGCAAATAAAAAAATATTTTTAAAAACTCTTTTGAGGGGCTGGAGAGATTGCTTAGTGGTTAAGGCACTTGCCTGCAACAACAAAGGACCATGGTTCAATTCCCCAGGACCCACATAAAACAGAAGCACAAAGTAGTGCATGCGTCTGGAGTTGTTTACAGTGGCTGGAGGCCCTGGCATACCCATTCTCTCTCTCCCTCCCTCTCTCTCAAATAAATAAATATTTAAATAAATAAATTCATTAAATAAAAACTCTTTTGAAGCTGGGCGGGTGGCACATGCCTTTAATCCCAGCACTTGGGAGGTAGAAGTAGGAGGATCACCATGCGTTCAAGGCCACCCCAAGAAGACATAGTCAATTCCAGGTCAGTCTGGACTACAGTGAGACTCTACCTCAAACACCCCCACCTCACCCCCCGCAAAAATTAGGAGACTTCCAGGTAAGATGATGGCATATTGGCCAAGCCAAAGCAGCCTGGGGAGGGAAATAAGTAGAAAAACAGCAAAATACACTCTTCTACTGAAAAGTGGAGGTGTATAAATTATTATCAACCACAGCAGAGGAGAGACTCAGATCTTGTAGAAAGGAGAAAACTGGCCAGATTCCACCAAGACACCAGCAACCCTGGTCTGCATGTCTGCCCATCCAGCCAGCGCAGAGCTGCAGGAGGAGAAACCAAGTGAAGGGATTTTTTATTCACACCAGCCTCCTCACAAAGTCAAGAAACCTGAAGGGGAAGACAGCATGGACCAGCTAAGCAGCTGCTGAAGGAGACCAGAAACAGGACCAGCTGAACAAGTCCTGTAGAACTCCAGGCATCCTGCACAGTCTCCCTTCCCCAACCACCAGTGCTGCAGTGAACCACCAACTCATTCACCACCACCCTTGGCCACATGGCATCCAGCATGCAGCACAGCCAATCAGAACACCAGGTCCACAGTGCAAGAGAGAGGGATGGAGGTTGCCCCTCAGTATTGGTAAGATTTGAAGCCATTGCAACAGGTAACAGGGCCTGCTTACACAGAGCCAGGTACAGAGACCTGCACTGGAAGTGATCTCTTTCCATGTCAGGACAGGTTATGTGGTACATATTCTTGGTTGGCTTTACCATTCTCACATAAACTGTATTTTGAGGTTTACAATAGCTGCCTTTGAGGGTTCCTGGTTTACAAGGCCTTTGTTTTTTGTTTTTTTTTTCTTCTGTCATTATTAAGTGCAGGGTCTCACTCAACCCCAGGCTGACAAAGAACCCACTTCAGACCAGAAATCTCAACCTCCCAGTTGACAGGATTAATGGTGTGGGGCCACAATACCCTTACAGACTTTGGCCTTATTAGATTATCTGTTTGTTTTAATCTCTACCCTTGCATAAATACTCTGTGCAGTTTTGATTGAATGTGTATATTGCTCAGTTGAATTTTGAAATTTGCCAGTAAATTGCCCCCGCCAGGCCACTTGAATAGCAGACCAACTCAACACCTAGGGTCACTTCTGCTGTTTCTCTTGGACTATAAGAGCTACACCTGGCACCTAAAACTCCTACCCTGAAGATATGTAAAGTTGGATTTATAGGCTCAGAACACTGCAGATAATTAGAAAATCCAAGCATCAAATTAATTCAAAATGCAAAAATCTCTACATTATGATACAAGAAACACAAAAAATCAAGACAATACAATCCCACCAAAAATTATAAATCCAATAGAAATGACCTCTACTGAGACTGTTTTCTTTTTTTTTTTGGTTTTTTGAGGTAGGGTTTCACTCTAGCCCAGGCTGACCTGGAATTCACTATGGAGTCTCACGGTGGCCTCGAACTCACAGAGATCCTCCTACCTCTGCCTCCCGAGTGCTGGGATTAAAGGCGTGCGCCACCACGCCCGGACTACTGAGACTGTTTTCAATGAAATGCCTGACAAAGATTTCAAGAAATGATTATATTTATGTTCAAGGAAATCAAAGAAGAAAACAAACTCCTGAAGGAATCCCAAGAGAACACAGGAAACCAACTTAATGAAATAAGGAAGTCAAAACAAGACATGAGCAAGGAAATAGAAATAATGAAAAAATATGAATCATAAATACTAGAAATGAAAAACAGAATAAGTCAAATAGAAAACACTCACCAGTAGAATGGATGAAGGAGAGTACAGAATATCCAAACTAGAAGACCAGGTGGCAGATCTAATACAATCCAACAAGAGAAAGACAAACTAATAGGAATACAATAATGGGAATTTCATTTATTTACTTATTTATTTATTATTTTTGTTTTTTTTCAAGGTAGAGTATCACTCTAGCCTAAGCTGACCTGGAATTCACTTGGTAGTCTCAGGGGGCCTTGAACTCATGCCAATCCTCCTGTCTCTTCCTCCCGAGTGCTGGAATTAAAGGCGTGTGCAACCATGCTCGGCAAGAATGGGAATTTCAAGACATTCAAGACACTAGGAAGAGATCAAGCATAAGAAATCAGAACATAGTAGAAGGGTAAGAATTTCACTCTAAAAGCATAATAGAAGAAAACTTCCCTTAAATAGGAAAGTGATGCCAATACAGATTCAGGAAGCTAATGGAACACCAAACAGACAAAATCAGGAAAGAACCTCTCACTGTCATATTATAATTAATGTACTAAACACACAAACCAAAGAAAATATATTGAAATCAGGTAATCACTCCCATTCACAACTGCCTCCTGGTTCCCTCTTTACTGCACTGTGGATTTAGTTAGGCTAGTTTGGTCAGAGGATCTTCTGTTCCCATTGGCTGTGCTGGATGCTATGTAGCTGAGGGGTGGCTACTATCCCTTGGAGTCTCAAGACTAGTTTAGATCTGAACAAAAGAAAACCATCAGAGATTACACTCCAGAGTTATAGGAAAACTGAACTTTGTTTGCTGCTCAGAACCTAACAGTAGATTAGGACCATGAAATTATGAAAAATAATTAATAATTAATAATTTTATCTTCTCTTTTAGCTCTTTATGGTCGCCAAATATGCTGCATGATGTTTGGCTTTTAGGTTCAATTCCCCAGGACCCATGTAAGTCAGATGCACAAGGTGGCGCATGCATCTGGAGTTTGTTTGCAGTGGCTAGAGGGCCCTGGTGTGCCCATTCTCTCTCTCTTTCTCTCTCTGTCACTCTCAAATAAATAATTAAAAATAAAACAAAATAATAAAAATAATAATAATAAAATTTGTATACATTAAGACACCATTTGTGGAATCATGTTTGTAGTAAAAAAGTTTATATTTAAATTTTTGGACTATAGATGTAGATTCAGAGATAATTTTTGAGAAGATATCAGTTGTCTTCTCTTGTCAGTGCAAATTACCTTGGATTTTTCCCAGGATTTTTGTATTCTTCTTCAACACTGTGATCTCCCCATTTCTGTCCTTTAAAAAGACCCAGAAAAACTATTATAAACTATTAACAATTATAGAAGAAACATTTAGATTCATGTTACATTATGATTGTCCCAGATTACTTACCAAAATATCCAATTCTCATATTCCAAAAGTCTGAACTGCACTGATGGACACAAGACACTTTTTTTTTTTTAACTAAGTGAGAGAATGATGCCACCCTTACCTGTATACAGCATGCAGGTTCCTGATGGTTTCCCTCATCACAACTCTGTAGAGATTCTCCTGTGAAGGATTTAGTAAAGTCCACTCCTCTAGAGTAAAGTTCACAGTCACATCCTCAAAGGTCACTGACTCCTAGAACAGACCACTTATGATTTCAGCAGAGGATGAGCTTGATAGCAATTGGGGACCTACACAGGATGTTCTCTTCACAGGAAGTTCTCATAATGCTGGGGAAAACCTAACATTTAAAAGTTTTTGTTTATTTTTATTTATTTATTTGAGAGTGACAGACAGAGAGAGAAAAAGGAAGATAGGGAGAGAGAGAATGGACGTGCCGGGGCCTCCAGCCACTGCACACGAACTCCAGATGCATGCGCCCCCTTGTGCATCTGGCTAAGGTGGGTCCTGGAGAATCAAGCCTCCAACCCGGGTCCTCAGGCTTCACAGGCAAGTGCTTAACCACTAAGCCATCTCTCCAGCCCAAACCTAACACTTATTCTGATATTTGGTTGTCTAATATCACAGATTTTGTTTGTTAGTTTGTTTTTATATACTAGGTTTGAACACTTCCATGAAGAAATAGCAAAACGGGGACATCTGTACCTTTGGTGAATTGTAATGTACTTCTGGGTAATCATTAAGCCTTACTGTGAGCAGATCTGTAGTATATGTCAAAATTTTAGTACCTACTACTCATTGTATAGAACAGTTAATGTCAGCAGTCCAGAGACTTACTATTGATCACAATATGGGTTCATAAAGTTCTACTTCCTTTACTTGTATCTGGAGGGTAGATCTCACCAATCTAGCTTCCAAGAAGGGCTTTGTCTTTCTAAATACCATGCAAATAGTATGTATTTCCACTCTGAAAGTCGTCTGCACACTTCTTTGATGCTGAGATAACTTCCTTAATTAATTCCTACTCCCACCCCATCCACCCTGTGCAAAATATCTCTGGGCACAGAGTTTCTCATGAGCTTCCCTGAAAGATACACTTAAATAAAAAACTTTTTTTTGGCGGGCGGGGGGAGGTTTCTCATGATCTTCCCTGATCGATACACTTTAAAAAAATACTTTTTTGGTGCCGGGCATGGCGGCGCACGCCTTTAACTCCAGCACTCCGGAGGCAGAGGTAGGAGGATTGCCGTGAGTTCAAGGCCACCCTGACACTACATAGTGAATTCCAGGTCAGCCTGGGCTAGAGTGAAACCCTACCTCGAAAAAACAAAACAAGACAAAAACTTTTTGGGGGGGTGGGTTTCTCATGATCTTCCTTGATAGATACACTTTAAAAAAAACAACCTTTTTGGGGGGAGTGGGTTCTCATGATCTTCCCTGATAGACACACTTAAAAAATTTTTTTTGTTGTTGTTTTTTGTTTTTTTGAGGTAGGGTCTCACTCTAGCCTAGGCTGACCTGGAATTCACTATGTAGTGTCAGGGTGGCCTTGAACTCACAGCGATCCTCCTACCCCTGCCTCCCAAGTGCTGGGATTAAAGGCATGCGCTACCAGGCCTAGCTTTGCTATGTTGCTAAAAGTGTTGTTCAGCTCTAACAGTTTGCTGGTAGAGTCTTTAGGATCCTTTATGTATAAAATCATATCTGCAAATATTGATACTTTGATCTCTTCCTTTCCAAATTGTATCCCATTTATGAGTGTCTCTTGCCCTGTTACTATAGCTAAGACTTCTAGTACTATATTAAATAAAAGTGGAGACATTGGACACCCTTGTCTTGTTCCTGAATTTAGTGGAAAAGCTTCAGATTTTTCCACATTTAGTATTATGTTGGCTGTAGGTTTATCATAAATAGCTTTTATTATGTTGAGAATGATCCTTCTATTCACAGTTTCTATAGGACTTTTACCATAAAGGGATGTTGGATTTTGTCGAATGCCTTTTCTGCATCTATTGAGATGACCATGGGATTTTTGTTCTTCAGTCCATTTATATAGAGTATTACATTTATCAATTTGTGTATGTTCAATCATCCCTGCATCTCTGGGATAAAGCCTATGTGGTAGGGGTGAATAAACTTTCTGATATATTCTTGTATTATGTTTGCCAATATTTTGTTGAGATTTTTTTTTTTTTTTTTTTTGGTTGGAGAGAACATGGTTTAATTAAAGGCAAAGCTGATTTCAGCAGCTGCAGATCTTGCACAGACAAAAAATAAAATTAAATTAAATTAAAATTAAAAAAAACACAAAATAATTTGTTTACTACACAGAACCAGTTTCTGATGAAGATTCTCCTCCCCTCCCTCATTTCTCCACAGTGAGGATGATAAGGCGAGGACCCCCACCTCAAGAGTCATGAAACATTCCAAACACCAAATTCTCACGCAGAATGGGGCTGTAGGTGGGAGGTACCGGGAGGGATGGTAAACCTGGTTAGCTTGTCCAAGGTGCAAGACTCAAACACCGGAATGTTGCAGCCACTGAATGCACAGCTCAAACACACAAACTGGGTGAAGATTGTAGGAAATGAACAGGGAAAAGGAAAAGGTGGACACAAGGAGGGGCCAGAGCGAAGCACGAAAGGGTTTCATATTGCCATTGGGTAGGGTGGGGGATTCACACTTTCTGACCTTTCAAAAACAAAACAAAAAACAAAAAGACCCCAACACCATATCTTTGTTGAGAATTTTTGCATCTATGTTTATGAGTGAGATTGGTGTTCAATTTTCTTTCTTTTTTTTTTTCTGCTTTGTCTGGTTTTGGCATCAGGGTAATGCTGGCTTTGAAGAAGGAGTTCAGTATAATTCCTTCCTTTGTATTTTATGAAAAAGTTTGAGAAGCAGTGGTGTTAGTTCTTCCATGAAGGTCTAGTAAAATTCACGAGTGAATCCATCTGGGCCTGGACTTTTTTTAGTTGGGAGACTTTTTATAATTGCTTGGATCTCCATACTTGTTATACATCTATTTAAATGGTCTATCTCAGCCGGGTGTGGTGGGCACGCCTTTAATCCCAGCACTTGGGAGGCAGAGGTAGGAGGATCGCCGTGAGTTCAAGGCCATCCTGAGAGAACAGAGTGAATCCCAGGCCAGCCTGGACTAGTGTGAGACCCTACCTTGAAAAACCAAAAATAATAATAATAATAACAACAACTAATAATAATAAATAAATGGTCTATCTCATCTTGGTTTAATTTTGGTAGGTGATATGAATCAAGGAAATCATCCATTTCTTTCAGATTTTCAAATTTAGAGGAATATATATTCTTAAAGTATGTCCTTATGATTTTCTGAATTTCTTTGGTATCTGTTGTAATGGTGCCTTTTTCATCTCTAATTTTATTAATTTTTGTCTCTTCTGTCCTTCTTCTGGTCAGATTTGCTAAGGGTTTATCAATCTTGCTTATCCTTTCAAAGAACCAACTTTTTTTCATTGATTCTTTGGATTTTTTGTTTCTATTTAATTAATTTCTGCCCTAATCTTTATTATTTTTTCCCATCTACTGAGTTTTTGTTTGCTTTGTTCTTCTTTTTCCAAGACCTTAAGGTGAAGCAGTACATTATTTACTGGTGAACTCTGATTTCTTAATATAGACACTTAGAGCTATAAATTTCCCTCTTAGCACTGCCTTCATTGTGTCCCAAAGGTTTTGGTGTGTTGTATTCTCATCATCATTTGATTCTATGAATTTATCGATTTCCTTTTTGATTTCTTCAATGGCCCATTCATCATTCAGTAGTGTACTGTTTAGTCTCCATTAATTTCTGTATGCTCTGTAACTTTTCTTGTTGCTAATTTGTAGTTTAATCCCATTGCGGTCAGATAGAGTACAAGGGATTATTTCAATTTTCCTGTATTTGTTAAGATTTTCTTTGTGTTCTAATATATGGTCTATTTTGGAAAATGTTCCATGTACTGCTGAGAAAAATGTATATTCTGCAGTATTTGGATGGAATGTTCTGTAGATATCTGTTAGGTCCGTTTGTTCCATGACATCATTTAATCCAGATGTTTCTCTATTTATTTTTTGCTGGGATGGGGATGATCTGTCAATTGATGAGAGTGGCATATTGAAGTTACCCACTACAATAGTGTTTGGTATTATCTGTGACTTTAACTCTAATAGTGTTTATTTGATGAAATTTGGAGCCAACATGTTAGGTGCATAGACATTTAGGATTGTAATGCCCTCCTTATGGAGTATTCCTTTAATCAGTATAAAGTGAATTTTTTTTATTTTTTTTTGTTTTTTGAGGTAGGGTCTCACTCTAGCCTAGGCTGATCTAGAGCTCACTATGCAGTCTCAGGGTGGCCTTGAACTCACAGTGATCCTCCTATCTCTGCCTCCCTAGTGCTTGGATTAAAGGCGTGCACCACCATGCCCAGTTTAAAGTGACCTTTTTTAATCTTTCCTCACCAATGTTGATTTGAATTCTACTGTCAGATATTAGGAGAGCAACCCCAGCTTGTTTCTGAGCCTCATTTGCTTAAAATACCATGCTCTATACTTTCACCCTAAGATAGTGTCTATCTTTTATTGAGAGATGAGTTTCCTGGAGGCAACAAACAGCAGAATCCTGCCTTTCAATCCATTCTGCAAGCCTGTGTTTTTTGGTTGGGGTATTGAGGCCATTGATATTAAGAGTTATTATTGAAAGGTATGTGTTTATTCTCACCATTCTTCTTGCTTTGCAGTGCTTCCCGAGCTCCCTTTCTCTCTTGTTTTAACTGGTTTTTTTTAATTTTTTTTTTTTTTTTGGTCATTATTTATTTATTTGAGAGTGACAGACAGAGCGAGAAAGGCAGGTAGAGAGAGAGAGAGAATGGGCGCTCCAGGGCTTCCAGCCACTGCAAATGAACTCCGGACGCATGCGCCTCCTTGTGCATCTGGCTAACGTGGGTCCTGGGGAATCGAGCCTTGAACCGGGGTCCTTCGGCTTCACAGGCAAGCGCTTAACCACTAAGCCATCTCTCCAGCCCTTGTTTTAACTGTTATTTGAGTATAGTGTTTTTTGTTTTTTTTTTTTTTTCAGTTTCCTCATGTGTGTGCTTTGCTTTCTCTTCAGTGTGAAGGATTCTTTCAAGTATTTTCTTTGGAACTGGCTTAGTGGTCATAAATTTGTGGAGTGTCCTCATTTCTCCTTCAATTTGGATAGATAGCTTTGTGGGATAAAGTAACCTTGGTTGAGAGTTGTTTTCTTTCAGAACTTGGAATACCTCATTCCAAGCCCTTCTGGCTTTTAAAGTTTGTGTTGAGTAATCTGCTGTGATCCTGATGGCTTTGCCTTTATAGGTGACTTGCATTTTCTAACTGCTTTCAATATATTTTCTTTCATTTGCATGTTTAATAGTTTAATTATAACATGGTGAGGAGAGGTTCTTTCCAGGTTTTGTCAGTTTGGTGTTCTAAAAGCTTCCTGTATCTGCAGTGGAATTTCTTTCCCAATTTGGGGAAATTTTTCAATGATTTTGTTGAAAATGCCTACTATGCCTTTGGACTGAAATTCTTTTTTTCTTTTTTTGGTTTGTTTGTTTGTTTGTTTTTCAAGGTAAGGTCTCACTCTAGCTCAGGCTGACCTGAAATTCAATGTGTAGTCTGAGGGTGGCCACAAACTCATGGTGATCCTTCTACCTCTGCCTCCTGAGTGCTGGGACTAAAGGTGTGCACCCCCACATCCAGCCTGAAATTCTTCTCCTTCTACTATATCCTGAATTCTTGTTTGATCTTTTCAGTTTCCCAAATATCTTTAAATTCCCATTCATACCTTCCTATTAGCTTATCTTTCCCTTTGTTGGACTCTCTTAGATCTGCCACCTGGTCTTAGTTTAGATATTGTGTTCTCTCCCGCATCCATTATACTGGTGACACTTTCCACAGTTTTTTTTTAAATATATTTTATTTATTTATTTATTTATTTATTTGAGAGACAGGGAGAGAATGGGTTCACCAGGGCATCAAGCCACTGCAAACAAACTCCAGACGCATGCGCCCCCTTGTGCATCTGGCTTACGTGGGTCTTGAGTCATTTAACTTTGCAGGCAAATACCTTAACTGCTAAATCATCCCTCCATCCCTCCACAGAGGTTTTTATTTCACTGTGTTTTTCAGTGCTAGAATTTCTGCCTGGGTTTTCTTCCATATTTCTATTTCCTTACTCATGTCTTGTAATGACTTCCTTATTTCATTAAGCTGGTTTCCTGTGTTCTCTTGGAATTCCTTCAGGAGTTTGTTTTCTTCTTTGATTTCTTTGAGTATAGATAAAAATCATTTTTTTTTTTTTTTTGGTTTTTCGAGGTAGGGTCTTACTGTGGCTCAGGCTGACCTGGAATTCACTATGTAGTCTCAGGGTGGCCTCGAACTCTCGGCGATCCTCCTACCTCTGCCTCCCGAGTGCTGGGATTAAAGGCGTGCGCCACCACGCCCGGCTTTTTTTTAAAAATCTTTGTCAGGCATTTCATCAAAACAGTCTCATTGGGGGTCATTTCTGATGGATTTATAATTTTTGGTGGAATTTTATTGCCTTGATTCTTTGTGTTTCTTAAATTATAATGTAATGATCTTTGCATCCTCAGTTGATTTGATGCTTGGGTTTCCTAATTATCTGTGGTGTTTTTAGACTTGGAAATACAACTTTATGAACCTTCAGTGTAGGAGTTTAAGATGGCTCTTGTACCCCAGTCCAACCACAGAAGCAATACTACGTGTTGAATTTGTCTGCTATTCAAGTATTCTAGTGGGCTGGGTGGAGCAATTTACTGGCAAAATTCTAAACTTCAACTGAGCAATATACACATTCAATAAAAACCAGCACAGAGTATGCAAGTGTGGGGATTGAAACAAATAGATAACCTTATAAAGCCAAAATCCCTAAGGGTGTGTGTTGCTCTACACCCTTAATCATGTATGCTGGGTAGTTGAGATTTCTGTTGTGAAATGAGTTCCAGGTCAGCCTGGTTCTGAATCAGACCCCACCCCAACAATGACAGAAGAAAAAGACAAAGGCCCTGTGAATCTGAAAGCATCAAAGGCAAGAATAGTCAAACCCCAAATACAGCTTTTTTGAGAATGGTAAAGCCAACCACAAATATGTAACCCATAGCCTGCCATGACATGGAAAGAGAGATTAGCACTTCTAGTGCAGGCCTTTATGCCTGATTTTTTGTTAGTCAGCCTTGTTACCTTTTGGGATGGCTTCCAATCTCACCACTGCTGGGTGCCCACCTCTATCCCTCCGTGTTGTGCTGTGGAGCTGGTGCTCTGATCAGCTGTGCTGGATGCCCTGCCACCAGGGGCTGAATGTGGTCTCCGGAGGTTTGTGATTCTGACAGTTGTGGGATGGGAGAGTGTAAGGAGCCTGGAGTTGCACTGGACCTGCTCACCTGGTCCCACCTGAATCCCTTTCAGCAGCTCCTTAGCTGATCTCTGCTATCTCCCCTTCAGGTTTGATGAGTCTGGAAGATCCCCTTGTTTGGTCTTTGTTCCTGTAGCTGGGTACTGGGCCAGGCAGGCATGCGAATCCATATGGGCCACAATCACCTCTGCGGGATTCTGGCCGTTTTCCTCCTTTCTGGTAGATCTTGGTTTCTCCTGCTTCTCTGCTGTGGCCAATAAAAACCTATACACCTTCACTTTTTGTTGGGGGGGGGAGTGTATTTTGCTGTGGTTTTGCTTAAATCCCTCCCTAGGCTAGTTTGCTGTGATCTATGCAGCCACCTTACCTGGAAGTCCTCGAAAAATATTTTTCAATAGTTCAACATATACCTACCTGGAAAGTTGTTTCATGATAGAACAAATACCGCAGAATGCTGTAGAACTCAGGAACTCTTAAATGTACATCAGGGAGGGACAGGCTGGCACCTACTTGGACACTACATTGTGTTTCCCTCTCTTTCATGAACAATAATGTCATTATTGCACATTTTTTTTAAAAATTGTGTTTTGGGCTGGAAAGATGGCTTAGTGGTAAAGGCACTTGTCTACCAAGCTAAAGGACCCAGGTTCAATTCCCCAGCACCCAAGTAAGCAAGATGCACAAGGTGGCACATATGTGTGGAGTTCCACTGCAGTGGCTGGATGCTCTGGCACATCCATTCTCTCTCTCTCTCTCTCTTTGCCTTACTATCTCTTTCTCAAATAAATAAATAAAATATTAAAAACAAATTTTAAAGTATTTTATTTTTTTTTATTTATTTGAGACACAGAGAGGCATGCCAGGGCCTCTAGCCACTGCAAACAAACTCTAGATATATGTGCCATCCTTCACATCTGGGTTTATGCAGATACTGGGGATCCAATCTGAGTCCCTTGGCTTTGCAGGCAAGTTCCCCAACTGCCAAGCCATCTCTCCAGCCAAAATTTTTATTTTTATTTATATTTATGTTATTAAAGGCAGGTACCAACATGTCTGGCCAATTTACTGCACATTTAAGAGAAAAATAGCTGGGAGGCTGAGACAAGAGGGTTGTTGTGAGCTTGAGGCCACCCTGAGACTAATTCAGGTTTGCCTGGGCTAGAGCAAGACCCTATCTTTAAAAGGGGAGAAAGAGAAATGTCTAATGCCCTGAGAAGTCAGGCAAGTCTTCTGCACATAATACAGAATTTTCTCATAATAAAAAGAATAAGTCAAAAGAAATTGACAAATTTAGCCAGATGTAGTATTGCAGGCCTTTAATCCCAGCACTCAGCAGGCAGAGGTAAGAGGATTGCTGTGAGTTCAAAGCCAACCTGAGACTACAGAGTGAGTTTCAGGTCAGCCTAGGCTACAGTGAGGCCCTGCCTCAAACACACATGCACACACACACACACACACACACGCACGCATGCACGCAAAGAAAGGAAGAAAAAAGGAGACAAATTTAAAGATATCAAAATTAATGGAGGTAAAGACAACAAATCAGAAGAAAAACATCTGTACCACATGTGATATGAGGACCATTGTGCAGAATGAAAATGAGTAATTACATCATTAAAAATGGAAAAGTGGGGCTGGAGAAATTGCTTAGTAATTAAGGCATTTGCCTGCAAAGCCTAAGGATCTCAGTCCAATTCTCGAGGAACTACATAAGCCAGATGCACAAGGTGGTGCATGTATCTAGAGTTCCTTTGCAGTGGCTGGAGGCCCTTGTGCACCCATTCTCTCCCTCCCTCCCTTTCTCTCTCTCTCTCTCTCTCTCTCTCTCTCTCTGTCTCTGTCTCTCTCTGTCTGCCTCTCTCTCATGCTGTCAAACAAATAAAAAATAAAACATTTAATAAAAATGGAAAAATGACCAACACATATCTAGCAAATGGTAAAACACCAATATGCAAAGATCCAGGCAACTTTGGTAATGAAGACAAGGCCAAATAAATGCCAAGTGGATCTCATTCAATACCTATGAAAAAAAAGTTGAGCTAATTACAGAATACTAAGTGTTGGTCTGGGGAAATAGCTTACTTGGTACAGTGCTTGTCTTGCAAGCATAGGTACCTAACCTTGGTTAATACACAGAACCCATGTTAAAAAAAAAAAAGTTAGATGTGGTGATGTGTATTTGTAACCCTAGAGCTAGGGAGGTTCAGCCAGGTCCCCTGGGGCTCACCACAAATGACCACAGCAAATAAACAATAAGCAGGAAATAAAATTTGATATATGGCATTGCAGTTTCCTGCAATTTGAACTTGACCACAACCTAGAGCCCAGTCATTTTCCTCAAGGATATATTGTGCATTTACACTTGGAGAAAGACAGAAATGACAGCAGTATTTAATTTTTTTTTAAAAAGTATTTATTTATTAGAGAGAGAGAGAATGGGCTCACCAGAGCCTCTAGCCACTGCAAATGAACTCCAGATGCATGTGTCATCATGTGCATCTGGCTTATGTAGGTACTGGGAAATTGAACCTGGGTCCTTAGGCTTTGCAGGCAAGCACCTTAACTGCTAAGCCATCTCTCCAGCCTGGCAGCAGTATTTCAATGCAAGAGTAAAAGGTCAACCTGGAAACCCCAAGAAAACCACAGGATGAGGAAAGTGAATAGGCCCTGCCTCACACTCTAGCTTTACTAAACTCCAGGCAACAAAAGTACAAGTAGACCTTTATATTGTTATTTCCGAAATATTCATTTATCCAAAGTTCAGGGAAGGTAAATTAAAAAAACATCAGCCCAGCTGAAGAGATGGGTTAGTGGTTAAGGCGCTTGCCTGTACACAAGTTGGCACATGCATCTGGAATTCGTTTGCAGTGGCTGTAGGCCCTGGTGTATCCATCCTTTCTCTTTCTATCTGCTTCTTTCTCTCTCTCCCTCCTGTTCTCTCTCAAATAAATATATAAAATACTTTTTTAAAACACTCTTTAAAAATAAATGGTGAGCTGGCAATATGGTTCAGATCAGTTAAGACGCTTTCCTGCCAAGCCTGACCACCCAAGTTCAAGTCCTAGTATCCACATAAGCCAGATGCATACAGTGGTGCATGCACCTGGAGTTTGTTTGCAGAGGCTGGAGGCCTTGTGGTGCCCATACTTACTCTCACTCTCTCTCTCTCTCTGTATCTCTCTGCTTGCAGATTAAAACAGAGTTTAAAAATAAATAGTAAAGATAGGAAAAGTAAGCAAAGAAACAAAACCACCAGACAGTGTTGGGCTGGAGACCATGAGAACTCTAATGATTCCCAGAGCCCTGTGAGAAATCTTGATGGCTCCAGTGATATTCATATGGTTATCGCTATTAGTTTTTTTTTTCTTTTTAGGGGTTTTCAAGGTAGGGTCTCCTTCTAGCCAGGCTGATCTGGAATTCACTATGCAGTCTCAAGGTGGCCTTGAACTCACAGTGATTCTCCTACCTCTGCCTCCCGAGTGCTGGGATTAAAGGTGTACTCCACCACATACAGCTTCATATGGTTATTCATAATAAATCATGCCAGAAACCTTTACATTGCATACACGAGTAAAAGAAAATTTTCAAGAGAGAACTGAGGGTACAGCTCAGTGGTACAGTGTTTACCTAGCATGTGTGAGGCTGTGGGTTCAATCCCTACTTTAAAAAGCTAGACTGCAAAAGCACATCTTAAAGTGTTTTTCTGCCTTATAATGTGACAATGATATGGATCTGGAGCAAGGTAGCTTAGTATAGGTATTCAACCAGGGAAAGGCCCAAAGTAACTCTGCCCTGGCAGGACTACAACCCTAATCTTATTTAAGATGGCAATAAGGAGCAGCTCACTCATTCTTCTTGAACACCCTTCCCCTTTGGCACCTGTGGGTCAGCCTTTCCTAAGTCAGAGTTGCTCCTGGTTCCAACAATCATTCAAGATCCTTCATATACATTTGAACATGACAATGAGGCTCATTCCAATTGGACACCTGATTTATAAAAGGACCTGACCTAAGCCTCCTCATGAGATTTGTTTTCCTGGTTTCCTTCCGCACTTCCCAGGACTGGGAAGAGGGGCTCTTCTTGGCTTGAACACTTCCCTGCATTTCTTTCTCTCTCTCTCTCCTGAGTCTACCCTACCTCCATGACTTGCTATTCTGAGCCAAAGTTTTTAAATTCTTTGTTAAAAGCAGACAAGTAGGGCTGGAGAGATGGTTCAGCAGTTAAGGTGCTTGCCTGCAAAGGCTAATGACCTAGGTTTGATTCCCCAGTACCCATGTAAAACCCAATGCACTAAGTGGTTCATGCATCTGGAGTTCATTTGCAACAGCAAGAGGCCCTGGCATGCCCATTCTGTATGTATGCCTCTCCTCTCTGTCTCTCTCTGCTTGCAAGAATAATTAGATAATAAATAAATAAATAAACAAACAAATAAAGCAGACAAAGATCCAAGGCCCAAGTCATGAGCCCTGGGGGGGGGGGAGGGTATAAGCTCTGAGCCTACATCTCTTTCATGCATCCCTCACAGAGCTCCAATTTCACAACAGCAATATGCATTGTAGTCCACAGATTTGGCAGCATAAAACAAGACAGCACAAATCACAAGAGGCATCTCCAGATTGCAGCAGGTTGGAATGCATACTGGCCATCAAGTGGTAGGTTACGTTAAGGAATCAGAGAGGAGAAGGTAAAACTGTTGGCTTATGGTGCTGTTATTGTCATCTGCAGAGGTGTGGTTCTGATTTTGCTACTGATGATACTGTAGCATACCCAGGGAGAAACGTACAAAAGCCTTTTCTTTTTCTACATGACTGAGCTCTCATGGACACAGGGTAATAGGCTCCGTAGGCAGGTGTCAAGTGTCTTAAGAGCAAAAACGGCCTGTCCTGGGATCTTCCTGCAGGTCAGCCCGGCGACACACACCCTGTCTGCCGGGTCCGGGCCGCCCAGCCGCCCGCACCTCGGTTCCTGAGCTCCGGCGTCTCGGAGGCTCGGCCTGAGCCTCCCCCGGAACTCTCACAGCGAGTACAGGACCGACCCGGGGTCCTGCCCGGGCCTCCCCAACGCCCGTGCTGGAATGACAAGCAACCACCGCCCAGCCTGGGCGAAATCAAAATGGCACTTCCTCGCCGCGGCGCTTTCCCTTTCCAGTCTTCCTCCCCAGGCTCAGCCTGGCTAGGGGCGAACTTTTTGTAACGGGACATGAACCGCCCACTCACCCCAGACAGGGCGCCATCGACAGAAACAAAGATTACACCAAGTGTTCCAGTGAGTTTTGGGGGAACTATTTACAGGCCTGGGGGTGGTGGGTTACATACAGCACATGGGCAACTTAGGGACAGCTACACCACTGAAGATAGAAACCTCCCAGCAGGGCTGGAGAGATGGCTTAGCGGTTAAGCTGCTTGCCTGCAAAGCCTAATGAACCCAGGTTCGATTCCCCAGTACCCACGTAAGAACACGGTGGCGCATGTATTTGCAGTGGCTGGGGAGGCCCTGGCGTGCCCTTTCTCTACCTGCCTCTTTCTCTCTCTCAAATAAATAAATAAGAAATCTCAGTCTGGAGACACAGCTTACTAAGGCGCTTTCCTGTGAAGCAGGACCCAAGTTCGACTTCCCAGAACCTACCTAAGCGAGATGCACATTCTGGAGTTCATTTGCAGTGGCTAGAGGTCCTAGCATGCCCATTGCCACCTTATCTGTCTCTTTTTCTCTCTCTCTCAAATAAAGAAATCAAAATATATTTTTAAAAGAATTTAGGAGCTGGGTGTGGTGGCACACGCCTTTAATCCCAGCACTTGGGAGGCAGAGGTAGGAGGATCGCCGTGAGTTCCAGGTCACCATGACACTACATAGTGAATACCAGGTCAGCCTGGGCTAGAGTGAGACCCTACCTCGAAAAGTAAAAAAAAAAAAAAAAAAAATTAGGAAGGGGCAGTTGGTTTCATATTCAAAGCTTTTTCCTCTCTTTTCCCTTAACCTGCCCATATTCAGCCAAGGAAAGAAATACATGTAAGAACTGAAGTTCCCAGAGAGAAGCTGTGTCTACAAGGCTGATTGATGGGTTAGAACTTCAGTAGCTGAGGAGCTGTAATGTCGCAGGGCTACTCTTGGGCTATCTTAGCCCCTTAAGTGAGCACTTATTGCCCACCTGTGTGTATGACCTAACAACCTATGATTATTGGACAAACCCTTCTGGAATGTACAATCAGGTCACCAACTTTCACCAACCCTAAGCTAAGAATGTCATCAGCATGAGGCCTATAGAAGGCCTATTTCCAGCTTTGCTGTAACCTGCCTACTTAATGTATCATCAATATATTTGAAAAACGTTTTATGATTGTTCTGTTGCCATAAAAATTTCATAAAACTGTTACCACGTTGGAACATGGAATTTAGGATAACCTAAGTCTGTTTTCAGGTCATGGTCACTCATACTTAGCTTCAGAATAAACTATGCCTTATTCCCTTTGAGTTGAGAGCTATTGTCGTTGTTATCACAGGGAAAACAGAGCCAATGACCGTAACACTTTTAGTAGCCATGAAATGATTTTCCAAACACAATGACACCTGAGCTAAGTCTTTGAGGAAAAGCTAAGTCCAGCCAAGTGCTAAAGCCAACTGATTTACCTAGTAGATCTACTTTTGCCATGTCCCCTAACACAGGAAGCTTGCCTTATGCACCTCATAAATCAGGCTCCCACTGCCTCGGTTTGAGGCTGTGGCCAGCAGGAACAGTCCATAGATTAAAGACAAGGTACTTACTTTCCTGGCTGTTACCCACTGTGCTGAGGGAAGTCCTCTGCTACAGGTCATAGCTCCTGCTGATTATCGTTTATACCGTTAAAAACCCAGTATCTCTGGTTCTGGAAACTTCTCCCACTGGTTGCTCCTTAAAGAATAGTGCAACATTCATCTCCTCTGATGCTGGTGTCACTGTGCAAGTAGCAAATGAAGCTTACAACTAGTACTTTCATCAGTCTCTCAGTTACCCCGCTGTGAATATGCTACCCACCTCTCAGAACCCTGTCTAAAAAGGCTGTCAGAATGTTCCTAAAACCAAAGGGAAAACATATAGGATGTGAGGCCATGTGAGATGAATGTGCAATTACCAGTGGTGACTGGGAGACAGGCACAAGTCCACATTGTCAGCTGGCAACAGTCTGAAGGTTCCCTTTTCCCTTAGGGATCTCCACTCAGGCAAAATTGGGATTTGTGTCCTGTTCTGACACATGCTGCAGCTACCTTCTCATTGCTGGGACAAAATACTCAACCGGAATCAAATTATGGGAGGGTTTATATGAGGCTTACTATTTGGGGGAAAAGTTTCATCATGATATGACAGGGTGAGGGAGGCAGGCATGCCAAGGCCTCTAGCCACTGCAAACGAACTGCAGACACATGTGCCACCTTGTGCATCTGGCTTTACTTGGGTACTAGAAAATCGAACCTGGGTCCTTAGGCTTTGCAGGCAAGCACCTTAACTGCTGTACCATGTCTCCAGCTCCCTGGCTGATTTTGAACTTGCTATGAAGTCAAGGATGGTCTTAAACCCCTGATCCTCCTGCCTTAAGATCTCTGAATATACCCTCTTGGGGGGAGAGGGATTACATATAGAACTAGAAATATCAGGAAATGAGAAAGCATAGGATAGTTTATGCTTACGTTTGAAATTACTTCCTTTTTTTAAAGTTTTGGGGACTGAATCCATGCTAAGCAAGTACTCTATCATGGAGCTATATCCTCAGCCTTCTTTTTACTTTGACTTTTTTTTAAGATTTATTTATTTATTTGGTTTTTTGAGGTAGGGTCTCACTCTAGCTCAGGCTGACCTGGAATTCACTATGTAGTCTCAGGGTGGCCTCGAACTCACAGCGATCCTCCTACCTCTGCCTCCCGAGTGCTGGGATTAAAGGCATGTGCCACCATGCCCAGCTATTTTTATTTATTTATTAGAGACAGAGGGACAGAAAGAGAGTGAGAATGGGCACACCAGTGCCTCAAGCCATTGCAAACGAACTCCAGATGCATGTGCCACCGTGTGCATCTGGCTTACATGGGACCTGGAGAATCGAACCTGGGTTCTTAGGCTTTGCAGACATGCACCTTAACTGCTAAGCCATCTCTCCAGTCCTACTTTTTTTTTTTTTTTTTTTTTTTTTGCTTGTTTGTTTTTGTTTTTCAAGGTAGGGTCTCACTCTGGTCCAGGATGACCTGGAATTAGCTATGTAGTCTCAGGGTGGCCTCGAACTCATGTGATCCTACCTCTGCCTCCTGAGTGCTGGGATTAAAGGCATGTGCCACCACGCCCAGCCTACTTTTAAAAAATATTTTTATATATTTGAGAGAGGGGACAGGACGATGAAGAGGCAGACAGAACGAGAAAATGGGCACGCCAAGGCCTCCAGCCACTGCAAAGGAACTCCAGACCCATGCGCCACTTTGTGCATCTGGCTGACAATGGGTACTGGGGATTCTAACCTGGGTTCTTAGGCTTCACAAGCAAGCACTTTAACCAATAAGCAATCGATCCAGGCCTACTTTTTCCCGGAAGGTGGCGCTGTGGTACTGCCGTCTGCGCAGACAGCTGTTCCAGGATGCTCCAAGTCCTCATGACCCCGAGGCTCCACCCCTTGTCAGTCTCAGCCTGTGGCAGAGGCTTTTCTCTTTCTCTTCCTTCCTTCTTTCCTCCCTCCCTCCCTTCTTTCCTTTCTGCATCACTCTCTCCCTCCCTTCCTTTCTTCCTTCCTCCCTCCCTCCCTCTTCTTCCTTTCTCCCCCCTGCAGACAGGGTTTAACTCTAGTCCAGGCTGACTTGGAATTCACTATATAATCTCAGGGTAGCCTCAAACTCACAGCAATCCTCCTACCTCCGACTCCCAAATTCTGGGATTAAAGGCATGCACCACCATACCCAGCCCCTGTGAGGGTGCCCGCCTTTCATCCCAGCACTCGGGAGGCTGAGGTAGGAGGACTGTCATGAATTTGAGACTACATGGGCTACAGAGTGAGTTTCAGGTTAGCCTGGGCTAGAATGAGAGCCTGCCTCAAAACAACAACAAAACTGAACTAGGCATTAACTACATAGAAGTATACAGAAAGATATTACATGGTTATTTCCTGGATAGGTCATTATTTTCACATAATTTTTCCCTAGCAATTCTTCTGACTTCTTTTTTGATTTGCTTAATTGAACTAGCAAATTGAGACAAGCACATGCAAACATGAGGTAGCTCTCCTCTCTAAAATCGAGGGAAATTTCATATAAGGACAGCATCATTTATGTGTAAGTTCAATATTAACTGATGAGTGATATTACAAGCTAACTGATGTCACATTTACAAAACTGCATAGCACATGGCTTGTTGCTGCTTCTGTTTAATATTCACGTTAGTGCCAAGGACACATGCTGACATATTAGCAAATCAATGATAGTACCTTCATGCAAGTTTTCAGTAAAGATCAACATGTGTCCCACTTATACAGTGTGTCACCTGCTAACATTTATTCTTTTTTAAAAAAATATTCTATTTTTATTTTATTTTATTTATTTGACAGAGAGAAAGAGGAAGAAAGAGAAGGAGAGAGAAAGAGAGAGAGATAATGGGCATACCAGGGTTCCAGCCACTGCAAACAAACTCCAGATGTGTGTGCGCCCCTTGTGCATCTGGCTTACGTGGGTCCTGGGGCATTGAACCTGGGTCCTTTCACTTTGCAGGCAAGTGCCTTAACTACTAAGCCATCTCTCCAGCCCTAACATTTATTCTTTAAATCCCTGATTTCCATCTGGTAAATGGATGCTTCAATCTTGGTTTACCAACTTACTTTTGTCACAAAAACAGGGCCATTCATATTTGTAGGTCATTTGCTCATACACCCACAGAACACCTAAATTATCTGTGCCTAATTCTGTATGCTTCTAGCATACAAAGCTGCCATGTGAGGGATGTATGAAAGTTACTATGAAAGGCATACTTACTGCAATACTGACACTGTTCACCTCCCTTCCTAGCCTTGTACTTTGAAATTTAACCCGAACATATTGTTCTCTTAGACCCATCAATAAGATACATAGTGTGACCACGATAAACAGTAAATGAATTTATATATTTTAAGGTTGGGGAGATAGCTCAGCAGTTAAGGTGCTTGCTTGCAAAGCCTGATGGCCTAGGTTCAATTCTCCAGTACCAATATAAAGTCAGATTCACAAAGTCACCAATACGTCTGGAGTTTGTTTGCAGTGGCAAGAGGTTATGGTGCATCCATTGTCTGTGTAAATAAATAATTAAAGCATTTTTGAAAAATGGGTGGCTTAGCTATTAAGGTGCTTGCCTACGAAGCTTAAGGACCCAGGTTTGACTCCCTAATACCTACGTAAGCCAGATACACAAGATGGTACCTACTCTTGGAGTTTCTTTGCAGTGGCTGGGGTCCCTGGTGTGCCCATTCTCTCCCTCTATCTACCTCTTCCTCTATCTCTCTCAAATAGATTTTAAAAAATAAGAATAAATGAATTTATGTATTTAATGAGATAAGGATGGTCAACAACTTAAGATTCTTCCACAGCAATATGATGAGAAAGTAAATGTACTCAAGAGAAAACACTTTCAATGCAGTACAGCAGGAATTACCTGGCCAGGAGCACAAAACCTGATACTCAAGCCAAGAATGGTAGTGTGTGCCTGTAATTATCAATAATTAGGAGGCTAAGGTCAGACTGGGCTACATAGCAAACGTTTGTCTCAAATAAAATAAAACAACAAAATAAAATTTTGATAGACTGTAACAAGCCCAATGGACTGATTTATAAAACAGACTATGTATGTTACAACCTTTGGCTCAGTGTAGGCTAGTGGAAGTGATTTGAACATATATAAGCAAGGAAGAGTAGGCATTAATTTTATATTTAGAACACTAACTATATGAAGTGTACTGTAAACTTGAAACAGTTTCATGTTACTCTGGAATTGTGATTATATAACACCACGAGAAACTAGAGATCTACCTTTGTGGAGAAGTATTTAATGTTTACATAGTGATGGAAGCAAAAACAAGTCCAAATAAAAGAAGTAAGACTCACATTCACAGGAAGGCCAAGTATTAGGAAGAGGCATGACACATACCTCCAACATCAGATCATTCTCAGTGACTAGAATGGATCAAGACAAAAACAAAGGCATCCTGGGTGTATTTTAAAATTGGCAAATGGGGCTGGAGAGATGGCTTAGCGGCTAAGCGCTTGCCTGTGAAGCCTAAGGACCCTGGTTCGAGGCTCGACTCCCCAGGACCCACGTTAGCCAGATGCACAAGGGGGCGCACGCATCTGGAGTTCGTTTGCAGTGGCTGGAAGCCCTGGCGTGCCCATTCTCTCTCTCTCTCTATCTTCCTCTTTCTCTCTCTGTCTGTCACTCTCAAATAAATAAATAAAAATAACAAAAAAAAATTTAAAAAATAAAATAAAATAAAATTGGCAAATGATGGGCTGAAGAGATGGCTTAGCAGTTAAGGCGTTTAGCCTGCAAAGCCAAAGAACCTCGGTTCGATTCCCCAGTACCCACATAAGCCAGATGAACAAGCTGGCACATGCATCTGGAGTTTGTTTGCAGTGGCTAGAAGCCCTGGCATGCCTATTCTCTCTCTCCCTCCCCCTCTCTCTCTTACTCACTCTGCCTCTTTCCCTCTCTCAAATAAACTTAAAAAAAATTTTTTTTAATTGGCAAATGAATCCATTCTGAGTCATAAAAAGATGGCAATCTCTCCTCTTCACTAATCTGACCTTCTTGTGAATTGGGTTTACCTGTACTTTGATTTCAGTTTATGTGAGGGGTTGGGGAATTGAACCCAGGTAAGCAAGCTTTACAAACAAACATCTTTAACTACTGAGCCATCTTCCCAGACCCATATTTTGTATTTCCAAGGGCTCATTATGTAGCTCTGTGGAAAAGAACTTCGGTATTTCAGCCTTCCTGGTAAGAGTCATCATGATTACTAAACAGAATTGTTTCCCCCTTTTTAGTGCATGCAATGGAAAAGAACGCATCATTACACTGAATAGAATTTAGATGTCTCTAAAACAAACACCAGTCTTCTGATAGACCAGTTATGCATGTAGACTGATTTATTACTACTACTCATTACATTCTATATGACCAAAAGCCTGGCCCTGGTGATCTCTGGTAAGAGGGCACTTAAACCCGCATTATCTTTTGGTATAATAAAGACAAAAGTTTTAACAATATAAATATGACAAATTTACACAGGAAAAGAACATTAGTTATATCAATTAGAACCCATTAAATGAGGAATTTTTCACCAGTCTTTTGGTAATGACTCTGACATGAAAGGAAAAAAATTGCAAAGTTGATCTCCTTGACTATTTTGAACATTCTAAGACATGTTCTCAATATATGAAAAAGGTAACATTTCTCAATCCACACAATTTAAAACAGTTAAACTGTAAAAATATGCACATAAATCTTATTTGGAGAAAATATTAAAAAGTAAAAATAGTAAATCCACTTAAGAAAGTCATTTTTTTCTGAACAGAATATATATATATGACCTATGGTAACAGTCTAGTAATAAAATCCCAACAATTAACATTTTTTACTTGCCCATTAACCACAATATTTAAAAACCATATAAAAATTAGGATTGCTCACATAATTAGAAAAACATTTCAATTCACTTATCAATTGAACATGTTTGAACTTAAAAGCAGAAGTTATTACATGACTTCTTCCTATTATTATTATTTTGGTTTTTCAAGGTAGGATTTTTCTCTAATCCAGGCTGACCTAGAATTCACTATGTAGTCTTAGGCTGGCCTCAAAACTCACAGCAATCCTGCTACCTCAACCTCCCAAGTGCTGAGATTAAAGGTGTGTGCCACCACGCCTGGACTGAGTTAATTTTAGAAAGCTACCACTTAAGCTCATAAACTACTGCTTAAGTAAATCTTAGGAAATAATTTCAACATTAACATTAATTTCAATAATGAAATTGGAAATATACAGTCAAGACCTAGCTTAAGAATGAGCAACTGATAAACACAACATTTATAAATTTTAGAACATTTCCTTCAGGTTATGCAATTTCTAAAGTATCCCACACATTTTGTGTTTTATACCAGGCTCTGCACAGCAGTTATGTTAATAGAATCCCACTACATCAGTCTTTGAAGCTATATGTTACAAATAACAATTCTATTTCTCACATTTACAAGGTTTTGGTCATTTGTATTGAGTATGAGGGCCAAGTGAAGATTTGTAGATTTCTTCTTCTGATCAAGGCTTCTTGATATAGTGTGTGCTTTTGCATGTGTGTGTGGGGTGCACACGTGCACACACATGAGGAGGCCACAGGTCAGTGATGGGTGTCTTTCAATTGCTCTCCACTTTATTTCTGAGACAGTTATTCTCTGAACCTGGAGCTCACCGATTTGGCTAGATTTAGCCAGCTCCAGGGACTCTCCTGTCTTTGCCTGTCCAGAGAATGGATTACAGGTACACACCACCACACATGACCTGTATGTGGATCTGAACTCAGGTTCTTATGCTTGTGTGGCAAGCTCTTTACTAGCCGAGCCATCTTCTCAGTCCCTTCGGATTTGATTCTGTGAAATGAACTGAGACAAGAAGAGGTGGATCCACATGCTTTACATCAATACAAGTATCCTTCATTATACTATCATGTTTGCTAGGAAGACCTTGTGATAATGGCAACTTCCTACATTCTTTATTTAGGGCTCCTCTCCAAAGTTTTGAGGAAATCTCAAAACATGTGAAGGTTGTTTTTTGACACTGCTGACAAGCACATCTTTTGTTTTTGTTTTTTCCCCAGTGTAAATTTGTTTATGAGTTTAAAATTTACTCAAAGAGGAGCAGGCCCTCCAACATAGTTTATGTGCATCCTTTCATGGTATCGAAGGGAACTGTGAGTACTGTAGGATTTCCCACATTGGTTACACACATATGGTTTCTCTCCAGTGTGAATCCTTTCATGGCATTTAAGGGAACTATGATCAGTGAAGGCTTTTCCACATAATTTACATACATACGGTTTCTCTCCCCTATGAATCCTTTCATGACGTTGAAAGGAACTGTGGTAAGTGAAGGCTGCCCCACATAGCTTACATACATAGGGTTTTTCTGCACTGTGAATATTTTCATGGCAACGAAGGGAACTAAGATACATAAAGGCTTTCCCACATTGCTTACATATATAGGGTTTCTCTCCAGTGTGAGTCCTTTCATGACAATGAAGGGAACTGTGAAATGTGAAGGCTTTACCACATACCCTGCATAGACACGGTTTCAATCCACTGTGAATTCGTTCATGTCTTTTCAAGGCACTGCGCAGCATAAAGGCTTTCCCACATTGCTTACATCCATAGGATTTCTCTCCACTGTGAATCTGTTCATGATATCTAAGAGCATTGTGGTGCATGAAGGCCTTCCCACACTGTTTGCATATATAGGGCTTCTCTCCACTGTGAATCCTTTCATGGTATCGAAGTGAACCATGACGACTGAAGGCTTTCCCACATAACTTACAGACATAAGGTTTCTCTCCACTATGAATCCTTTCATGGCATTGAAGGGAACTACAATCAATAAAGGCTTTCCCACATACCTTGCATTCATAGGGTTTTACTCCAGTATGAATCCGTTCATGTCTCCGCAAGGCACCAGAACAAGTGAATGTTTTGCCACATTGTTTATATACATAGGGTTTCTCTAAACTGTTAATCTTTTCATGGCATTGAAGGGAATTGTGATCATTGAAGGCTAGCCCATATTGCTCACATATATATGTTACTCCACTGTGAGTCTGTTCATGCCTTTCAACTTTACTCAAAGAAGAAAAGACTTTCAGAAATTGCTTGCATTCATAGGGTTTCTCTCCACTATGGATCCTTTCATGGCGGCGAAGGCCACTAGGATAACTGAAGGCTTTCCCACACTGTTTACATATATAAAGCTTCTCTCCAGTGTGAGTTCTTTCATGTGTAAAGAATGAATTGGAACAGTGAAAGACTTTACCACATACCTTACATATATATGGTCCATCTTCATTGTGTGTTAGCATGTGCCTTTGAATACCAGTAGGAGTCATGAAACCTTTCCCACAATCTTTGCAAACACAAGGTTTCTCTCCAGCATGTATTCTTTCATGTTTCTGAACATCACTATGACTACTAAAGGCCTTGCCACATTGCTTACATTCACATGTTTTGTCTCCAGTGTGAGTCCTCACATGCTTCCAAAAGCACTGGAGAGAACTAAAGGCCTTTCCACATTCCTTACATGTACCCAGTGTTTCCACATATTCCAGAATCTCACATTGCTGGTGTTCACTCTGAACTGCAATGGGCAGAATTCTCCTTAAGTTGTTATAGTCATCTTCAAGGTTCTGGTCCTCTTGCTTTTTTCCTGAAATGTAGACCCCCAAAATTATTTCAAATTAAGACAACACTATGGAAAATTATTAGATTCTAAACAGGTTCATAATATAACATGACCATGCCTGGCTTATTCATCAGATTTTTTGGTTCCATATTCCAGATCGTACAATAGTAATCAGCAAAAACACTTGTTTTGTTATTGACTAAATAAAGAAATGAACTCATCCTTACCTATGACAGCCAGATTCCTGAAAGTTTCCTGCATCACATCTCTGTGTAGCCTCTTTTGGGAAGAATCCAGCAAAGCCCACTCCTCTGGGGTGAAGTTCACAGCCACATCCTCAAAGGACACAGATTCCTAAAATATGCCATATATTTATTTCCAGGAGAAATGGTGAGACTCAGCAGTGGAGATCTAGACTCAATTCATAAGATGCTCATACAATGCTATGTTCTCTAAATGTTTAATCCATGTAATGATCATGATGCTCTTATTCATCAATGCTCTCACTCTTCCACATGCAACTCTGACCTGACAGGAACTGTGATAAAGCAAAAGCAGTTACAGAGGATGACCCATTGTGCCGGGCCACTCCAATAATTCTGTATGACAGGTCTGTGGTACCTCTCCTAAAAATCCTACTACTTAGTGTGCAAGAGAACTATTGACATCAGTGGTCTGGAGACTGTGTATTCTTAGAAATGCCTTACAAGCATGAGGGCCTGAGTTTGATCCCCAGGACCCCTGTAAAAATTCCAAGCACGGTGGCACACACTTCTAATCACAATACTGGGGAAGGAGACACAGGAGAATACTGTGGGCTCATTGCCAGCCAAACATAATTGGCAAACTTGAGACCAATAAGAGACCCTATTTCAAATGAAAGTGTAGAGTGTTCCTGAGAAACAATACACAAGAATGTCTTTTGGCCTCCACATACATGTGCACACAAATACCTGCACACACACACACACACACACACACACACACAAATGAAAAAGGAATTTTGTTTTTGTTTTGTTTTTGTTTTTCAAGGTAAGGTCTTGCTCTAGACCTAGCTGATCTGGAATTCATTATGTAGTCTTAGGGTCGCCTTGAACTCACAGTGATCCTCCTACATCTACCTCTCAAATGCTGGGATTAAAGGCATGTGCCACCATACCCAGCTTCACAAATTAATTTTTTTAATTCTTGAGACTAAGTTTCAACCTTTCCTGGGATCTGAGACATGGTATTGGAATGGACCTCACCAGCTTGGTGTTCCAGTTTATGCCAATAATATGCAATTTGTTTAATTCCCATTGTCCCTCTGAATGTCTCAAGCAGTGGATTAAGGCCATGCCATGCCCATTATCTCTCTCTCTTTCTCAAATAAATAAATAAAAATAAAATATTTAAATTTTTTCCTTTAAAAGCCAGGTGTAGTAGCTCATGCCCACTCGGGAGGCAGAGGTAGGAGGATCACTGTGAGTTTGAGGCTACCCTGAGACTACATAGTGAATTCCAGGTCAGCCTGGGCCAGAGTGAGACCCTACCTTGAAAAACAAAACAACAACAACAACAACAACAACAAATGCTCACATTGGGTTAAAGATGGCTTGTTGGTTGAAGGGGTTTGCTTACAAGGCCTGATGGCCAGAGTTTAATTCCCCACCCAGTACACACATAAGGCCAGCACAAAGTGGTGCATATGTCTGGAGTACATTTGCAGCAATGTGGAAAAAGGGGGGGGGGGCTGGAGAGGTGGCTCAGTGGGTAAGATGTTTCCTGCAAGACCTAACAACCAGATTCCCCATACCCATATAAAGCGAGATGCACAAAGTGGAGCATGCATCTGGAGTTCGTTTGCAGTGGTTAGTAGCCCTGGTGTGCCCATTCACATTCTCTCTTTCCCTGCTTGGAAATAAAGTAAAAAAAAAAAAAAAAAAAGTAATGTGTACAGTAAAAATCAATTAAAATATAACTGAAAAAGAATGAAACATATAATGCAATAAGCAACAGATAAAAAATCTAAGTGTTCAGGAATGTTGTCAATAAGGAAACGCACGTAAATGGATCATCTGGTACACTCCACTGCCATTTTCCACAATTTAAACAGCCATTTGCTACTACTGTCTAGAGAATGTATTATGTACTTGTACTTGGAGATAGATGTGTATTTTACGACAATGAAAAGTAGCCCAAGGGCTTGGGAGATAGCCAGAAGGTTAAAAGTGCTTACTTGCAAACCCTGCCAGCTCGGATTCTATTCCTCGGTAGCCAGGTAAAGCCAGAAGCAAAAAGTGGCATTCCTGGTGTTCATTTGCAGTGGCAAGAAGCCCCGGCGCGTGCACGAACACACACACACACACACAATGAAACGCAAATAAACACTGTCAATCTAAGGACAGGCTGACATTAGGGATAATAAATATTACCTGACCTAAGAATGAAGTTGCCATTCTCCACTAAGCCCTTCTCTTGGGACATCTTTGTAGCGTTTGCTCCTCCCTAGCAAGAAAGTCCCTTTTCTGCCCAACTTTTGAGATGTTTGCACACCTTACAGTCGGGCTTCTCCCCTCTTGCAATATCCCTGTCAAATAAGGTCGTTACCGGCCTCGATCAGCATTTTGTTCTTAAGGCCTCACCGTCCCAGGACAATAACGATTAAACCACCGAGGGGCCACACGTCCCTGCGCCACCCACAAGCATCTGTGGACCCCCTTTTCCAGCCGGTTGTCAACGTGGGGCGATACCTGGGGACTTAGGGACTTCAGCCAGGGCAGGGGGAAGAGGACGAGGTCGTGCGTTCTTGGGGTCCTTCCGCAGCCAGAAGCCCACCGCGCGGCCGGGCTCCAGCGCGCAGGCGCAGGCGCAGGCCGCCGCCGCCCCGCGCAGCCCGAGTCTCCCCGCGACCCTCGCCGCCCCGCCGTGCGCGGAGGCTCCAACCGGGACAGGACGCCGGGGTCCCGCCGCCGCCGCCGCCGCCCGCCCACCCCGGGCACAGGGGGAGCGCGGCCCCGGCGGACTCGGCCGCAGACCGGGGAGGCCCCGTCGCTGCGCGGCCGCTTCCCGCAGCCCGTGCCCGGCCGCACTCACCATGTCCGCCCGGGTCCCCGCTGCCCGTCCGTCCGTCCGTCCGTCCGTGCGCGCCGCGGCTCCTGGGCGCGGGAGTCACAGAGACACACCGCGGTTAAACCTCTCCGTGGCTCTCAACTGACAGGCGGGTCACAACAATGGCGGCGCCAGAAATAAAGATGGTGGACGAGCACCTTCCGCCCCGCCCGCCGTCGCTCCTGATTGGTCAGTTCGTCCTGCCCGCCCCTGAGGCCTTCAGTGGCTGCTGCTCAGAGCCCTGAGTGACTGAATAACCAGAGAGCCAAAGTGACTTGTTGCAGCCAGTTTTTTCCCAGCCCAGCTTCTCCTGGTGAGGATCAGCCCCAGCCTGGGATATCATTGCATTTAAACGGGACTTGCTCCTGGCTTGCAGGAGTGGCCCCTTGCTTCTTCCTACACTCAGTGGGCTCTCCTTGCCTTCTCCCCTACCTTGGAAATGAAATTACCATTTTGTTCAGAAAATTACAAACTAGTGTTTCTTGTAGAAAATCTCAAAGAGGCTGTGCAGGTCAGGACACACTGAAACAAAAAGACGCTCTAATGTCACTCTTTAGGGATGAATTTGGGATGAGGAAGTTTGCTTCCTGGCCGAAGCTTTCTCAAGACTTCTTTCAGCCAAGAAAAGAAAAACATGCCAACAAGTAATAGCAATTATTCAATGCCTATGGGAACTGAAGTCTTATGCTAGAAGTATTCCACAAACAGGTAAGGAAAACAAACATTTGAACCACCTCATACAATGGTTTGCTTCATCCAAGTTGACAAAGAAAACCTGCATACAGAGGATTGAACACTTTTGTCTTTCTCAAAACTCGATCTTTAAGTATTCTCTCTTTTCTGTTTACCTTATTCCCTCTTTTTAATTCTTCTGTCTTGTGGTGCTGGGGTTTAACCAAGGGCTCTCCTCCCTCTGGGCAAGCAGGTTATCTATTCTACACTTCTACACAACTAGCCCACACAGTCTCCTAGCACACTGAGGTTATATGCTATTCCAACAGCCCCTACCTTGGCAAAATCAAGCCACTGTTCAGAAAATAACTAGCCCACACAGTCTCCTAGCATACTGAGGCTACATACGACTCCAATAGCCCTACCTTGGCAAAATCAAGCCACTGTTCAGAAAATAACTCCACGGCCCCTAGGCAACACTCAAAAAAGACACCTCCACCCAACTACATCTACATATGGGTCTTCTGCTTCCCCACGTCTACATCTTCTCACTGTCACTGCTCCTTCTGTAGCTGTTCTGAGCAAGTATAGAGCATATGAGGGATGGGGGATGGTGAGGCAGCTGTTCAGAAAGCATCAAAGGGAACTTCATTGCCTTCCTTCTGTGACTCAATATGAGCCTTAGCTTGGAGGTACTGAACTCAGGACTCTGGCCTCCCACTGCAGGTTACTGCCCAGGTCATTCCTTCCCCCACCTCAACTTGAGATGGAAATTTTTTTCCTAGCTCCCCTGGATGGTGGTGAGGGCAAAGAAAGGAAGTTTCAAGCCGGGCGTGGTGGCGCACGTCTTTAATCCCAGCACTCGGGAGGCAGAGGTAGGAGGATCGCCATGAGTTCAAGGCCACCCTGAGACTACATAGTGAATTCCAGGTCAGCCTGGGCTAGAGAGTGAGACCCTACCTCGAAAAACAAAAAACAAACAAACAAACAAAAAAAAAAGGAAGTTTCAGCACTCAGGGATATGGACTTCACTTGCTTATTTCCTTTTACATCCCACCTCCTAGCCATGACCAACATGGGTGCATGGAACAGAATATGAGAAAGAATAGGATTACATGTGAAGTTCATGTCCAGACTTCAGTGGAGGTATCCTAGAGAGGAGAAAACAGAAGTAAGGATAAAGGTCCTTTTGCTTTATTCAAGGAGACAGAACACAAGCAAGGGGATAATGGAGGTAAGGAAAGACAGAAAGACAAATCCTTGTGATTGAATCCTCCCCAGAGAAATATTAGCTAAAGGACAGCCACTAAGGTTTAAGTGAAGGGACTGTGTTTTCAGACTTCCTAGTTTGGTGTATTGCATGCTTCTGCATTGGGCCGAGGAAGCCTAATGCTTCTCTGTCCAGGTCAATATTCTCACATATTTTCACATGGGAGCCTTCAGGTGAAAGGTATCCTAGAGATTGTTATTATATCCATCTTCTGCCCTATGGAGGGTGGAATTTGTGAGTTTGATTTCCAAAAATGAGAAGCAAGAAATAGTAGTTATAAAACAAAATAAGGGCTGGAAAAGGACTCAGTAGATAAGAGTGTTTGATGTGCAAGCATGAGAGTCTGAGACTGCCTGAGTTCTGTCCCCAGCACCCACATAAAAAGCTGGATTGTGATGCTGGGGAGATGATTCAGTGGCTAAAGTCACTTGCTTACAAAGCGTGCTGGTTTGGGTTCATTTTCCCAGCCTCCCATGTTAAGTTGGACAGACCTTCCTTTGCAGCAGCAAGAGACCCTGTCATGAGCATACACAAAACAACACACAAATAAAAAAAGAGAAATATTTTCTGATTATTTTTAAATTTTTATTTATTTATTTGCAAAGCGACGGGGGGGGGGAGAAATAGAAGAGAGACAGACAGAGAATGGGCTGCCAGGGCCTCTAGCCACTGCAAACTCCAGATGCATGTGCCCCTTGTGCATCTGGTTTACATGGGTCCTGGGGAATCAAACCTGGGTCCTTTGGCTTCGCAGGCAAATGCCTTAACCGCTAAGCTATCTCTCCACCCACCCCCCAAAAGCTGGCTGTGATTACAGGTACCTGTTGTCCCAGTCTGTGGAGAGGGCTTGCTGGTCTGACCAAAGCTTGCAGCTCTGGACTCAGAGAGAGTCCATCTCAAGGAAACAACATGGATAAGCAATAAAAGAAGTAACCCAACATCTTCCTCTGGCCTCCACATGGGTGCACATGCATCACATTTATCTGCACACACAAATGCATGCCACACATGCACACACAAGCACACATACACACACCATGCCACACCACACAGCAGACCACAAAGTAAGAGACAGGGAGCTTACCTGAGTCATAAAATATGCAGATCATCAAATACATCAGTGGGGGGAACAGGGTTCTTTAAGCAGATTCTTACTCTTGTAAAAATGTATGTTTTCTAAGCCAGGCATTGTGGTGCATGCCTTTCCTTTAATCCCAGCACTGGGGAGGCAGAGGTAGGAGGATCGCCATGAGTTTGAGGCCACCCTGAGGCTACAAAGTGAATTGCAGGTCAGCCTGAGTAGAGTGAGACCCTACCTTGAAAAAAATAATTATTATTATGTTTTCTATGTGTGTACATGGTGTAGGTATGTGGGTGTGCAGAGACATGTGCCCCATGTGAATGGGTAAGAAGCCAGAGGAACATGGCAGGTCTCCTTCTCAATTATTCTTCCACATTATTATTTTTTTAAACTTTTTTTTTCTTTTTTGGTTTTTTAGGTAGGGTCTCACTCTAGCCCAGGCTGACCTGGAATTTACTCTGTATTTTCAGGATGCCCTCGAATTTATAGCAATCCTCCTACTCTGCCTCCCGAGTGCTGGGATTAAAGGTGAGCATCATCATACGCGGCTCTAAACTTTATTTTCATTTATTTATTTATTTTGAGAGATAGAGAAAGAGGCAGAGAGATGAAAAGACAGAATGGGTGCACCAGGGCCTCCAGCCAGTCCAAGCAAACTCCAGATGCATGTGCTCCCTTGTGTATCTGGCTTACATGGGTCCTGGAGAATCGAACCAGGGTTCTTTAGCTTTGCAGGCAAATGCCTTAACCACTAAGACAGTCTCTCACTCAACCTGGAACTCACTGGTTGTTTTTGTTGTTGTTGTTGTTAGACTGGCTGACCAGGGGGTCTGAGTAATCCTCCTGTCTCTTTCCCTTCAGAACTGAAGTTCCAGGCATATGTGACCACGCCTGAGTTTTTGTATACGTGCTATGGATCAAAATTAGGTCCTCATCTTTGTGCATGAAGCACTCTTACTTGCTTATCCACTGAACCATCTCCTCAGTCCTGATCAAAGATTTTAAAAACAGACTCAGGAGCTTGGTGTGGCGGCTCATACCTATAACCCCACAACTCAGGAGGCTCAAGTAGGAGGATTGCCGTGAGTTCAATGTCAGCCTGGGCTAGAGTAAGACTTTGCTTCAAAAACAAAAACAAAAACATCAGCTCTGACCACTTGGGAACTTCCAGCTGTGGGTGAGTTTTCCCTTGGCTGAGCCTAGGTGGAGCAGAGGGGAGAGCCCCCAACACTGTCCGCATGGGCTCCCGTACCCCTCCAGCTTCCCACATGGCAAGAGCTCTTTGAACTCTTTGAACTTTTCTTTCTTTCTTCCTTCCTTCCTTCCTTCCTTCCTTCCTTCCTTCCTTCCTTCCTTCCTTCTTTTTCTTTTTTAAAGGTAGTGTCTCACTCTCTAGCCCAGGCTGACCTGGAATTCACTATGTAGTCTCAAAGTGGCCTCGGATTCACAGCAATCCTTTTACCTCTGCCTCCAAGTGCTGGGATTAAAGGCGTGCACCACCATGCCCGACTGCTCTTTGAACTTTGTCTCTTTTCTCTCCATGGTTTTTCCAGGCTCTCCACGTGGAATCTCTAGACACATGGGTGCCTTTCCTTGGCTCTGTACTTCCCTCAATAAATATAATAATTTAAAAACTCAGACTCATAAGGAAACTCAAGGACAATTTGTGTGTGTGTGTGTGTGTGAGAGAGAGAGAGAGAGAGAGAGAGAATAAATGAACAATGCAGGCAAGCTTGAGATCTAAGCGGCAGCCAGGAAATGGAAGGGTTAAAAAGAAAATAAAAGGCTTTTTGAGTTAGAGGTAAAGAAAGCATTTACCCTAAAGGCTCCATGCTTCACTGCAGATATATTTGCTCGACCATGCTTATAGCTGCTCAATTCATAATAGTTAAGCACTGGAATCAACCCAGGTGCCCATCATTGGACAAATGGATAATAATGACATGGTATATTTCCACAATGGGATTCTACTCAGTAGAAAGAAAAAATGATATAATGAAATTTGTGGGAAAACAGATAGACTTGAAACAGATCATACTCAGCAAGCTCACACAAACACAGAAAGACAAATGCTGCATATTCTCCCTCATCTGTGGTTCCTAACCTAGAACAGCTTGAGTTGCTGGCCTACCTAACAGACAACCCAAAGGCCAGCAATAGGGATAGAAGTGTGGGGTGGGGGAATGGGAGGTTGGGGAAAATAAACACAAACTAAACCCAAAATGAATTGGTATCATAAAAACCTTTCTCCTGGATACAAGACAAAAGATATAACCCTTGACAGGAGTATGTGGGGTATTGTCTGTTAAGAAGGACCCTGAGGGCTGGAGAGATGGCTTAGCTGCTAAGCCCTTGCCTGTGAAGCCTAAGGACCCCAGTTCAAGGCTCAATTCCCCAGGACCCACGTTAGCCAGATGCACAAGGGGGCACATGGGTCTGGAGATCGTTTGCAGTGGCTGGAAGCCCTGGCGCACCCATTCTCTCTCTCTCTCTGTCTCTCTCTGTCTGTCTCTGCCTCCTTCTCTTTGTCTGTCGCTCTCAAATAAATAAATAAAAATAAAAAATATTAAAAAAAGAAGGGCCCTGAAAGGGTGGTATGACAGCTAACCTTAAAACATTTGGCACTGGCCTGTAACTCCCAGTACCCACATGGACTATTGATCAGAGAGACCTATGAGGTCCCCAAACAAGACAGGCTTCTTTCAAAGCACTTGATTACCTGACTGAGATAAAAGGTAAGACCTTAATGCTGAAGACACCACATGTTGCTGGTGACCCAGCTGGAATTTCAGACCGGAGCCAGTTCCCAGATGGCTGGCCCATTTGGTACTGGAAAACACTACCTGAGCTACTGGGGGAAGGTGGCCAAAAACATTGTTTGCAACCAGGGAATACAGAACTTCAAAAGCCATCAGCCTGACAAGACATACACATTTGTGCATTGGTAGCACACAGCCTTAGTGTGTATCCAATGGCTTTCTGATTGGCTATGAGATCCATTCAGAGGAAAGAAACCCATAGCTGGAACTGGGATCCAGGTCAGAATCCTATGGAGGACAAGACTATGGTCTCCAATGATAAGCTCCCACTAGTCTTTAGCCAAAAGAGGGGCTACATCCATCAAAATCACTCTAAATTAATAATGCTTGTCTCATTTAAACTATGCTGACTTCATTCTCCATTGGAGAATCTGTTTTTCTTTTTAATAAGGTAGTGAGATCCAAGGAGATAAACCACCCCTTGCACTTCAGCCAAGGCCCAGGTGAAGCCACAGAGGAATTATTGAGATGAGCAAGAATGCTGCTTCTATACCAAGCCTGATAATCTGTGTCAGGGTCTGTTTGCAGTGGCTGGAGGCACTGGTGCACCCATTCTCTCTGTCTCTCTCTGCCATTTTGTTTCTTTCTCAAATAAAATACATAAATAAATAAATATATTTTATAAGTTAGATGTGAAGGACAGCAGATAACCTGACATTTGTTTGCAGTTATAAGAGACTGCAGTCAAATGCTCTACTCCTGAGTTACACCAACAAGGGACTCTGTCTCAAAGAAGGTGAAGTACAGCCATCTTGAAGATGTACTCTCATTTCCATATGCACACTGTGGCATGAATGTCCATGCATACACAAACACATTTCTAAAAATTTAGAAAGATAGAAGCCTCATCCTCTTCATTGACACCATCAGAACGATAGCCTGAAGACAAGACCACATCCACTGAAAGCTCCAACTTGTGAAAATGAAAATTCATTAGAAAGAAGCCTGAACTGAGAATGTTGTTGAAGGAGTTCCTTGCTTAAAAATAACCACCTGTGGAAGGGTTTCCTCGGGGTCAGTACACAAAGGCCATCCACATGGAACTGGCTATGCAGGCATAAAAGATCTAAAAGTGTGGGGGGGGGTATGGAGTCTTGCACTAGAAGTCCAATAATGTAATGATAATGAGGCTTCAAAGCTTTCCAAATGCTCCTAAGCACAGAACTTTGGTTTTGTCAATTTTTTCACTAGTGACTCTGCCTCTACACAAATCTTGACACATTTACTTTCAAGTCACTGAATAGGCCCCTTCATCTGCTTTTCCCTCTTCCCATCTCCTCCTGAGTGCCTTAGTGCTTTACGAACACAATATACATGCCAATCTTAGGTTATTCAGATCTGACAGGTCTCTCCAACCTCATTAAAAAAAAAAATGCCTTATTGTGATGCTCAGCAAAGTCAGTAAAATCAAACACCAGTCCCAAGTTTCTGCTGTATTGTTATATAACTCTCTGGTAAACCCAGTCCTATGTGGCCCAGTGAGGTACTACCTTTTGCTTGTCCAATTCCCTTAATGGTGTCTTTCCTTCCTCATTTGTGAGTCTCATTAGGGTTTGTAACTTCTGTTATCACCTTGCTCATATTAGGATTCCAGTGAGAGACATGTCTCTGGGGTGATTCAGTGAGTAAGTTTCTAGGATTAACTGAGTGAGGAAGTCCTTCTTCCAGAGAAGGCAGTTCTGGTGGGGGACTGTATATAAGGAAGCTCCAGAATGCAGCACCGTTCTTTGGTCTGGCCTCCCATGCTCCTCACTGGTGTGTACTTTTTGCCTGGTTTCCCTTGCTACTCATTTGTCTACTGTTCAGCTATGCCCTGAAGAAGGTAGTCTGCATCCAGCCTCATGGACTGAGCGACTGCTGGATTCTCTGACTCTTCAGCTTGTTGACAGCTATTTTTGACTGACCAGCATGTATCTTGTGAGCTAACCTAATAAATCCTCTTTTAAATACATATTCATTCTATCAGCTGTGTTTCTTTAGAGAACAGGGCTCCGAATGAGACAGGGTTGCTTACAGGATCCTAGGTGAAGGAGCATGAGCTCTTTACTAATAGCTTCACCAGTGAAGAAATTGTCTGTTCCTTTCTCAGCAACTATTGACTGCATATTGGTAACTTACGGAGAGGTATGGACTCATCAGTTCCTCTCCCTAGCCAGCGTTATCTTTCTTTAAGTCCTCAGGGAGGAATGGGGCCTCACGGGCCCTTCTCCATCCCATGACAGGATGCTGACAGGATAAATTTTGTGTAGTTCTTTTTTTTTTTTTTTTTGGTTTTTCGAGGTAGGGTCTCACTCTAGCCCATGCTGACCTGGAATTCACTATGGAGTCTCAGGGTGGCCTCGAACTCACGGCGATCCTCCTACCTCTGCCTCCCGAGTGCTGGGATTAAAGGTGTGTGCCACCACGCCCAGCTAATTTTGTGTAGTTCTTATGCCAGTTATCACAAGCAGATTGAGATCAAGAATTCAACAGGTGGGCATCATAGCTAATGCTTTTAATCCTAGCACTTGAGAGGTTGAGGTAGGAGGATAGGATCACCATGAGTTTGAGGCAAGCCTGGGCTACAGTGTGAGTTCTAGGTCAACCTAGGCTAGAATGAAACCCTGCCTCAAAAAAAAAAATTAAAGAGTGCTAGAACAGTGCTATGCTCTGAAGACAGTGTTCCACCCCACTCCTCTCTGTCCTTCAGCTCTGATATTCTTTCTGCCCTCTCTTCTGTGATGTTTGGAGCCTTGGAGAGAATATAAAATTCCCTTTTAGGGATTAACACTTAACATTCACTTATTCTCAGAAATTTTGTAATAGCTTTTAAAAATATTTGCCTGGGCGTGGTGGCGCACGCCTTTAATCCCAGCACTCGGGAGGCAGAGGTAGGAGGATCACCGTGAGTTCAAGGCCACCCTGAGACTCCATAGTGAATTCCAGGTCAGCCTGGGCTAGAGTGAGACCCTACCTCGCAAAAACCAAAAAAAAAAAAAAAAAGAAAAAAAAAAACCAAAAAAAAAATATTTTATTTATTTAAGAGAGAAAGAGGCAGATAGAATACACACACCAGGGCCTCTAGCCACTGCAAACTCCAGACACATGCGCCACCTTGTGCATCTGGCTTACATGGGTCCTGGGGAATCAAACCTGGGTCCTTAGACTTTGCAGGCAAGTGCCTTAACTGCTAAGCCATCTCTCCAGCCTTTAAAAATATATATTTTATTTATTTGAGAGAGAGAAAGATGCAATAGCTCTTTGAGACTATTAATTAAATTGAATAATTATGTGTGTGTGCAACAAGGTCTCTACCTGCTGCAAATGAGTGGTCATCCAGCTTTACATGGGTGGATGGGGACTTGAACCTGGGCCAGCAGGCTTTGCAGTCAAATTCCATTAACTGCTGAGCCATTTCCCCAGCCCCTATTCTTAGCACTTTGACCATTTATGAGTCTGCCCAGTGGGGGGAGGGGCGCAGAGCGTTTCTGTTGAAAGCTAATGGCAGCACTAATCTATGCATATAATTATTTATAAGACAATTTGATGGACACATTATGCCCATTTAACAAAAGAAAAGCAGCATCTTCCCCACTAAGACCTATGACCTCTTCAGCCACAGGCTTTTGACCAGGTTTACAGTATGAAATGAGGCTGCCCTCCTGCAGAGTGGGCCTCAACCACAGACAAAAAGTTGTTGATTACCCCAATAATAGAGTTGTCACTACTATACCACTGGGCAATTCTTGCCTGGGAGGTTGGTAGTGTAGCATATTGTAACCATAGCATAGTAAGACTTTTGTTCTAGGGATTATAGTCAACTGGTAGTTTTTATTCCCTCAGGGGAACAGAGGCTGCTCCACAGGCCCTCCTATGCATGTCTGCCCTGCCTGCCCAAGGACTCTAGGTTCAGAGGCCAGGTATTGCTCAGGCACTTCATTCCTCTACCTCATGCTTCTTACCTTGTGCTAGGCCACCCCTTGCAGCTTTTCTTTCAGTGAGAAAAGTAGACCTGGCTACTTGCCTTTCATTGGGGAGCAAGCAGATATGTGTTGGAAACAAATAATAGAGTCCAGGGCACATGCACACATAGCAATGTAAATAAATATGGTAAGTAATATTCAACATGTATAGCAAAAAACAAGATGAATTATAATTCTACTGGTTACATTAAAAGTGTTTTCCTGGAGGCCCGCTCTATGGGAGGAAATACAACCCTGATACTGAAAACTTAAAACAGGGGTAGTCATGAGCCCTAGGGGTGTAATGTCTGCTGCTGTCTGGCTAAATGTATATACTATGCTTATCAAACTGCCCAGTAAGCACTTCTCTTAATGTTCATACCCTTATATTAATGCTACTCTCACTTTTGGTAGAGAACCTTCTCTTTTCAGATGGCAGTGACCTTGGGATGACTCAGAAGGCGTCATGGTGCTGGAAAGAAGTGACACAGGAATGCTCAGTACTGCAATATCTCTATCATACCTTCCAAGGCTCAGGGTTTCTTGTGGAAGAGGTGGCGGAAAGAATGTAAGAGCCAAAGGAAGGGTAGGACTCCTTACAATGTGCTCCTCCTGACACAAAATAGCCTAAATATCCATGACTTCACAGTGCCTGACACTACCTACATAAGACCATCATAATAGGAGGAAAAGATCATGACATCAAAATAAGAGAGACTGACTGAGAGGGGGAGGGGAGACTTGTTACTGGCTAGAGTTGTTGGACTTGTAGCTCCAGAGTTTGATGCTTGCCCTGTTTAAATCTTACATTGCTTGAGTATTCTTTGCTATGCCCAATGCCATCTTTTGTAGTGTGTTTATTCTGTGCCATTATGGATTTGGGGGGAATTTTTTGGTATTATGGCTCAGTTAAAAGACCTTTGCACATCATTAGGATTGATAAAAACTATGGGGACTTTTAAAGTTGGACTGAATGCATTGCATTTTACATCATGGATAGTTACCAGTTTATGGGGGCCAGGGATGGAATGTAGTGGTTTGATTCAGGTATCCCCATAAACTTAGGTGTTCTGAATGCTAGGTTTCCAGCTGATGAAGACTGGGAATTAATACCTCCTGGAGGCAGTGTATTGTTGGGGGTGGGCTTATGGGTATTATAGCCGGTTTCCCCTTGCCAGTGTTTGGCACACCCTCCTGTTGCTGTTGTCCACCTTATGTTAGCCAAGGGGTGATGGACACCCTCTGCTCATGCCATCGTTTTCCCCTGCCATCATGGAGCTTCCCTTGAGTTTGTAAGCCAAAATAAACCTTTTTTCCTCACACGCTGCTCTTCATCAGGTGATTTCTGCCAGCAATGCAAACCTGACTGCAATAGTTCCTTTTTATGTTTTATTTTTTTTTGGTGGTGGTGGGGTGGTTCCAAGGTAGGGTCTCACTCTAGCTCAGGCTGACCTGGAATTTACTATATAGTCTCAGTATGATCTCAAACCCTTAGTGATCCCCCTTCCTCTACCTCCCAAGTGCTGGGATTAAAGGTATGCGCACAACACCTGGCTCTGCAACAGTTTCTTTCCACCAGAGTTCATTCATAGTATCAAAGGGAATTACAGTTCATGAAGGCTTTCTTACACTGCTGAACCTTTTCATGGTGTCGTAAGGAAGTATGATGCCTGAAGGTTTTCCCACATTTCTTACATACATAGGGTTTCTCTCCAGTGTGAATTCGTTCATGTGTCCGAGCATTACTTAAGGAAGAAAAGGCTTTCCCACATTGTTTACATCCATATGGTTTCTCTCCACTGTGAATACTTTGATGGCTTTTAAGGGAACTGTGACGAGTGAAGGATTTCCCACATAGTTTACATACATAGGGCTTCTCTCCACTGTGTATGCTTCTATGGCATCGAAGAGAACTGTGATCAGTGAAGGCTTTCCCACATATCTGACATCCATAGGGTTTCTCTCCACGGTGAATCTTTTCATGAATTTGAAGGGAACTGTGATAACTGAAGGATTTACCACATAGCTTACATACATAAGGTTTGTCTCCACTATGAATCCTTTCATGGCTTTTAAGACAACTGTGAGTAATAAAGTCTTTCCCACACAGTGAACATACATAGGGTTTTTCTCCACTGTGAGTTTTTGCATGGTAGCGAAGGGAACCATGATTAGTGAAGGTTTTCCCACATAGCTTGCATTCGCAGGATTTAGCTCCAGTATGAATTTGTTCATGCATTTGTAAGGAACTTGACCTCACAAAAGCTTTTCCACATAGTTTACATACATAAGGTTTCTCTCCACTGTGAACTCTAGAATGGTATTGAAGAGAACTGCGATAGGTGAAGGATTTCCCACATAGCTTGCACACATAGGGTTTATCTCCACTATGAGTCCTCTCATGGCATCGAAGGGAACTCTGATCAATAAAGTCTTTCCCACACAGCTTACATATGTAGGGTTTCTCTCCACTGTGAATCCTTGCATGGTATCGAAGGGAACTGTGATTAGTGAAGGCTTTTCCACATAGCTTGCATTCATAGGATTTAACTCCAGAGTGAATTCGCTCATGTGCTTGTAAGGAACTCGATCTCATATAAGCTTTCCCACATAGCTTACATACATAAGGTTTTTCTCCACTGTGAATCCTTTCATGGTATCGAAGGGAAATATGACGACTGAAGGCTTTCCCACACAACTTACATAGATAGGGTTTCTCTCCACTGTGAACTCGTTCATGGCATCGAAGGGAACTGCGATCAGTAAAGGCTTTTCCACATGGCTTACAAACTTCATATTTTAGTGTGGAAATAGTTTGTTCATGACTTTGAACACTACTCAAAGAAGGAAAAGCTATCATAAATTGCTTACATTCATATGGTTTCTCTCCACTGTGATTCTTTTCATGGCGGCGAAGACTACAGAGGTAAGTGAATGTTTTCCCACACTGCTTACATTCATAGGGTTTCACTCCACTATGTATCCTTTCATGGCGGTGAAGACTACTAGGATAAGTGAAGGCTTTACCACACTGTTTACATTCATATAGCTTCTCTCTTTTATGAGTCCTTTCATGTATCACAAATGAGCTAGAACAATGAAAGCTTTTACCACATACCTTACACACAAACTGTCTGTCTCTACTGTGTGTGACCATGTGTCTTTGAATGCCCATAAGAGTCAAGAAGCCTTTCCCACAGTACTTGCACACACAGGATTTTTCTCCAGCATGAATTCTTTTGTGTATCTGAACATAACTATATCTACTGAAGGCTTCCCCACATTGCTTACATTCATAAAGTTGTTCTCCACTGTGAGTCTTCACATGCTTCAGAAAGCACTGGGGAGAAATGAAGGGTCTTCCACATTCCTTACATGTATATGCTTTCTCTGTATTTTTCTGGTACATACATTGTTTGTTTCCAGTCTGAAATGTAATGGGCAGATATTTCACTGAATTCTGATAGCCATCTTCAAGACTCTTGTCTTGCTTTTTTTCTAAAATAAAGACCCAGAAAAATTACTGTGAATCACAACAACATTCTAGGTATGTTTCTGGTAAAACATGATTCTACTTGGTATACTTAACAAATTTTTCCTTTCACGTACCAAATCATGGACTTGTACTGATCAGCAAACATACTAATTCTCCCATCACCTAATAAGAGAATATCTGATCCTTACCTACACCAGCCAGGTTCCTGATGATTTCTTGCATCACATCTTTGTGAAGCCTCTTTTGGGAAGAATCCAGCAAATACCATTCCTCCAGAGTGAAGTTGACGGCCACATCCTCAAAGGTCACGGAGTTCTAAAACACACCACACATTTTCAGAAGGGTGGAGCTAATAGCATTGAAGATCTAGACTCAGTTCATAAGATATTCAGACAATGTTTTCTTCAATTTTACAATATGTAGTGGACATCACACTTTTACCCTCCATTTATGTTCTAACCCTTCACAATGCAATTCTGATGTTAGACTGGAACTATATGGTAAAGCAAAAGCAAATATGCAGGATCACTCAGTGTGCTGCTGTGCCCCCCCCCCCAATAACTGTCTACACTAGCTAGACCGATTGCATCTTTCATTAAAATGTCCTGCAACAGTGTACACAAGAGAGTTACCAGCTGTCCTGAGGCTGAGTATTTTTAGGACTGTTTGAGAACAAACTTCAATCTTTCCTGTGATCTGGGACCAGGTATTTGGATGGACCTCATCAACCTACCTGTGAAAAGGAGCTTGGAGTTCCAATTTACGTCAATAATATGCTATTTGCTTAACTGCTTTTGTCTTTCTGAATGTAAGTTTCTGAAATGCTCATCAGAAAAGGCCTACCTGATCAGAACTAAAATATACTCTAGAGTTCATTAATCTCTAATGAACTGGTCTGATGAATGTGACCCTCCCAAAAAAAGAAGTAGCCTAACTACATGTGGAAGTCATTAAAAAATAGCAGTCGCAAAAGATTTATGAACGTGCAAAGATATAAAAATCAATACAAAAATCAAATATATAGTAATAAATCCTATGAGTTTTTGGTAGTGCTTGCCATGTTGTATAAAGTGACTTCACTGCAGTCCTGATTCTGAACATATAACATGCACACTTTGCACTGTGCATAATGTCATGCCATGCAATACTAACAAATACTGCCTGGAACAAAGTGACACAGATGTGGGAGTACTGTATGTTATGAATTGCAGTGTTTTTACTATATTTATAAAATTTTCTTGTGGAGATCAAATTAATTGGAAAGCTAATTGGATGGAATAAGGACAATCTTTGCACAGAGTAAGTCTGGAGATGTGGAAAATCATGAGTCTTGGGTGGAACTTCTTGAAGATGGGAAACTCACAACTTCTCCAAAGTTTCCCTGATGAAGTAAACCTAAAACAAACAACTTGTCTGATGCAAACTCATGATCTGTCTTATGCTCTGGCATTGCTTTGGCTGCCTGAATCCAAATAAAAGCTGTGAGTACAGTAAGTTTGGAGAGCACAAGAGTGCATCTCCCTGGCTCTCTACTTAAATCATATTTTACCTGGTGTGTGTCCATTTCATATTTATCAAACCACTGCTGGACAGTGTTGCAGCAGGTGTCATCCAGAACAGGGACTTGATAACTTTGGGAGGTACAAAATGCCAAGGAAATGCATAAAAAAATAGAAGGGGAGCTCCACAGCAGAACTGTAAGTAACGGGTTTCCGCCTGTTCTTGGGAAGTGTGGATGAGTCAGGATAAAATGGGCCAGTCATATCCACAGATCTGAAAGGATATATTAGAGGTTCCAGCACTTGTTGAAATCCTCTGGAGACCAAGTCTCAGAGGAGCAGCCCTTGAAGCTGTTGCAAACAGTAGTTGAAATTAATTTTTGGTTTTCTGACAATGGCACAATGAATCTGGCATTGAGGGCTCAGGTGAAGACACAGTATGAGATGGGTTCATGAGAAGGGAGAGCTCTAGGGAAACCTCTCTCTGCCAGTTCTTCTCTCAGACCCAGGTCCTTCTCCTGGGGGAACAACCTCCTTTTTTCCCCATTAAACAGTTAATATTAGCCATGACCACCCACCTTGCCTGGGCACAAGGAGATGACCAAGCCGTCTTCCACTATGCCACAGCAAATAGCAATATCTCTCTCTCTCTCTTTCTCTCTCTCTCTCTCTTTTGTTTTTTAAGGTAGGGTCTTGCTTTAACCCAGGCTGACCTAGAATTCACTATGTATTCTCAGGGTGATCTCAGACTCACAGTGATCCTCCTAATTCTGCCTCCTGAGTGCTAGGATTAAAGGTGTGTACCAGCATGCCTGGCTTCTCTTTTTCTTTCAAACATGTGTTGGATAATTTTGCTTACCTCTTTCTACAGTGTATGCATGGCCTTTCTGTTGGGATATCATACAGGCTGATTCCCCAGATATTCTAACCACTCTCCTACCCTCAAGAGAGCAGCTCAAAACATCATGGGAGAGCTACTCTTAAGGCAGAACATTCTGGATTCAAAATATAAAAAATTGGCCTTCTTCTAAATTTCTCTGCTTGTTATGAACCTGATAAGTCTTTAAATCTGGATTCTTACTAAGTGCTTGAAAGTGTTTCCCTAGCTTTTAAGTGCAGAATATATAGACTGAATAAAAGAATACAAAGTTCAGACCCAAAATATTTAAAAATATATTTTCCTCTGTAAGGACTTCTCCCTCTCTACTGGTTAGCTCTCAAAAACAAATGAAATTAAAAAAATATGGATAATTATTTGCTGTAGATCTACATAAGTAATTTTACCTGTGATCTTTTATACTATTTACTCTTACATCTCAAAAGATATAAAATTGCAGTGTAACTTTCTTAAGGTGAACATAGGATTTATGTATTTGTCATGTATGTCCATGTTTTCATGTTTGTTTTGTATGTTGTTTTGTGAGGAAAAACAATTGAGCATAAACATAACAATGTAAAATTCAAAATATATAAAACTGTGGCCACTTCAATTTTTATTCTTAATTTTGATTTTAAAATATTTTTGGTAAAGCTGGGCATAACGGTGCATGCCTTTAGCCCCAGCATTCAGGAGGCAGAGATAGGAGGATTGCTGTGAGTTCGAGGCCACCCTGAGGCTACATAGTTAATTGCAGTTCAGCCTGGGCCAGAGTGAAACCCTACTTCAAAAAAACCAAAAAAGAAAAAAAAATTTTTTTGTTACACCAAGTTAAAGCATGAATGTGTATTAATGTGAATATTTTGGTGATATATTAAAAGACCTTATAAGTACATATTCATAAACTTAAGTAATTTTAGCTCCTTAAAACCTAAACAAATATGGGCTGGAAAGATGGCTTAGTGGTTAAGGTGCATGCCTGCAAAACCAATGAACCCAGATTCAATTCCCTAGTACCCACGTAAACTGGGATTAAGGGCATGCGCCACCACACCCGGCCTATTTTTTCAATTTTTAAAAGAGTCATGTTTTAAATAAAAAATTAAAATAAAACATGTTATTTAAATAAAAAGAAGGGGTAATAAGGGCTAAGGCCACAGTCAGCCATGACTAAGTTACATGCTACTCTCATTACTTTAAAATTTTTAATATTTTTTGTTTTTTAACTTATTTATTTGAAAGAGAGAAAGATGGAGAAAGAGAGAGAGAATGGGCACACCAGGGCCTCCAGCCACTCCAAATGAACCCCAGATGCATGCGCCACCTTGTGCATCTGGCTTACGTGGGTCCTGGGGAATCAAACCAAGGTCCTTTGGCTTTGCAGGCAAGTGCCTTAACCGCTAAGCCATTTCTCCAGCCCCACTTTCAATTTTTTTTTTGTTTGTTTTTTTTTGTTTGTTTGTTTTTCAAGGTAGGGTCTCACTCTATCCCAGGCTGACCTGGTATTCACTCTGTAGTCTCAGGGTGGCCTTGAACTCATGCTGATCCTCCTACCTCTGTCTCCCAAGTGCTGGGATTAAAAGCATGCACCACCATGCCTGGCTTTCCCCCACTTTTAATTTTTTAATGTTGAAAAGATGGTCTCATGGCTGCTCAAACTTGGAGCATGTTGTACTCAGGTTCACCTTGCTGGTAGAAATCACCCAACCAAGAGCAGCTTCTGGGAAAAAGAGGCTTATTTTAGCTTATAGGCTCAAGGGGGAAGACTCATGATGGCAGGGAAAATGATGGCATGAGCAGAGGGTGGACATCACCGCCTGGCTAACATAAGGTAGACAATAGCAACAGGGGAGTGTGCCAACATTGGCATGGGAAAACTGGCTATAACACCCATAAGACCGCCCCCAACAATACACTGCCTCCATGAAGCCTTAATTCTCAAATCTCCGTCAGCTGGAAATCTAGCATTCAGAACACTTAAGTTTATGGGGGACACCTGACTCAAACCACCACAGAGCAACTCAAATCAATTCTGGCTAGCCCTCCACTTGTGTTGCAGACCAGGAAAGCCAAATTGTGACCTGTAAGAAACTGAAGAAAATTTTCACTCAGACTGACGTGGTTCTGACTACATCAGCACAATCTAAAGTCCTACTACTATGCTTGTGCACATCATGGCGGTCATCTCCTACATGGTAATGTATTTACCCAAAGTGAAAGGGAATGCATATTGGGCTTTCATTGCTGACAAAAGTTGCCTAATCTACTCTAATTACACATGTTTTATATCAAACTGTGTGTAATGTTATGAGTGCCATTGCTACACAACTGAGGTAGACAAAAAAAAACTACTAATCTGAGTACAACTAATGAAATCAACTCTAACATATGCTGGGGGCCGAATTCAAGCCTCTTGGCTGCAGACCAGTTTAAACTGTGACTGGAGACATAATTCTATGTTGCAGTCAGGTTCACATTGCTGGCATAAATCACCTGACCAAGAGCAGCTTGTGGGAAAAAAGGTTTATTCTGGCTTACAGATTCGAGGGGAAGCTCCATGACGGCAGGAAAAAATGATGGCAGGAGCAGCAGAGAGTGGACACCACCTCCTGGCCAACATCAGGTGGACAATAGGAAAAGGAGAGTGTGCCAAACACTGGCAAGGGGATACTGGCTATAATACCGACAAGCTTGCTCCCAACAGTACACTGCCTCCAAGAGGCATTAATTCCCATATCTCCATCAGCTGGGAACCTAACATTCAGAACACCTTAAGTTTATAGGGGACACCTGAATCAAACCACCACAGTCTGTATGTATGACCCCATATCTTCAATATAAATCTAACTATACATGGAGAAAAACAAATAAACATCTTCAAGAGTTCCTCCTTATATTCCCATAAATATTAATTGATTACATGACTAAATTGTCAAACAGTACTTGTCTTACAAAACAATATAAAGCTGGGCATGGTGGCACACATCTTTAATCCCAGCACTCGGGAGGCAGAGGTAGGAGGATCACTGAGAGTTTGAGGCCACCCTATGACTACATAGTGAATTCCAGGTCAGCCTGAGTTAGAGTGAGACCCTACCTCAAAAAGCATATATATATATATATATATATATATATATATATATATATATATACACACACATATACACACACACACACACACATTACACACATACACACACCTTGACACCAGAATTTTGCCAAAAATTTGTCTTGGCTTAATCCATCTTACCAGTTTTCAAACATTTGGCCTTCTACTTTGGTGGCCATTGGATTAATTATCTGTACTTTGTTTGTTCTTTGTACAGTTGGAGGAATCAACCTAAAAAATAGTCTCCATTAACAATGTCTGGTTCATCAAGCAGCTTTTAAAAAACAAACAGAAAAGGGGCTGGGCATGGTGGTTCATGCCTTTAATCCCAGAGGCAGAGATAGAAGGATTGCATTGAGTTTGAGGCCACCCTGAAGCTACATAGTGAATTCCAGGTCAGCCTGGGCTAGAGCAAGACCCTACTTCAAAAAAATAAAAAGAAAAAGAAAAAGAAAAAAGGGACGTACAGATATACTTAATTGGAAAGCTAATTGGATGGAATAAGGATAATCTTTGCACGGGCTAAGCCTGAGGACCTGGAAAACTATGAGCCTTGGGTGGAGATTCTTGAAGATGGGAAACTCACAGTTCTCCAAAGAGTTCCTGATGAAATAACCCTAAACAAACAACTCATGATCTGGTGTGATACAAACTTGTGATCTATCTAATCCTCTGACATTTCCTTGGCTGCCCAAATCTAAATAAGTACAGTCAATTCAGGGAGAACAGAGTGCATCCCCCCTGACCCTCCATTTAAATAATATTTTACCTGGTGTGTGTTCATTTCACATTTATCCAAACACTGCTGGATGCTGTTGCAGCATTTTCTGATATTATAGAAACAGTTGTACAAAACAGACTTTTTACTATTTTCCTACAATCATCATAAACAAGTGCCAAATTAGTATATTTTTGGATTATATTAGTTAAACAAACAAGTGCATCTATCTCATTTGCAGGTAAATTTGCTTTCATCTTTAATGAATGGTAAAATTATATGCATAATGAATTGTTTTAATTTTTAAAAATATTTTAAATGATATTTATTTGAGAGCAAGAAAGAGGAAGATTTATGAGAGAGAGAGCAAGAGAGACAGAGAGAGAGAGAGAATGGGTGTGCCAGGGTCTCTAGCCACTACAAATGAATTCCAGATTCATGGCTTATGTGGGTACTGGGGAATAAAACTTGGGACCTTAGGTTTCCCAGACAAGTGCCTTAACCACTATGCCAGCTCTCAAGCCCTGTTTTAATTTTTTGATTTATTATTAGTATAGGCTTCATTTATATACCTATTTTATATGGAAGAGATATAAGCCATGTGATAAACAATATTTAACAACTACTCACAGCTTCGTACAAAGGACATATTGTACCTCTCTGCAATTATGCAAAAGGAAACTTTTGAAATCTTGTCTCTGGTAACTTAAAGAACCTTAAACATATACTAGAAAAAATTTGCAAAAGATAATTCACTATTTAAATAGGAAAGATTATATTCTTTATTGGAAACAGAAATAAGAGGAAGTATATTATTAGAAAAAGTTCTCTGATGAAGATGTCAGCTGTCACATATGTTAAGAGAATTCTATCATAACTCAAACATACATTTGCTTAAGGAAAAAAAAAGCATTATTGGCTAGTTAAGCAAAATTTCCCTTACCAGAAGTTCACTATGTATTAATAAAAGGATAAACCCAACAAGAAGACAAGCTGCTGTAAATGCACATGCACTGAACACTGGTGTATGCAATTTCATAAAAGAAACACTCCTGAACATAAAGGGACAGATAGCTAGGATACAATAATAGTATGTGAGTTCAACATCCCAATATCATGAATATACAAATCATCCAAATTTAAAAAATCAACAAAGAGGAGTTGGGGAGATAGCTCAGTGGGTAAAGTACCTGTCTTGTAACCTTGAGGAGTTAAGTTCAACCCCCAGTACCCACGTAAATGCCAGACATGGTGATGAGCATCTGTAACCCAAGTACAAGGGGAAGTGGAGAAAGTAAGATCCATGTAGTTCACTGGTCAGCCAAGCTAGCCTTATGGGCAAATTCTAGGCTAATGAGAGACCCTGTCTCAAAATGAGGTGAATGCATACCTGAGGGTAACATCCAAGGTTGTCCTCTGACTTCCACACACATGTGTACACATGCAGGAGCACCCACATACACATGTATTCACATGCAAGCATGTGTACACACATATAAACACACCACACAATTGTGTCTGTTCTTAAGAAACACCTTTCCCCCTTACACTCAGATAATACAACTCTACTAGTACCAAATTTAACATTGAGACACAAACTATTCAAATGTCCACTTGTCTCTGCCTCAAAAATAACTGCCTAAGGGCTGGAGGGGTGGCTTAGCGGTTAAGGCATTTGCCTACAAAGCCAAAGGACCCAGGTTCAATTCCCCGGGACCCACGTTAGCCAAATGCACAAGGGGGCACATGCTTCTGGAGTTCGTTTTCAGTGGCTGGAGGCCCTGGTGCACCCATTCTCTCTTTCTCTCTCTCTCTCTCCCTCTTTCTCTGTCAAAAAATTAAAATAAATAAAATAAAATAAAATAAAATAAAAATAATTGCCTAAGCTGGGCATGGTGGTGAATGCCTTTAACCCCAACAATAGAGAGACAGAGGTAGGAGGATCACCATGAGTTCGAGGCCACCCTGAGACGACATAGTGAATTCCAGGTCAGACAGGGCTAGAGCAATACTCTACCTCAAAAATAAACAAACAAAAATTTGCCTGACTGTGACTACGAGGAAGACTCAAAACTCATCAATATGCTTAGAATAAGTGATTGTTGAGTGTTCAGCATTAAATGAGACATCTGTATCACAATTTCTAAGGCTCAGGAAACATTGCAGAAGAGGTAATAGAAAAAATGTTAGAGCTAAAGGATGAGGAGGAGTGCTTTGAAATGTTGTCTACTGGACATGAAGTGGCTATTGCATTCATGACCTCACAGCACCTGTCGTCACCTGCACAAGACGTGCAAAATGTTGGCCCATCAACACGCAATCATAGTTGATGGAAGAGGGCAAAAACAATTTTAAAAGACACCAAAACAGAAAAGCGAATAGTTGGAAAGAAGGGGCTCAGAAAGTGAGAAGAGGGGATAAAAGAATGTAATAAGATAGGATCGTAATTAAAATACACTGTGTACATATATTAAAATTACCAATAAAAGAGCCGGGTGTGGTGGCGCACGCCTTTAATCCCAGCACTCGGGAGGCAGAGGTAGGAGGATCGCCGTGAGTTCGAGGCCACCCTGAGACTCCATAGTGAATTCCAGGTCAGCCTGGGCTAGAGTGAAACCCTACCTCGAAAACCAAAAAAAAAAAAAAAAAAAAATTATCAATAAAAGGTTTTAAAACTTGTCTAAACAAATCAATGTGAACAAAATATGTTTCTTCCATAACTGTTTCTACCTTCCTGTAGGCCTGTGACTGCTGAACCACAGTCAGCCAGCACACAACTGCATCTCTCTTGTCACTCTAAGAATAGGCTGACCTTGAAACGGTTCAGGTCTAAGAGCTTATGTCGTCAATTTACCCCTTCTTTCCCAGCTTCTCTATTGTTTACTCCTCCCTAGCAAGAAAAGCACTTTGGGGGGGGGCTGTAGAGATAGCTTAGAGGTTAAGCGCTTGCCTGTGAAGCCTAAGGACCCTGGTTCAAGGCTCAATTCCCCAGGACCCATGTAAGCCAGATGCACAAGAGGGCGCACGTGTCTGGAGTTTGTTTGCAGTGGATGAAGGACTTGGCGCGCCCATTCTCTATCTTTCTCTATCTGCCTTTCTCTCTCTGTGTCTATTGCTCTCAAATAAATAAATAAAAATGAACAAAAAAAAATTTTTTTTAAAGCACATTTTTGCCCAACCCTGGAGATGCCTGCACACCTTTTGTGGCTTTTCTCACACTGAGACAAATACTCATTCATCTGCATTTTTTTGTGTTTGTGTGTATATATGTCTTGAGAGCATGCTCGAGTGTGTGTGTGAAAGAGAGAATATGAATATAAATGTGGTTGCCACAGTATGTCTAAAGGTTAGAGGGCCACTTTCGGTGCTGGTCCTCCTCTTCCACATCCTGTAAGGCAGGGGCTCATTTACCGCAGCATTCACTAAGTGGCCTGTGAGCTTTGGGGAGATTCTTGTGTCTCTGCCCCCCTTACCATCACTAGTGCACTGACAGTACCACCAGGTGTAGGTCTTTTTACATAGGTTCTGGGTATCTGAACTCACGGTATGCTTGTGAAGCAAGTGCTCTGTCCACTGAGCCATCTCCCAGCTACTCTATGTTGTTTTTAAATCAGTGCCTATGAACCCTTCAAGGTAAGAACATGTGAAGTAAAATTCCCAGAAAACAGCTGTAATCTGATGCACCTACTTCCAGCAAGGCTGAATGGACTGGTCAAGCTCCTGTGGTCACAGAAAGACAGAACGTTGCAAGTCAGAGCCAAATTACCTTGGGCTACCTTTAGTCCCTTGATAGTCATTTATTGCCCAGCTCTGTGTTTGTACTAACACCCTGGTGACTATCAGTTGATCAGGGGTCATCCTTTTTAGATGTAAGAACAGACCCCAGCTTCCACCAGCGCAAGCGCTAAGAATGTCATCAGATAGCATGAGACCTATGGTGGAGATGTCCCCACTTACCTGATGACCAACCAGTGTATTTGAAGGGTGCCTTGGCTGATGACTTTCTTTTGTTCTAGAACTATAAAACCTTCATGGAATTGTTAACATGTTGGAACATGGAATTTGGGGTCACCTAAATCTGTGTTCCGGGGCCATGGGGCACATTTGGCTACAGAATAAGGTCTTTTGCGTGGACAAAAGACTGACTTCAGAGAGGGCCCTTCCACTCCTGCGCCACCCACGTGTCCGTGGACCCCCTTTTCCAGCCGGTTGTCAACGTGGGGCGATACCTGGGGACCCAGGGACTTCAGCCAGGGCAGGGGGAAGAGGACGAGGTCGTGCGTTCTTGGGGTCCTTCCGCAGCCAGAAGCCCACCGCGCGGCCGGGCTCCAGCGCACAGGCGCAGGCCGCCGCCGCCCCGCGCAGCCCGAGTCTCCCCGCGACCCTCGCTGCCCCGCCGTGCGCGGAGGCTCCGGCCGGGACAGGACAGGACGCCGGGGTCCCGCCGCCGCCGCCCGCCCGCCCCGGGCACAGGGGGAGCGCGGCCCCGGCGGACTCGGCCGCAGACCGGGGAGGCCCCGTCGCTGCGCGGCCGCTTCCCGCAGCCCGTGCCCGGCCGCACTCACCATGTCCGCCCGGGTCCCCGTCGCCCGTCCGTCCGTCCGTCAGTCAGTCCGTGCGCGCCGCGGCTCCTGGGCTTACAGCCCGGGTGGGTTATCCGCTTTGAGACCCTTTCAACAACCAAGACAGCGTGGCAACAATGGCAAGGCCAGAGAGAAAGATGGCCGGGGAGCAATGGCCCTCCGCCCTGCTAAGGAGACTTCACACTCGCTGCTCTCATTGGCTGCTGCTCAGAGGTGCGCCGGTCAGGACTAGGTTTCAACCAAACTGAGGGGAACCAAAATAACACCTTACACACTTAGCCCTTCACAGCCTGGGCAATAATTGAAGTTAAGCAGAACTTGCTCTGGCCTGGCAGAGCTGACACCTGCTTCTTCCTACATTCCCTGACCTCAGCTTAGAACACCTTGGAACAAGAAGAATGAACTGATAGTGTCACTTGAGGAATTTTGGATGAGGCAGATGACTGATGGCCAAGCTTTCTCTGAACTTCTCTACTAACCTACTCATTTTCTGCAAAGAAAAGGACAACTTGCAAACAATGGAATACAATTATTTGGTGCACAAAGAAACCAAAGGTATAAGCCAGCAATATTTCACAAAGGAATTGATACAGAATCTTTGAGAAGGACAAGGCCTTTGTCTTGACCCAGATGTGCTTGACCCAGAGACCAAGGTGCCAGGGAATCAATGGTCACCAAATGTCAAGGTGAGACAGCAGTTCTAGCGTTCTTTGAAGTTTTTGAAGAATAAGAGGCGTGGACAAAGGAGTAAGCAAGCAAAGCAAGTTTATTAAGAAAGGAGCAGAACGCTCTTTAAAAAGACATTTAAGGGCTGGAGACATGGCTTAGTGGTTAAGGCACTTGCCTTCAAAGCCAAAGGACCTCGGTTTGATTCCCCAGGACCCATGTAAGCCAGACAAGGTGGCGCATGCATCTGGAGTTCACTAGCAGTGGCTGGAAGCCCTGGCGCACCCATTCTCTCTCCCTCCCTCCCTCCCTCCCTCTCCCTCTCCCTCGCTGTCGCTCTCACTCTCTGAAATAAATAAAATTTTAAAAAAGACATTTTAACTAGAAGTCATGGTTTCTCATAGAAAAACCCCAGTGCCAAGAGTGAGATGCAGCCCCTTGAGTTGTTGGTTAGGAAGGCCCCTGACGCCCTTGAAACAATACAGGCTATTGTCATTGCTCTTGGTTGTCCACAGTAACTGGATGCTACGTCCATATTGCTGAAAACACTAGATGCTTCAGTTGATAAACACTGAGAAATCAAGCTAGAGCTGAACTGGAAGCCTCATCCCTGCTGGCTAGCTGTCATCGTGGTGAAAGTGCTATGCAGGTTGGTGGAGGAGAAAAGTCATCAGTAGTCTTACCCAGTGTGTCCACCATGTATGCCACACAACTAGCTAGCCAGACAATACGTGCCTGCTGATGTAACAGTGGTATAACTATTATGGGGGGAGGGGATAACCAACAGCTTGCTGATAAAGCCTGTGGGTGCAAAGGTCATAGGTCCCAGAGGGGGAGTGACTACTGTTGTTTAGCGAAATAGGTATGTTGTGTCCATCAAATTGCCCTCTAAGCACTGATTTTTTTTTTTTCTTTTAGATTAGTGGTCACCTTTGGACAAAGATGCTTGCTTTTGAAAATGAGGGTGACTATTGGGGAGCCTCAAAACTAGTTAAAGCCATGAGCATAAGTGGCTTTTGAGTGCTCAGCACTGAATGAGACATCTCTACCACACATTCCAAGGCTCAGGGAACATTACAAATGAGGATAGAAAGAATGTAAAAGCCAGTGATGGCATTGCACATGATCATCTGGACATGAAGTAGCTGTTGTAGTCATGACCCCTCAGCAGCTGCCATTATCTGAACCAGACCTGCACAATATTGGGCCCATCATCATTTCAACATGGATGATGGTGAGAAAACATTAAAAGAAATAAAGCATAGAAGAGGGATTAATCAGATGAGGTATTTATATTAAAACTGGTTATTTTATGGCCTTATTGTAGACCAAGCCAATGACGGCCCTGAACACTCCTGTCATGCCGCATTACTTGCCAAATTAAAGGGTTGAAAGTCCTCTGTGTCCATCTCTGACTTGTTTTGTCTGATGTCACCCTTGTCCCATTCCTCCAGCCATCAGCTTTGCTGCTATTGCTGGCTGGTGACACCTGCAGATGTTGGTCAGACCTTCGCTTATTTTATTGCCTGTTAATTAAACTAGTCTCTCTCTGTCTAACTGTGTCCTCTGTGTTTATGTGACCAGTTGATAACTTACCGTGGTCACTTCTCCTCCCTCTCTATGGGAGGAAGGAAGATAACTTCTGCCTCAGAATCAAAAGAAAAGGAAAATAAGTACTTGAACTAGATTAGACAACAGCCTGCCACACACACCCCAGGTCACAGGAAAAAAATGGCGTTGGGAAGGTTGAACATATTCCTAAGCCTGAAAACCAGCACAGATTCTGAAATTAAGCCCATGGTTGATTGCTCTGAAGAATGTAACACTGGTAGGTCATCATGCCATATGACTCCCTCCTCCCTGTGAAGAAATCTTTGACCTACAACATCTTCATATTCATCACAGAAAAAACCTCAATTGGACTCAATTCATGATTCTAACCTAAGGAAATCCAAACTGATGAACTGTTTCCAGAAGACTTGCCTGAGTCTTTCTCTAAGCCTGATTTTTCTTTACTTTTTTTTTTTTTTACAGTTTCTCTTTCTGTATCTCTCTTGTTCCTTCCTCCCACCTCCCTGTTCTCCCTTTCTCTTTCTGTAATTCTTTCTGTGGAAGTCAAAAAAGGTAGGTAAAACCCTTCTCTCTCTGTGGATAATGTAACACTGTCCCATCTGACCTCAGAATCAGTCCCAAATCTCAACATTATCTGCATTTCTGGATACCCATGTGTACCACAGCATCTGATTCCCAAGTCTCTCAAGCCTCTAGAACATATTCTCCAAGGAGGGAGAACTGTATGTTCCCAGTATCTGAACCAATACTCATCCTTATAGTCAATACATTGCTACAAACATCTCTGAGGATTGTTGGAAATATGCAAGCTAGTGGAGGTTCCCCTGTGAAATACCAATTACACTCATAGGTGTAGATGTAAGGAAATCCATGAAGATTATGCACTAATAATGTGTAGTTTGGTAGTTTAAATAGATGGCCCCCAATATATTCAATGTTTTGTTAGTTTGTAGTTTGGATCTGCTGCCACCTGGCTGGAGGAGGTGTCACTGGGCCAATCTTAGGGTCCAGCCCTAAGGTGTGGTAGTGGGTTTGCAATTCCAGTCTGAAAATATGCAAAGTGCCTGGAGTTCCCGAAGTATATTTGTTTGTGGTATAGTTTGGGGGCTTTGGCTTATGATTCATCTCTCTCTACCTCCCCCACCCCCCTCTCTCTCCTTGGACCTGTGAAAACAGGCCAGCTTCTTCTGCCATTACAGAACTTCCCCTGGATCTGTAAGCTTCAGTAAATATCCCTTCCTCCATAACTATGCCTGGTCTGGAAGTTCCTCTCAGCAGCCTGGAAGCTGTCTACTACATGCAATAAACATTCATGGCAACCTCAAATAGGGGGGAAAAATCCCATAATTTATGATTAATGTCACATGATAAACTATTGTTCAAGTTCTTGTGACATACATGAAAACAACAACAACAACAACATTCAGAGTGTCTCATTGCCTTAGGGACATTCGTTTCATTTGCCTTTCATGGTCTTTTGTGGTCTTTATGTTGGTACTGGGGAACTGGACCCAGGCCAGCAGGCTTTGTAAGCAAGCACTTTTAACATCTGAGCTCTTGACCCAGCCCCCAAGTATTTTTTTTAATTTTGGTTTATTTATTTATGAGAGGGAGAGAAAGTGTGGGCATGTCAGGGCCTCTTGCCACTGCAAATGAACTTCAGATGCATGCATTACTTTGTGCATTTGGCTGTACATGTCACCTGGGTAATTAATAATGATAAATATATAAGTATTTATGTAATAAATAATAGTATATTTATATAATATTTGATGCATTCATCTAATATTTAATAAATACTATTTAATATAAATATATAATAATTAAAATAATAAAATCTGGGTGGCAGGCTTTCTAAGCAAGTACCTTTAACCACTGAGCAATCTCTCTAGTCCAAGACCCAATTAAAAAATATTTTATTTATTTATTTGGGAGCGAGAAAAAAATAGTGAGAGAGAGAGAGAGAGAGAGAGAGAGAGACTGGGTGAACCAGGGCCTCTAGCCACTGCAAAAGAACTCCCAACACATACACCATATGATGGTTAAGTATTGTTTCAAGTTGATCTGTTTAAGAATCCACAGACATTACCCATAAGTGGGTCTCTAAGGTTGCTTCCAGGGAGGATTAACTAAAGGAGGAATCCTTCCCCCAGGGTGAGCCCTTCACCCAGAGTGGGTGGCCCCTCTCAGAGGGGGGGCTTTAAGGAAGCTTGGGAAGGAAAGGCTCCCCTCCTCCCACCTGTCTGTTTACCCCTTCACAGTTCCATTCTCCATCATATCCCCTCCCCTTCTCAATCAGCCTCTATTTTATTTTGATGTCATCATCTTCTCCTCTTATTATGAGGGTCTTGTGTAGACAGTGCCAGGCAGTGTGAGGTCATGGATATCCAAGTCATTTTGCGTTTGGAAGAGTGCATTGTAAGGAGTCCTACCCTTCCTTTGGTTCTTACATTCTTTCTGCCACCTCTTCTGCAGTGGACCCTGAGCCTCAGAAGGTGTGATAGAGATGTTTCAGTGCAGTGCACTCCTGTCACTTCTCAGCACTATGTTGCCTTTTGTGTCATCCCAGAGGTCACTGCCATCTGAAAAGATAAATTTCTCTAACCAAAAGTGAGAGTAGCATTAATATATGGATACAAATATTGTTTTTTTTTTTTTTTTTGTTTCGAGGTAGGGTCTCACTCTAGCCCAGGCTAACCTGGAATTCACTATGGAGTCACAGGGTGGCCTTGAACTCACAGCGATCCTCCTACCTCTGCCTCCCGAGTGCTGGGATTAAAGGCGTGCACCACCACGCCCGGCTTTATGGATACAAATATTAAGAAAGGTAGTTACCAGGCAGTTTGGTGATCCTAATATATGCATTTAGTCAGAGGCCAGTAGGTGTTACACCACTAGGGCTCTTGACCTCCCCCATCATGGGTTTTCAGTATCAGCCTTGTGTTCCAGGGAGCAGGCCTCCAGTCCAATTAGAGATAGGTTTTCCCCATAAGACATGCCACTATTGCACCCACTGGCTCATTTGGCCTGAATGGTCAAACTTAAGGTTTGCAGCATCCACATTTATCTCCACTGATGACTTCTCTCTCCCTCCCTCTCTCTCTCTCTCTCTCATGGAACTGCATGACGCATAACTTTTTCCAACTTCCTGTCAGCTGGTCGTCAACACAGAAAAGGTTTTCATCTCAGTTCCAGCTTTATTTCTCAGTGACCTTGTAGCCCAAGCACGTGAAGTCTTCAGCAATAAGATCTTATCATCTATTTTTGGTGGGAAACCAAGAGCAAGCACTCATAATGCAAGGTTAACAGGGTCATCAAGGCTGGTAGCAAGGTTCCAGAGAAAAGCCAAGGAGGCCAGGCAATGCAGCATGGGGAGATTCCCTGTACTGAGAGCTGTGCATGACACTGTAAAGGTTAAGCCCAGCTACAATGCTAGGATATTGAAATCGATATGAACATGAGGCATCTGCTAAGGAAAGCTGCAGGCATCCATGCAGCCAGCCCAAGAAAGAGGCCATGTAGGGGACTCCCCAAACTGACTGGAGCTCAGATAATGGTACCATTTTGTCCTGGATGTTGGGCATGGTGCTACCAAAGTTAAATGTTTACCCTGCTGGGTTTTGCTCTTCCTTTTTTGTGGACTTTCCTTGGTCTGCTCTTGGTCCTCTCTTTTAAAATAGAAATGGTTATTCTTTGCCTTTGTATGCTGGAAATCAGTAATTTTCTCTTTAATTTTAAAGGGAGGCTCACAGCTAAGAATTTTCCTTGGGCCTCACAAAAAGCTGAGTTTTTTACTTTGAGCAATGTTTAAACTAGTAAGACTGTGGGGATTACTGAAGTTTGAATGGATTCATTTTATTAGTGACTAAGCAAAACAAGTAGTTCCAGAGGCAGACTCCTGTGTTAATGTAATGTACCTTCAAATAGCCTTTCCTTATTTTAAACTAAAACTTTATGGTGTATGTTGAGCATGCCCAAAGGCATTTCTCTTGGTCACTTTAATCTTTTACATATGTGCTCCAAGACCTTGAGCTACACACATCCCAAAATGTGTCTATATTTTTTAAAATTGTGCCCTTAAATTGAGCATGCTCAGGAATATACTTCTAACCTTATTTATAAATTGGCCCACCTATATGAATATGTGTAGACTTCCTAAATAAAAACTCTATGGTTCCTTTGTTCAAGAGAGCATTGCTTTGGAAATTATGCCAGTCCTCTTTTTTAAAAAAAATTATTTATTTGAGAGTGACAGAGAGAGAAAGAGGCAGAGAGAGATAGAGAATGGGCGCGCCAGGGCCTCCAGCCACTGCAAAGGAACTCCAGACGTGCCCCCTTGTGCATCTGGCTAACGTGGGTCCTGGGGAGTTGAGCCTCGAACCGGGGTCCTTAGGCTTCACAGACAAGTGCTTAACCACTAAACCATCTCTCCAGCCCAGCCAGTCCTCTTCTTGCCAGCTGCAGGAAATAATCTTTCTCCACTCTCTTTATGTCTTGGCTGTGACAATTTTGGCTTTGTACTTAGCAAGGTGTGAACCCACTGCATTCAGTTATAATTTGACACTGAGACAGTCAGGACTATGAGGTCAAATGCAGAATGTCATGGTGTTCAGTCATATGTGACATTTTGTGTACAGCTTGATGTGCGTGCTGGGGTTTCCAGTTGGTAGGCTTGTACAGCAAGTAATTTTAGCTATGGAGTCATTTCCACAGCTTGACTTTGCATATTTTAAAAATGAGCTTTGCCCAGGCTCTTAGGCAGTGTGGAGTTGACTCAAAAAGGCAAAGCGATTCAGTGAGAGCTCAGGAATTGAAGAGAATGATATGAAGGATGCTATCATTTGTATAATATCGTCTCTTAAGTAAGTTTCTGCTACTGCATTTGAAGTTGGTACTGATTTGGTGACACACATATTAAATGTTTTCTTCTGGAATAAATCATATTTCTTATATTCATTCATCTGAAGTAGGATTTATCATTTCTATCTTTTGTCTTGCTGAAATAAAATGGTACATAAAAGGTATGGATTTATAGGCATGTGAGGTGGTAATTGTTCCTATTTCTATTTTTCATATGTAACCAGAATAATATATTCACATTTCATTTAACTTATGTTAGAGAGTGATATTACAAGCTGAGTAATGGATGCCATATTTGTAAAACTACCAATAAACAAAATTGGAAGTGCACTAAGGAAAGCAGCAGGCATCTATTGGAGTCAGCCCAAGAGATGTGACAGATGCTGGAAACAACAAGGCTGCCACTGGTATTTGTTACAGTGCCACAGACATGTGTTAACATATGACATCACACTGAGACATTTATGATTACGGGATGTGTGATTTTTGGTAAGGGCTTGACCCATGTGCTTCTTTCTCTGTAAGATGGAAGAGAGAATGTCTGAGGAAAATGGGGCAAAGGATCAAATAAGATAGAATAATGAACTTATGTAATATCCACAGTGTGAAGAAAACTAATAAAAGAAATGAGCACAGAGCAAATTTCCTTTGTTCACTAATAAAACATGAAGGAGATGTATTTCTCTGTACTCAATATGTGCTTAAGTGAAAGCAGATGAAAGTAATACCCGTGGACAGCAAGTGAACTTTGGAGCTTTGTGGACCCAATGTTTCCAGGGGCCTTATTATATACAAATATATTATATATATTATATACAAATTAAACATTTCATACAGTATGTTAAAAACAATTCCTTATTCACAGAATTATGGTATTCAAAGTTCCTGGATTATTCTTGCTTAATTCTGTTTTCATTTTATGATGATGGCATGTGAGGAATGCTTAAAATAATAGGAAATGCAGTCGAGCAATGAGAAGATTGAGCGCAAGCAATCCCGTTTCTACCGTCACGAGCTTGTTCTCTCACTTTCCTAACACTGTCCACCTGAGATTGTTATGATTTTAATCAAAATGCTCCCTCACAGGCTCTTTTTTTTTTAACTTTTTTTTTTGAGGCAAGCCCAACAGACTGGCCTTTATTATTATTTTTTTTAATGTGAGAGAGTGAGAGCAAGAAAGAGAACTGGTGTGCCAAGACCTCCAGCCACTGCAAGCAAACTACAGATGCATGCACCCTCTTGTGCACATGTGAAACCTTGTGCGCTTGCATCATTTTGTGTTTCTGGCTTATGTGGGACCTGGAGAGTCAGCTAGAGTCCTTAGGCTTCGGAGGCAAGTACCTTAACTTCTAAGCCATCTCTCCAGCCCTCATGTTTCTAACTTCTGAAAAAAAATATTTTTTATTTATTTGAGAGAGAGAGAGAGAAGAAAGAAAGAAAGGGAGGGAGGGAGGGAGAGAAGGAGGGAGGGATGGAGAAGAAGAAAGGAAGGAAGGGAGGGAGACAGAGAAAGAGGCAGATACAGCATGAGTGAGTAAGAGCATTCCAGGGCCTCCAGCCACTGCAAATAAACTCCAAATACATGTGCCACTTTGCACACCTGGATTTACATAGGTATTGGGAAATCAAACGTGAGCCATCAGACTTTGTGACCAAGCACCTTTAATGGCTGAGCCATCTCTCCAACACCCTTTTCAAATTTTTTTTGAGGCAGAGTCTCACTCTAGCCTAGGCTGACCTGGAATTCACTATGTAGTCTCACAGTGGTCTCGGACTCATGGTGATCCACCTACCTCTGCCTCCCAAGTGCTGAGATTAAAGGCACGCACCACCACGCCCAGCTTCCCTTTCTCAATTTTTTCTGATGAATATTACTTTTTTACCTTAAAAATATTTTATATACTTATTTGATAGAGGGAGAGAACAGACACACACAGAGAGAATGTGCACACCACGCCAGGGCCTCCTAGTCACTGCAAAGAAACTCCAGATTTTTATTTTTATTTATTTATTTATTTTTGTTTGTTTCTTTCTTTCTTTCGAGGTAGGGTCTCACTCTAGCCCAGGCTGACCTGGAATTCACTATGTAGTCTCAGGGTGGCCTCGAACTCATGGTGATCCTCCTACCTCTGCCTCCCAAGTGCTGGGATTAAAGGCATGTGCCACCATGTCCAGTCAGATTTTTATTTTTAATTTATTTTTTTAATTTAATTTAATTTTGGTTTTTCAAGGCACGGTTTCGCTCTAGCCCAGGCTGACCTAGAATTCACTATGTAGTCTCAGGGTAGCCTCGAACTCACTGCAATCCTCCTACCTCTGCCACCACGACTGGCTGGAACTCCAGATTTTTAACCCCAAGTTGGGATGCTATTTTGAGGATTTTGAAGCTGTCAGGAGGTGCAGTCTAGGTGGAGATAGTCACTAGGGCTCGCTTTTACCCACTTGTGTCTGACCTGTTCTCTGCTTCTTATATACCACCATTTATTACAGATTGCCATAAGCTTCTGCTGTCTGGTACTGAGTGGCTCCTGCTGCCATAGCCCCAGTGAAATTGTAACTGAAAATGAATCCTGCTTCCTTTAGGTTGGTCTGTCACAGATTCCATCATAGCCATGCAAAAGTAGCTAACACAATCTCAGAGACTTAGAGAGAAGCCCCATAAGCATCTGGAGGAATAAGTGAATTTACACTTTTTTTCTTGTTCCTTTTAAAAATTTTAAATTCATTTTTATTTATTTATTTGGGGGGGGAGAACAAGCACATCAGGGCCTCCAGCCACTGCAAATGAACTCCAGATGCATATGCCACCTTGTGCATCTGGCTTACGTGGGTCCTGGGGAATCGAACCCATGTCCTTAGGTTTGGCAGGCAAGCACCTTATCCACTAAGCCATCTCTCCAGCCCTCTTTTTTTTTTTTTTTTTTGAGTTAGGGTCTCACGCTAGCCCAGGCTGAACTCTGTAAACCCAGACTGGCCCCAAACTCACAATGATCCTCCTGCCTCTGACTCCTGAGTGCTGGGACTAAAGGCATGCAACACTATATCTAGCTGAATTTACACTTTTTAATAGACAACGATGATCACTGATGTAACTTTTCATGCTAAGAATATATAGTGAAATGTAAAAATCTAATGAAATTAATGGCCCAACTCTGGAATTGTTTCAGCATCTTTTTTTTTTTATTTTCCAAGGTAGGGTCTCAAGGTAGGGTCTCACTCTAGCTCAGGCTGACCTGGATTTCATTGTGTAGTCTCAGGGTGGCCTCGAACTCACAGCAATCTTCCTACCTCTGCCTCCCAAATGCTGGGATTAAAGGCCTGCACCACCACGCTCAGCTATTTTTCCTTTTGCAAACTAAAGTTATGAGAAAAGATGCATCTCTTTTTAAGTGATTTTATAGAATAAAAATACAAATCCTAAATTAAAAAAAAAAAAACAGAATATATACTAAGGACCAGGTGTGGTGGTACACACCTTCAATCTAGCACTTAGGAGGTAGAGGTAGGAGGATCTCCATGAGTTTGAGGCCATTCTGAAACTACACAGTGAATTCCAGGTCAGCCTGGGCTAGAGCAAGACCCTACCTCAAAAAACTATACACAGACACACAGACACACAGACACACAGACACACAGACACACAGACACACACACACAAAGAATATATACTGAGCAGAAAAGATCTTCAGTTTTCTGAGTGATCTCAATGTAAGCTGAGATATGAATATAATTTCTGATGATGAGTGGGTGTCAGGCAGTTGAGGGCCCCAGTCCACTGGAGATTTAAGCAGGCCTGAGCTGTCAGGCATGACTGAGGGCTCCAAACCCCAGAGATTGCAGCAGGCCTAGACCCTGATAATCTTGCCTCAACCTCAAGAGTGGCAGGAGTGAGGCTGCTCCCCCCTACCCTCCCCCCAGGTTGAGCAAGCTTACACCCTAATAATCTCGCCTGGAGACCAGCAGGTGAGGCCACCTCCCCCCCCACCCACCCTGGTGCCTGGACATCCTGATGAGACTTAAGGTTTCACTTTCCCCAGAGCCTTGTGACCTTTTGCCGGTTGCCCGGACTGTCACTATATGTTAATGAGGTATCAGCCAGCAGCCTTCGCACAGCCATTCCTCCTACGACCCGTACCCTACACCTTTTCCTGCTACTACTTAGACCATGCCACCATTTCCCACTCACCCAGAAAGTCCCTGCATGCTAATTAGGCATCAGCAGGACCTTTGTACTAACCAACTCCCTTATGACCCATATCTCATCCTGCTCTTTCACAAACACTTATGAACCCATTCCCCTGACAAATAAATAGTGTCCTCTGACACTGCCTCCCGGGTGTTTCTTCTCATCGCACTCACGGCCACTCAAGCCTCTGCTCCACAGTTGCCTGGACGCCTCCGGGAAACCACTGCGCAGCGGCCCCAGGGTGGCCAGGAACCACAAGTGGGCAGTAGTAGTAATCTGCAGCACACTAAGTCATGTGACCAACATAAAAATTAAGATCATTCAACACAGCATATGCTATTCAATAAATTATATGAGACAGCCTACAGTATTATTAAACAGACATTATGTTGCATGTTCAAGTGTAGGCCAGCTGAAATGATCTAAACATACTGAAGTTAGGCTCGGCTGAACTTTGAAGTTCAAAAGCTTAGATAAATTAAGTGCATTTAAAAAAATATCTCATTTATTTGAGAGAGAGAGAGGGAGACAGAATGGGTGCACCAGGGCCTCTAGCCCTTGCAAACAAACTCCAGACACATATGTCACCTTGTGCATCTGGCTTTATGAGGGTACTGAGGAATCAAACCTAGGTCCTTTGGTTTTGAAGCAAGGGCCTTAACCACTAAGCAATCTCTCCAGCTCTTATGTGCATTAAAAATATTTCTTCATTTATTTATTTATTTGCAAGCAGAGAGACAGAAAGGAGAGAGAGAGAGATAAAGAAAGAGAGAGAGAGAGAATGGGCCATCAGGGCCTCTAGCCACTGCAAACAAACTCCAGATGCATGTGCCACTTTGTGCACCTGGCTTTATGTGGGTACTAGGGAATCAAATCCAGGTCATTTGGCTGTGAAGCCAAACACCTTAACTGATGAGCCATCTCTCCGACACTTAAGTGCATTTTTAACTTAAAATATTTTCACTTTATCTTGTGTTTCTGAAAACATAAAAGCACCCAGTATGAAGAGCTCTGTTAACAAAACAGTGTCCTGCACAACAAAGTAAATCCTGGAATGTTTAAATAGTGTGTCCTAAAGGCCACAACAGGTCTAGAAGTTGAGTTGTTCTCTCACAGCAGGTCTCACACTCACAGCAAGACCAAGTCTATGTTTTCTTTTCGGTGTATGTGATATGTACATGTGGTGTATATATACATGCGCAGATGCATTTTTCAGAGGTGGAGGCCAGAGTAAGATGTCAGGGTCATGCTTAGCTATTTATGTGGGTGCTGGGGATCAAACTCAGACCCTCATGCTTACACAAGTGCTCCTACTTTTTGAGCCATCATTCCACCACAAGACCGTGTCTTATGGCAATACATGTCACAGACCTCCAAAAGTAGATAATGTTCTTCAGGGACTAAGACAATCCAAGACTCCCCTTTGCCCCTTCAAAAATCTGAATGGTCTCTAAAATTGGTGAAATAGAAATATTCTGATACATGAAAAGGAACACAATCCCTTCCCTTGCATTAACAGTACTGATTGGCATGCTCAAAAGTCAGATTTGGGCTGGAGGGATGGCTTAGCAGTTATGGTGTTTGCCTGCCAAGGACCCAGGCTCCATTCCCCAGGACCCACATTTGCCAGATGCACAAGGAGGTGCACGTGTCTGGAGTTCATTTGCAGTGGCTGGAGGCCCCTGGTGTCCATTCTCTCACTCTCTCCCTCTTTCTCTGTCAAATAAATAAATAAATAAATAAATATTAAAAAAATTAGGTTTACCTTCATTCCATTATCACAGCCTTCTTGGTAAGAACTTATGATTACCAAAGCAGAGCTGCATTCCTACCATAGGAGGATATCTGATTACATTCAATACCAATCATATTAATACTTACATTTACTACTAACTGATATTAAATACGCCATTTAAAACAAATATAAATTCATCAGAAATTCAGGCAAGGATTATTCTAAACCCAGTGCATGCCTGTAATTCCAACGCTTGAGCACCTCAGGCAAAAGGAGTGCCCTGAGTTACAGGCTTCAGCTACACAGTGAGTTCTGTGCCAGCCTGGGACACTGAGCAAGACTCTGTCTCAAATATTATTACAAGGGAAACATATAAAAAAGAAGGATTTTGATGAAAAAATGCATGCTCACTTAAGGTTTACAGACAGATTCAGAATTCAATATACAGTATTTCACAAAAGGTAAGGTCCTTCCACTTTCAGGCAAGAATGCACTTAATCCAGCATGATGCATTTTTTGTGTGTGAGAAATACACAAACTATGATCAAAACACAAGTACAAGAGCTGGGCGTGGTGGCACACACCTTTAATCCCAGCACTCGGGAGGCAGAGTAGGTAGATCACTGTGAGTTCGAGGCCACCGTGAGACTACATAGTGAATTCCAGGTCAGCCTGGACTAGAGTGAAACCATAACTCAAAAAACTAAAAAGCACAAGAATATAAGCGCAAAGTAAAATTAATACTTGTAAGCTCATAACTTGACATAAATATAGTTGCAGGTAAGTCCTCAGTAAATGAAAAATATTAACATTTGATAATCTGTAAATTAGTTGAAACAGTTCACAAACTCTACGAAAGTGCACAAACGTTTAAGACAAAACAAAAAATAAATGAGGGCTGGAGATATGGCTCAGCCATTAAGGTACCTGCCTGCAAAATCTAATGACTAAAGTTCAATTCCCCAGTGCCAGATGCAAAGTGGCACAAGATATGGAGTTTGTTTGCAGTGTGTGTCTGATTCCAAATAAATAAAGAATTTAAAGAAGAAAGAAAGAAATGAATGATATAATCTACACTAAAATGTTGTGGGATCTGAGAAAAGGCTATGTTTAATCACCATCATCAACTTGGATTGAGAGACATCTAGGGAACTAGTAAAGATCAACTCCAGAGACGGTTAGAACAAGAGGGCTCTGGCCTAATGAGAGGATTATGCCCTGGAAGTGCTCACAATATGTTATCATTGAGAAGTTGTGAAATATAAAATGCCTTAGCTAGAGAAAATAGGAAACTGATTCCTTGGGATACCTTGCACTAGTCTCTTATATTGCACACCTCTTTTCTGTATATCATGTGTGAACTGCTCTTCTCTATGACTTCCCTATTACAGCCAAAACCAATAAATTTTTCCACTTGGATTTTTCCATGTGTTTAGAAATGAGAAAAGAAAATAACAAAAAAATATAGTATAAACATTAAAAAACTGCCATGACACTTTCATATATCATGTACTTTGATCATTTTCACTTCCTATACCCTCCGCTTCCTCTTCCTCCCATTAGTTCCCTTCATTGCCCCAGTCTCTCATGTCATGTATAGTACTTATATAAATATGCATATATAATTTTGTATCTAGAACCATAAAAAGAGAAGTGTATAATAGTTGTTTCTGAGTCTGGACTACTTTGTTTAATACAATAATCTCCAGTCAAACCCATTTTTTCTACAAATAACATAAAACACCATCATGTATATATACTACAGAAACCCTGCCATGAGCCCCATAGAAAACTTCCAAGAACTAACAAAAATTTATGCTTTTCAACAGCCCACCAATCACTTTTACCCAAAAATCATTTCTGGTATATTGGACATATATTTTATTTACATATGGATCCAACATGGTTGGAATATGAAAACAGATTTTATTTTAAAAAGGCACAACCTAGGTAAAGATAGGAAGATCGCTGTGAGTTCAAGGCCAGCCTAAAACTACATAATGAATTCTAAGGCAGCCTAGGCTAGAGTGAGACCCGACCTCGGGTAAATAAAACAAAAAAATAAAAGGTACAACCTATTATATGAAGGGCCTTAGATATAAGCCCTAGGGGGAAACTACTATAATTATCTGGTTAAATTAAAATATATTATACCCACCAAACTACCCTCTAAACACTTATGCTGATGCCCATGTAATGCTACTCTCACTTTTGGTTAGAGAGTCTTCTTTTTAGATGGCAGTGACCACTGGGGTGACTCAAAACTCACCAAAGGGCTGAGAAGTGTCAATGCAGTGTTCAGCACTGAGACACCTTTATCACGTCTTTCAAGACTCAGAGTCCATTGCAGAAGAGATTATGAAAAAAAATGTAAGAGCAGAAGAGATTATGAAAAAAAATGTAAGAGTCAAAGGAAGAGGAGGCTACAATGCTGTCACCCAGACGCAAAGTGGCCTTGGTATTAACGGCCTCACAGTGGCTGATGCTACAAAGACCTGTATAATAGCAAGGGGAAAGTGATGACATTAAAATATGAGACAGTAGTTGGAAAGAAGAGATTCAGTGGAGGGAGAGTGACAGGAACTGATGATCATGGTATATTGTCTTTATAGAAGCCATCAATAAAACTTTTTTTTTAAGGCCTTAGTGATTATGTTACCTGAAAATTTATTTTCAGGAGTGAAAATCTGGAAATAAGTATTCCAGACATCTACTTTCAAAATCAGTGACTAATAATCACAATATACTTATCAGTTCAGAACACCTCCTTCTGATAGTAAAATTTCTGGACTATTTCACATAAATAACTTCACATCAAACTTTAAAAAATATATTTATGAAGTCTGTTACATGAGGAATTTTCACAGAATTTTGAAACACTTTTAAAAATTAACAATGCTATGGTTCTGTACCTGTTTTGATACAAGGTACATTCTCGGAGATAGGCCAACTGAAGACATTTATATAACTATTCAAAGTTTCTCACAGAGTGTATACTCTTATGCCTGTGAATTCAATCAAGATTCCTAGAGACACTCCTATAAACAATAACACTAGCTTTCCTGTGCATTGCCATGTTTATTAGAAAGGTCATGAGAGGATTGAAGAGATGGTTCAGCAGTTAAATGTGCTTCCTGCATAAGCATAAGGGCCTGAGAATATCCAAGTTCAAATGACCAGAACCCATGAAAACAGATGGGCATGGCCACATACATCTGTAACCTGTGGGGAGTGGAGACCAGACAATTGCTGAGGATCACAAACAGCAAGCTTAGGAATAAAATACTCTGTCCTTAGGAAAACAGGCCAATGATGGATGAACATACCTGGCGCTTCCCCCGGCCCCACAACTATTGCAGGCGAGTCCATGGGGTGAGGCCATATCAGGACATATCCTCCCCCCAGCACACACATTACACACACACACACAGTCATGAGTTGATGTTTTACCTAGGAATTCTCTCTAGCATGAGCCTTTTCATGTATTTTAAGAGAACTGGCACGAGTAAAGGCTTTCCCACACTGCTGGCATATGTAAGGTTTCTCACCAGTATGGACTTGTTCATGTCTTTGACAATCACTTAAAGTATAAAAGGATTTCCCACATTCCTTACACACAAAAGGTTTCTCTCCACTGTGAATCTTTTCATGGCGTCTAAGAGAACTGTGACCAGTGAAGGCTTTACCACATAGCTTGCACTGATATGGCTTCTCTCCAGTATGAGTGCGTTCATGTATCTGAAACTTACTAAAACAAATGAAACCTTTTCCACACTGCTCACATACATGTGGTTTTTTACCACTGTGGATCCTCTCATGATTTCGAAGAGCACTGGGATTAGTGAAGGCTTTTCCACAATGCTTACATATGTAGGGTTTCTCACCAGTATGAATTTGTTCATGTCTTTGACAACCATTCAAAGAAGAGAAGCCTTTCTTACAATGCTTACACACATAGGGTTTCTCTCCACTGTGAATCCTTTCATGGCGGCGAAGGGAACTGTGGCCAGTGAAAGATTTACCACATACATTACATACACATACTTTCTCTCCAGAGTGAGTCCACTCATGCTTTCGAAAATTACTGGAAGAAATGAAACCTTTCCCACATTGCTTACATACATAGGGTTTCTCGCCACAGTGAATCCTTTCATGACATCGAAGGGAAGTGTGACGAGTGAAGGCTTTCCCACAATGTTTACAAACATAGGGTTTCTCTCCACTGTGAATCCTTTCATGGCATCGAAGAGAACTGTCAACACTAAAGACCTTATCACACTGTTTACACTTATAGGGTTTCTCTCCTGTGTGAGTTCGTTCATGAATTCGAAGTGTACTGGAAGAATTAAAACTTTTCCCACATTGCAAACATACATGGGGTTTCTCACCACTGTGAATCCTCTCATGATATCGAAGCGAACTGAGAGTAGTGAAGGCTTTACCACAGAGCTTACATACATAGGGTTTTTCTCCAGTATGACATCGTTTATGTGTTTGAATGGAATTGTAATAGCTGAAGGCTTTCCCACATTGCTTACATACATAGGGCTTCTCTCCAGTGTGACATCGTTTATGAGTCTGGAAGGAATAATAATAAGTGAAGGCTTTCCCACATTCTGTACACACATACGGTTTTTCTCCAGTGTGAGTTCTTTCATGGTCTTGAAAGTTAGTCAGGTAACTGAAGGCTTTACCACATATATTACATTTATATGGTTTCTCTCCAGTGTGAGTTCGTTCATGTCTTCGAATATTACTCAAAAAAGAAAAGGATTTCCCACACTGTGTACATAAGTAGGGTTTTTCTCCAGTATGCGTTCTTTCATGCTCTTGAAAGTTAGTCAAACAACTGAAGGCCTTATCACATGTATTACATCTGTATGGTTTCATTCCAGTGTGAGTTCGTTCATGTCTTCGAATGTTACTCAAAAAAGAAAAGGCTTTCCCACATTGCTTACAAACATAGGGTTTCTCTCCAGTGTGACTCTTTTCAACATACTGAAGAAAACTGGGATAGGTAAGGGCATTATAATGCTTTTTACCCACATACATTTCTTCTCTAGAGTTGTCATTCTCAGGTACTTGCATGTAACTGTGACTCTGGAACAAATTCTCACATTGGTTAAATTCATAGGATCTCTGTCCAATGTCACTGTCTTCCTGCTTTACAAAGCAATCAGGAGAAGTAACAGCTTGCCCACAGTCACTAAGTTTATACAGACTGTCTTCATTTATCTCATATTCATAAGCTTTGTGTCCACTCTGAACAGACAAAGGTACATTAAGTGATGAATGATCAATGAGCACGTTTTCACACACATGGCTCTCACAAAGCATTAATCCATGAGAAGTTTCCTTGTTCACAATAGTATCTGGAATCTGGCTGAAGATTTCTCCACATTGACTACCTTGTTTTTGTTCCCACAGTTTGTCCACAATTTCATTTCTGTATAAAAATCGAAAGCACATTACCAAAGTTGAGCATAAATTTCTTATCAGTAAACTTCCTGGTTTTATGCCCTGACCTGGAATTCACTATGTAGTCTCAGGGCAGCCTCAAACTCACGGTGATCCTCCTACCTCTGCCTCCCGAGTGCTGGGATTAAAGACATACGCCACCACGCTCAGCTCCCTGTCAGAATTTTTGAACAAGAATTGACTGAATGGTCTACAGGATCTGGAGGATAGCTAACATTAAGATACTGGTATTCATACAGGGTTCCTAATACTTTATCAAGTTAACTATTTTGGAAATACCAAAAGTCTATGATTTGTTTGTTTATTGAAGTGGAGTCTTGCTATGATGGTCAGACTGGCCTCAAATTCAACACTATTCTCCAGAAAAATCTCAGGAGATGGAAATGAAGGCAGGAACCACTAAGTCTGCATTCATGATTCAGATAAATGTCATTGAGTGTTGTAGTGGTTTGAATAAGATGCCCCCATAGTTTCATGTGTTTTGGATACTTGGTCCCCAGCTGGCCATAATTTCAGGAGGTGGATAATTTCAGGAGGTAGAGGCTTCCTGGAAGAGGTCTTGTTGTGCAAGGGTTTGGGGCATTTTAGCCCAGCTCTCTCCTTGCCAGAGCTCCTTCACTTGGATTACTTCCCTTCCCTGCTGTCTTGTTATATGTACTCTTTCCCACCATGATGCAACCTCCCCTTGAAATCAGATGCTGAAATAATCCCTTTCCTCCCATCTGCTGCATTTGGTTGGGTATTTTGTTGCATCAATGAGAAGGCAACTAAAACAATTATCATGCAAAATTTTTGGAAACAGTTTTCTATTTAACAAAATGTATATAGATAAGATACCATAGAAATTTGGTCCAGAAATAAACAAGAAATTCCATTATGATGCACATTTAAAGCCAGAAGGAAACTGCAAACATTTTAATAACTTTGTGCATGGAAAAATTTTGTCAAAAACAACAAAAGTGGGGGCCGGGCATGGTGGCACACACCTTTAATCCCAGCATGCGGGAGGTAGAGGTAGGATTGCTTTGAGTTCGAGGCCACCCTGAGACTACATAGTGAATTCCTGCTCAGCCTGGGCTAGAGTGAGACCCTACCGCGAAAAAAAAAAAAAAAAAAAAAAAAAAAAAAAGTGTCACTTTCATTATCATGTCAGTACTGCATATTTCCAATCTAGTATGCAATTTTGGAGATAACTGCCTTAGATTAAATCATGTAAATCTGGTCTAATTTGTACTTCAATCTTGTATTCTAAATTATCAGTCATTTCCAGATCCTTGTAGAGCATTCTTGTTATTTAGATTAGCAAGTTACCTTAGTTTCCTCATGGAATATTTGTAGTCATCTTCAAAGTGCTGGTCTTTCTGTATTTTTCCTAAAATATAGACCCACACAATTCATTATGGATTCAGTCATAACAGAAAATATTACATCTTAAATAGATCCATAGTATAACACGCTTGACGTCCATGCTTGATATGTTCACCAAATGTGCCCTTTCTTTTTTTCAATATTTTATTTTTATTTATTCATTTGAGAAAGCAAGAGAGAAAAAGATAGAGATAGAGAGAGAATGTGCATGTCAGGGCCTCCAGCCACTGCAAATGAACTCGATGCATGTGCCACCTTGTGCATCTGGCTTATGTGAGTTTTGGGGAGTTGAACCTGGGTCCTTTGGCTTTCCAGGCAAGCACCTCAACTGCTAAGCCATCTCTCCATCCCAAATTTGCTCTTTCCATATTGCAAATCATGGAGTAGCATTCTTGACCAAGACAGACTTATAATTTAAGTAAAGCATGATCTCACCTATACCTACAGCAGCCAGGTTCCTGAGGGTTTCCTCCATCACATCTCTGTGCAGCTTCTTCTGGGAAGAATCCAGCAAAGCCCATTCCTCCAGGGAGAAGTTCACAGCCACATCCTCAAAGGTCACAGCGTCCTGAAACAGGCCAGAGAGGAAAGGTGAGACTCACAACTCTGAAAATCTGTTGAGTACGCTCCAAATGTTCATATCCTGGTCATTACACTCTTACTCTCTACCTATCATCACACAGTTTAACACTGTGAATTCTGCATCAATGGAATTCTTTGGTAAAACATCATCAGAACTAAAGAATACACATTATGTGCTGGATTTCCCAATTTCCATTGGGATATGGGTGTATCAGTTGCTTTATTACTGCTGTGATCAAGTACCTGACAAGTAGCAACTTATGGGTGGAAGGATTCATTTTCATTTGTGATGTGAGAAGGTGGGGGAGGTATTGCAGAATTTATAGGGACATTAATATGCCTCTGGGACTTCTCAATCTATGAAGAATGGGAAGCACAGAGCAGAGAATGCTGGAGATCAGCTGGCTTCCCCTCTTTCACTTTTGTATGGAGTCTAGTCCATGGGCTGGTGCTGCCTACATTCAGTATGGGCCTCTCCTCTTCAGTTCAACCTATGAAACACCCTCAGAGAACACAACCAGAAGTATATCTCCTAGGTGATTTCAAATCCTATCAATTTTATAATCAAGATTGTAACAGAACTTCTGTGGTGGTTTGATTCAGGTGTCCCCCATAAACTTAGGTAATCTTAATGCTAGATTCCCAGTTGACAGAGATTTGGGAATTAACAAGTCTCTTGGAAGCAGTGTATTGTTGGGGACAGGCTTATGGGCATTATAGCCAGTTTCCCCTTGCCAGTGTTTGGCACACTCTCCTGTTGCTATTGCTCACCTTATGTTGGCCAGGGGGCAATGTTCACCCTCTGCCATTGTTTTCTCCTGCCGTGATGGAGCTTCCCCTTAGTCTATAAGCCAAAATAAACCCTTTTTTCCCAAAAGCTGCTCTTGGTTGGGTGATTTCTGCCAGCAATGTGAACCTGACTGCAACAGTGAAAGTTGGTACCAAGGAGTGATATCATTTGCAGCTACACACCTGACTGTGTGGCTTTGGCCTTTTGGAACTGATTTTCAAGAGGAATGTGGAAGGATTTGAAACCTTGGCCTAAGAGATGCCTTTGCAGTGCTATAAGTACAGCCTGATGGACTATTCTGGTCAAACTGAGACCTGAATGCAGAAAGAACTACATATTATGAGGTTTGGTTTATGAGAGTGAGAAAGAGCTTTGCTTGGACTGGGCTAGAAGCAGGTTGTGTGAGAAGCTTGCTGTTATGCTCTTGTCCTGAGAATTTGTGCAGGGTTGCTCTGCATAGAAATGGACTGGTGTGAGCAGAGGCATATGGCACAGAAATGAAATCTTTGGGCTGAAACTTCTGCCTGTTCAGCTGCAGATGAAAGACTATAACCTTTGAGATTGGGCCAGCTAACCTGCACTGGGGCAACAGGAAGAATGTAGACTCTGCTGAAAGGGCCTGAGTGCTCAAGGAGTGTCCTGTTCTTCAAAGTCTGCTTTATTTCCTCCCCCCGCCGCTTAACAAATTGACATCCTACCTGGTATTATGGAGCATAAGAAATGCAGGAAAGAGAGGGTCACTTAATTTGCAACACAGTCTTGTATTTTGGAAACAGCCATGGGTAGTATGAAGCAGGTTTCCTGGATACCTGCATGGAGACCCAATGGAGCTGGGAAGATGAACCGTGGGTTGCAGTGGAGACCCAATGGAGATTCTGGGACCACAAGATGGCTGCTAAGGAGAGCTGGCAGACCCATATGAAGTTTTCCAGAACTATGAGTAGCCTAGCTGGAGGGGTGGAATTGGAACTCCAGAGATTTGTTGCTGGTTAGAATTATAGGACTTGGAGAGTTGTCACTGACTAGAATTGTTAGACTTGTAGCTATAGAGTTTGATGCTTACCCTGTTTAAACCTTGTATTGGTTGAACATTTCTTTGCTATGCCCAATGCCATCTTTGCAGTGAAAGTTTTTATTCTGTGTCATTATGGGTTTTGGGAGGTGATTTTTTTTTTTGGTATTATGGCTCAGTTAAAGGACCTTGAAATGGCTGCATCCTAAGATCCCGACCTCTGGGATATAGACCTGATGCACCAGCTTTCTTCTTTTTCTTTCTTTTTTACCCACCCCCCCCCCACAAAAAAATAGCACTTGGGAGGCAGAGGTAGAAGGATCACCATGAGTTTGAGGTCAGCCTGAGACAACCTAGTGAATTCCAGGTCAGCCTGGGCCAGAGTGAGACCCTACCTCAAAAAACAGCCAACCAACCAAAAAAATGACCTTGAATTATGGGGATGTTTGAACATCATTGGGATTGATAAAAATTATGGAAAATTTTTAAGTTGGATGAATGCATTTTATTTTATATTATGCAGTCATCAGTTTATGGGGCCCAGGGTGGAATGTGGTGGTTTGATTCAGGTGTCCCCCATAAATTTACGTGTTCTCAATGCTAGGTTCCCAGCTGATGGAGTTTTGGGTATTAACAACTTTTGGAGGTAGTGTATTGTTGGGGGCGAGCTTATGGGTATTACAGCCAGTTTCCCCTTGCCAGTGTTTGGCACACTCTCCTGTTGCTACCTTATGCTGGCCAGGGGATGATGTCCACCCTTGGCTCATGCCATTGTTTTCCCCTTCCATCATGGAGATTCCTTTCAAGCTTGTAAGCCAAAATAAACCCTTTTTCCCAAAAGCTGCTCTTGGTCAGGTGATTTCTGCCAGCAATGTGAACCTGACTGCAACAACTTCCAATTGTTTTTCTCAGATGGGTTGTAATAGGAATGCAGAGCTGATTAACATATTGTACTGTATTCAAGACACCATCATCAGACTGACAGACAAGCAGATCATGGAAACCGGTTCAGTGGGTAGAGTGCTTGCTATGCAAGTGTGAGCGCTGGTGTTTGGATCCTGGGAACCTACCAAAGGCTGGACACAGTTGTGTAATCTGTAATCCCAGCATGCCTATGGCTAGATGGCAGAGAGACTGGATGGTCAGAAGCTGATGGGCCAGCTAGCTTGAAGAACTCAGTGGCCAACAAAAGAGATCCTACTTTTAAAAGCTGAAAGGTGAGGACCTACATTCAAAACTTCCCTGTAGCCTCCTTGTGTATGCCATGGCACCCAAGCACCCACACTCTCCTAATAAACATGCACACACGTCATAAACACACAAAAAGACCACTGAAAATGAAATGTTCCCACAGTGTCTCTGCAACTTCCCTTCCGTAAAAATTGGAAAGTTGGGGCTGGAGAGACTGCCCAGAGGTTAAAATGGTTTCCTATAAAGCAAAATGAACTTGGTTAGATTCTCTAGTACCCATGTAAAGCCAGATGCACAAAGCTGCTCATGTATCTAGAGTTTGTTTGCAGCAGTTGGTGGCTCTGGCACACCATGTTGTCTCCTCTTCCCTTTCTGCTTACAAATATTTAAATAAAATATTTAAAAACTGGAAAGTGGGCTGGAAAGATGCCTTAGTGGTTCAGGCAGGTTCAATTCCCCAGGACCCATGTATGTCAGAGGCAAAAGGTGGCACATGCGTCTGGAGTTCATTTGCAGGGGCTCAAGGCCCTGACATGTCCACATTCTCTCTCTCTCTCTCTTTCTCTCTCCCCCCTCTCTGTCACTATCTCAAGTAATTAAATAAAATATATAAAATATTTTTAAAATGGAAAGTGTATTGCTGAAGTTTTGGGTATAATTCTTTTCTCCAGTGGTAGGGTCTCACTATAGCCCAGGCTGATTCACTGTCAATTCACTGTTGTCCCATGCTGGCCTTGAACTCACAGTGATCCTCCTACCTCTGCCTCTCCCGTGCTGAGATTAAAGCCTGGTGAGTATAAAATCTTTACCAGCAAAATTTCTGGTTTTATGCACTCAGATTTTCTTTCAACATGATTTGACTGAATGCTCTATTCAGTGTGTGGAGGATAGGTAATGTCAAAGTACTGCCATTTGAGGGCTGGAGGGATGGTTTAGTGGTTAAGGCATTTGCCTGCAAAGCCAGAGGACCCAGGTTCAATTCCCCAGGACCCACATTAGCCAGATGCACAAGGGGGCGCATGAGTCTGGAGTTCATTTGCAGTGGCTGGTGGCCCTGGCATGCCCATCCTCTCTCTCTCCCTCTTTCTCTGTCAAATAAATAAAAATAAAATATTAAAATAAATTTTAAAAAATTGTAATTAAAAAAAAAAGTACGGCTATTTGAGTGGGTGCCTTGGAGACTAAGGAAAGGCTCTCCCAACTCACATCAGCCCTGCAAGATTAAAAGAACCTGATGGGAAGAATGACAGGGACCAGCCTACCAGCTCCAGGGTACCTCCAGACAACATTCTTTCTTTATTTCTTATTTATTTTCATTTTTATTTATTTATTTGAGAAAGAGAGTGAGGCAGATATATATAGACAGTGGGTTTGTCAGGGACTCCAGCTGCTGCAAATGACCTCCAGATGCATGTACCACTTTGTGCATCTGGCTTACATGGGTCCTGGGGAGGCAAACCTGAGTCCTTTGGCTTTGCAGGCAAGCGCCTTATCCACTAAGCCATCTCTCCAGCCCCCCAAACAGCATTCTACAGCCGCACTCACATCATGTGGCAGCACTAGGAATACCACAGGAGATTCCAGGAAGCCCCTCTCCCACACAGCATCCAGACTAGCTGATTGACTTCTACCTGGCCTAGCAAGCTGAAACAAACCAAAGAGGAAACCAACTTTACAGCTCATAAAACAAACCAAGAACCCAAGCAATGAAATAACTCAAGATGCAAAAATTCCAACACAGGAATATAAGATATGCAAAAGTTCAAGGCCAAGCCAGGCGTGGTGGTGCATGCCTTTAATCCCAGCACTCGGGAGGCAGAGGTAGGAGGATTGCTGTGAGTTCAAGGCCACCCTGAGACTACATAGTGAATTCCAGGTCAGCCTGGGCTAGAGCGAGACCCTACCTCGAAAAACCAAAAAAAAAAAAAAAAAAGTTCAAGGCCGGCCAGGTGTGTTGGTGCATGCCTATAATCCCAGTACTCAGGAGGCAGAGGTGGGAAGATTGCTGTGAGTTCAAGGCCACTTTGAGACACAGAATAAACTGTAGGTCAGCCTTGGCTACAGTGAGATCCTACCTTGAGAAGAAAAATAATAATCAAGGCCATGTAACCCTTCCCAAGATCACGAATCCTACAGTAATGATCTTCAGTGAGATGAAATTAGATGAAATGCCAGACAGAGAATTCAAATGAACAGTAAGTTCAAAGAAATCAAAGAAGGAAACAAACTCCTGAAGGAATCCCAAGAGAACTCAGGAAAGCAGTTAACAGAAGTGAGGTTGACACAAGATATATGTAAGAAAACAGAAATGCTGAAGAAGGGCTGGAGAGATGGTTTAGTGCTTAAGTGCTTGCCTGTGAAGCCTAAGGACCCCGGTTTGAGGCTCGACCCCCCAGGACCCATGTTAGCCAGATGCACAAGGGGGTGCACGTGTCTGGAGTTTGTTTGCAGTGGCTGGAGGCCCTGGCGCGCTCATTCTCTCTCCTTTTCTCTATCTGCCTCTTTCTCTCTCTGTCTGTCACTCTCAAATAAATAAATAAAAATAACAAAAATAAATAAATAAGTAAAATACTTTAAAAAAAGAAATGCTGAAGAAAAAGCATTATGAATTAGCGGAAATTAAAAAAAACAGCAAGTGAAATAAAAAAAATTCCACAGAAGATCTCACCAAAAATAAATAAATAAATAAATAAATTTGCAGGATCTGAAAAGGATTTGAGGTAACCCAGGCCCCGAAAGCCAAATGTCACATACTTTCTCTCATTTGTGGATCATAGCTACAAATGATTGGACTTCTAGGTGAGTAGGAATAAAACTCAGTAGCAGAGACCAGTAAGCTAGAAAGAGGATAGAAAGGGAATAGAAAGGGAGGGAGGGGGGACTTAATAGGATGGTATCATATATATGTAAGTAGAAGAACAGATTAATGGGAGTGAAAAGGCCTGAATGAGTAAGGGGGAAGAAACTAGGTAAAGGAAGATGGAGGGAGGGCTAATCAAAATCTAAGAGGATATAAATAAGTCATATGGAAACCTTTTTTTGGACAATGAAACACTCAAAAGCCATAGATTGTTACTAAAAATTTTCAGTGCCAGGAATGGGACACCTTCCAGGGAGCTGTTGGCCAGAGAGATCACTGATACCCCCAAAACATTGCCGAGGCCCTTGGTTTCCCACCAGGAATAGATGTTAAGACCCTATTGCTAGAAACTCCACATACTTGGGCTGCAAGGTCAATGAGAAATACTGCTGGAGCTGAGCTGAAAACCTCCTCCATGTAGACCAGCTGACAGAAAGCTGGAAGAAGCCATTCTGCATGCAGTTCAATGGGAGAGAGAGAAATCACCAGTGCAGATAACTCAACAGTGGACACTGCAAGCCTTATATTTGGCCACCCAGGCCAAATGAGCCAGTGGGTGCAATAGTGGCACGTCTGTTATGGGTGAAACCAATTGTTCTCTAATTGGACTGGAGGCCCACTCCATGGGAGGGAATACATCCCTGACACTGAAAACCTACAAAAGGGGTAATCATGAGCCGTAGGGGTGTAACATCTGCTGCTGTCTGGCTAAATGTATATACTATGCTCACCAAACTGCCCAGTAAGCACTTCTCTTAATGTTCATACCCATACATTAGTGCTACTCTCACTTTTGGTAGAGAACCTTCTCTTCTCAGATAGCAGTGACATTGGGATGACTTAGAAGGCATCATGGTGCTGGGAAGAAGTGACAGAGGAGTGCTCAGCACTGAAATGTCTATTACATCTTCCAAGGCTCAGGGTCCATTGCGAAAGAGGTGGCAGAAAGAATGTAAGAGCCAAAGAAAGGGCAGGACTCCTTACAACGTGCTCCTCCAGACACAAAATGGCCTGGATATCCCTGACCTCATAGTGCCTGACACTATGTACCCTCATAATAGGAGGAAAAGATCAAGACATCAAAATAAAAGAGAGACTGATTGAGAGGGGGAGGGATATGATTGAGAGTGGCGTTTCAAATGGGAAAGTGAGGGTGAGAGGGAATTACCATGGGATATTGTCTACAATCACGGAAGTTGTCAATTTAAAAAGTGGATGAAAGAGTGGACAGAGTATCTTGGCTTGAAGATAAGGTAGAAGATCTGCAACATTCTAACAATAAGAGGTAAACTAATAGGAAGGTATGAATAGGAATTTCAAGACATTTGTGACACTATGAACAGATCATATCAAAGAATTCAGGGTATAACTGGGATGACTCAAAAGGCATCATAGTGCTGAGAAGAAGTGACAGAGGAGTGTTCAGCACTGAGACATCTCTATCACACCTTCCAAGACTCAGGGTCCGTTGCAGAAGAAGCCGTGGAAAGAATGTAAGGGCCAAAGGAAGGGTAGGGATCCTTACAATGCAATCTTCTAGACACAGTTTGGCCTCAGTATTCATGACCTTGCTGTGCCTGGCACTACCTACACAAGACCCTCATAACAGGAGGAAAAGATGATGACATCAAAGTAAAAGAGACTAGTGGGAAGGGGTAGGATATTCGATGGAGGGTGGATTTGAGATGGGGAGAATGTGAGTGGAGGGAGCGAACTACCATGGTTTACTGCCTACACTTATGCAAGCTGTTAATAAAACGTTTTTACAAAATAAGCTATACAACTGAAAAGTCCTCAAAAGAAGAAAATACAAATCACCAATACATATTTTTAACTGTTCAACACCTCTAGCCATAAGGTAAACACAAATTAAAACTACTTGCAGATCCCTTGTCACTCTTGTCAGAATGGCTATAATAATCAAAGTGACAATAAGAGCTGGTGGGGCTGTGAGGAACGAAGAACCATCATCTATCATTGTAAGTCTACGCACAGGCTGACTGCAGGGGAAACTGTCTAAGAGCTCCGGTTGTCACAGTGCCAGCTTCTTTACAATGGTGACTTCTCCCAGCAACAAAAGCTCTTCCTTGCCCAAGCCTTGAGACGCTGCACACCTGACACTTGGGGCTCTTCCTCTCCTGCAACACTCCTTCCAAGAAAGTCAGGCCCCACCTCAGACCACAGGCTGATTTTAACTCTGCTTAAACACGCTTCAAGGATAGAAACAGTTGCCACAAAGGGCCACAAGACCCATGTCCACTCCTGTCCACACATGTACGTGGACACTGCTTTCTAATGAGCTGCCAGTTCAGGAATTATCGAGCCTGTAAAGCTCTGGGCAGAAGAGCCGAGGTCGTGCGTTCTTGGGGTCCTTCCGCAGCCAGAAGCCCACCGCGCGGCCGGGCTCCAGCGCGCAGGCGCAGGCCGCCGCCGCCCCGCGCAGCCCGAGTCTCCCCGCGACCCTCGCCGCCCCGCCGTGCGCGGAGGCTCCGGCCGGGACAGGACGCCGGGGTCCCGCCGCCGCCGCCGCCCGCCCCGGGCACAGGGGGAGCGCGGCCCCGGCGGACTCGGCCGCAGACCGGGGAGGCCCCGTCGCTGCGCGGCCGCTTCCCGCAGCCCGTGCCCGGCCGCACTCACCATGTCCGCCCGGGTCCCCGCCGCCCGTCCGTCCGTCCGTGCGCGCCGCGGCTCCTGGGCGCCGGCGTCAGAGACACCGAGGCTGAAGCATCCAAAACTCTCAGCCAAAGGGACACTATGGGGTCGCCAGAAAGAAAGATGGCGCAGGAGGAACTCTTGCTCCTCCCACCTGTGCACCTGATTGGACAGTTCCCGCTGCTCCTGAGACAGGGTCAAGTCCTCCACCAGGCTAAATGGGCCAGAATAAAACATTCTACAATTAGCCCTCCACAGCTCAGGCGTCCAGCAGCCTGGGAAAAACTGAATACAAGCCGGGCTTTCCCCTGCCCCAGCTTTGCAAAGCTGGCCCCTGCTTCTTCCTACATTCTCTGACTGTGAGGGTCCCAGGAAACACCCCACTTTAGGCCAGCTCCCCGCTTCATGACCTCAGAGAAGCAGGGCTGCTTAGGCCATGACAGGTACCCTGGAACAAGAAGGGTGAGCTGATGCTATCTGGTTTGAGGAATTTTGGATGAGGCAGATGACTTCATGGCCAAGACTTTCTCCTTCAGTCTACCTAAGAAAAGTTAAAATCCTCAAACAAGAGAATATAATTTTTCTTAATCAATGCACACAGAATGCAACATTCCACAAAGGAATCAACAGGGAAGGAAAATAAATATTTGAACTAATTCTGACAATTGCCTACTGGGGCCAAGATCACAGAGGAAATTGGCATTCAGAAGACTGATCATATTCCTAAGCCTGAAAACTAGCACAGCGCTGTAGTGGTAACTCTCAAGACTGTGACGCTGGTAGGGAACTGTGATGCACCAATGACCCTGGGAAAGAAAGAGTGCACTGGGTAGCATTTGGTTGGGAGCCTTTATGTACCTTAGGGTGGGGGAAGAGGGTCGTACTCGTGGCAGAATGAGGAAAGAAGCGAGGAGGGGCGAAGCCAGCTGTGTTTTGTCGCTCGAGGTTGTAAACTGTGTATAATCTCCGGGCAGACTGTTCAAGGTTGTGGCACCATTTGTAACTTCCAGGCAGAGCTTTTGCCATCCAGAATCTGTTTACTGATTCCCCCAGGGTTCTGTTTGCCGACCTCACTCAAGCCCTGGGCTGGGATTTTTATTCAACTACCTTATGATTTTCAAAAGTGCACCTTTCCATACATGCAAGATATCTTCCTTTAAACTCTCCATCTGCTATCTTTACTGGTCTCTCTGATACTGTTCAAAACATATAAGACCCTCAGAGATTAGCACTATACCATTTATGCAATGAAATCTTTTTACAGAGAGTAGGCAGGACTTCGGGAAGCTCACTGCAATCCATTCCAAGCAGGCACCAGTTGGTCTTTGTGGTCAACAGCTAAGGTGATTCTAAAGAATAATAGCAAGATACAATACAACCTGAAAAGATTCTATTGCCTGAATCATCTGTTTTCTCAAAAGAGCAATGTTTAAAAAATAAAAGAAAAAAAGCAATGTTAACAACAGCAGTGTGAATAGGAGGTGCTACCCCATGTGAGAAATTCTGCCTTTTCTACTAAATAGATCTCACTTGTGTCCCCTTCTTTTTTTTTTTTTTTCCTTCCGAGGTAGGGTTTCACTCTAGCCCAGGCTGACCTGGAATTCACTATGTAGTCTCAGGGTGACCTTGAACTCACGACAATCCACCTACCTTTGCCTCCCAAGTGCTGGGATTAAAGGCCTGCGCCACCATGCCCGGCTGTTCTTTATTCTCTTAAATGGTCCACTTTGTACCACGAGTGGTCATACTTATTTGCACAGCCAGATGTAATCTACCTCCTAGAATGCCTAAAATGCTCTAGAGATTAAAACTCTTGAGAGGGAGTGAGGTAGCTTTGTTAGGCAGTTAGAATGACTTGGCACCTGAAAATATCTTTGCAGTCTCTACTTTGCTAGAGATAAAAAGTATGATCTGAGGGTGAAAAGGCCCAAAGTGGGGTCAGGGGAAGAGATTGAGTAAAGGAAAGGTGGAGGAAGGGCTAATCAAAATCTAAGAGGATGCAAATAAATCATATGGAATCCTCTGGTTTTGGACAATGGAACACTCAGGAGCCATACATCGTTGCTAGAAAATTTTTAGTGCCAGGGATGGGATACCTCCAGTGAGTTGTTGGCCAGGGAGGTCCCTGATGGCCCCAAAACATTATAGGCTATTGCCAAGGCCCTTGATTTCCCACCAGGAATAGATGTTAAGACCCTATTGCTGAAGACTCCACATACTTGGGTGGCAAGGCCACTGAGAAATTCTGCTGGAACTGAGCTGATAACCTCCTCCATGTAGACCAGCTGAGAGAAAGCTGGAAGAAGCCATTCTACATGTAGTTCAATAGGAGAGAGATATCACCAGTGAAGACACTCAACAGTGGACACTGCAAGCCTTATAATTGGCCAGCCAGGCCAAACGAGCCAACGGGTGCAATAGTGGCACCTCTGTCATGGTGGAAACCAACTGCCCTCCAATTGGACTGGAGGCCCGCTCCATGGGGGGGAATACATCCCTGATACTGAAAACTTAAAACAGGGGTAGTCATGAGCCCTAGGGGTCTAACATCTGCTGATGTCTGGAAAAATGTATATACTATGCTTATCAAACTGCCCGGTAATCACTTTTCTTAATATTTATACCCTTATATTAACGCTACTCTCACTTTGGGTAGAGAATCTTCTCTTTTCAGATGGCAGTGACCTTGGGATGACTCAGAAGGTATCATAGTGCTGGAAAGAAGTGACTGGAGTACTGAGTAACATCTGGATCACACCTTCCAAGGCTCAGGGTCTAATGCGGAAGAGGTGGTGGAAAGAATGTAAGAGCCAAAGGAAGGGTAGGACTCCTTACAACGTCCTCCCTCCAGACATAAAATGGCATGGATATCCATGACCTCATAGTGCCTGACACTACCTGCATAAGACCATCATAAGAGGAGGAAAAGATCATGACATCAAAATGAAAGAGAGACTGATTGAGATGGGGAGGGGATATGATGGAGAATGGAATTTCAAATGGGAAAGTGGGGGAACGGAGGGTAGCACCATGGGGTATTTTTTATAATCATGGAAAATGTTAATGAAAATTAAGGAAAAATAAAATTTTTTTTAAAAAGTATGATCTGACTTCTAAATGTGTTTTTCCACAAACAACCTAGGCTCTTCCTGGGAGGGAGGTCTTCTTTCCTAAGATTTAACCCTAACATTGGGGTTGGTCACGTTAAGTCCCCAGAACTTAGCATCATGGCTATCCTCTTCCTGAGACAGCCCCTAGCTCAGACCACCTGGCTGTCTCTGGCTCACCTGAGCCTGAAGGTAGGGCCACCACCATAAGGTTGTACTTTTACCAGAGGAGGGCAACTTCTCTGGGATGCCTGACCATTCCTGAACCTCCAGATTCTGGTGAATTTCCTCTTGTCTTGGCATAGCTAGGCTGAGATGAAGGGAGAACCCCATAACCATACTCCCACGTGGGCTTTTTACCCCCTCCTGCCCTCCACATGGCAGGAGCTATTGTAATTTTTCTCTTTCTCCTTTTACATTTTTTTTAGGCCCACCACATAGGTTCTCAGATCACATGGGTGTATTTATTTTCCTTCTTTTGGTTTTGTACTTCCCTCAGTAAATACAATAATTTAATAACTATACTTCTCAGTCTTATTTTATCCAATTCTTTGGCTAGAAGTAGACAAAAACCCAGAGTTTGGGGTTCAAGGACTTTCCTGAACCCCTAACACTGTTTCAGGTTTATGTTGTAACCTGCCTCTCCCCATTCTATTTCCTCCCTGCAAATAAGCTAGTCAATCAGGAATAGATTGTAAAGTCATACCTCAGCCAATGAGGCAAATCCCAGTGATTCTTTGTGTTAAGGATAAAAGATGGGCAGAACTTCCACCTGCTAAGAGGTGCAAAAATTAGGAGTAGGGCTGGAGAGATGGCCTACTGGTTAAGCGCTTGCCTGTGAAGCCTAAGGACCCCAGTTCGAGGCTCGATTCTCCAGCACCCACGTAAACCAGATGCACAAGGTGCTGCATGTGTCTGGAGTTCATTTGCAGTGGCTGGAGGCCCTGATGTGCCCATTCCCTCTCTCTTTCTCTGCCTCTTTCTCTCTCTGTCACTCTCAAATAAATAAATAAAATATTTTTTAAAATTAGAGGGCCAACACCACACCTTTTTGGGAATAAGGAGTTTATTAGCAGCTCAGAGTGACGGTTTTAGGAAAAGGGAAGGGACAAGGACAGGAAAAGTGGGGGAGGAACTTGTAGCTGCCAGCACACACTGATCAGATAGCTGGTGCAGGGTGATTTAGGAGGGAAAAGGGGGCTGGGTGAACTGGAGGTGGATGGCAGCACTACCTGCCCAGAAATGACGCTTGTGTGGTGGTGGACTAGCAGAAGAGAAGCTGGGCGTGGGCCTGGAAGTGGCAAGGGGAGAGAGAATGTGCAAGGCATGAAAAAAGGAAAGCAGATGGAAGTCTGAGGCAGAGACACACAGATACAGTCAGACACTTGGACAAATACCCACCTTACTTCAGGAAAAAGTGACAGAAAGAAAGACTATTGGGGCACACCTTTAATCCCAGCACTCAGGAGGCAGAGGTAGGGGTTGACTTTGAGGCCACCCTAAGACTACATAGTGAATTCCAACTCAGCCTGGGCTAGAGTAAATCTCACCTTGAAAAACCACGATAAAGAAAAATAAACAAACTGGGGAAGCAGTCCCACTTACAGTAGCCCTAAAAATTAAATATTTTAGAATACCCATAACTAAAGAAGTTGCACAAAAATAGATCAATGGAGTTGGTCATTGATCCCAGCACTCAGGAGGCAGAGGTAGGAGGATTGCCATGAGTTTGATGGCACCCTGAGCCTACATAGTGAATTCCAGGTCAACCTAGACTAGAACTAGACCCTACCTCAAACAAACAAAAATCAAATCAATGGAATAGAAGATCTAGTTATAAGTAATAGGAACTAAAGCTACCTGATTTTTACAAAAGGACCAAAATGTACACTGGAGAAAAGACAGCATCTTCAACAAATAGTGCTGGATAAACTGGGTAACCACATGTTGAAAGAGAATGTTGACCCTCTTCTCTCACCCTGCACAAAATCAACTTCAAATGGATCAATAACCTAAATATATAAGAACTAAAACTCTAAGACAATTAGAAAATAAATAGGTAGAACAGTCCAAGATACAGGCATAGGGAAAGTATTTCTGAATAAGACCCCAACAGCCCAGGGAATTAGACAAACGCTCTACCATTGGGATCTCATGAAACTAAAAAGCTATTTTTTACAGCTAAGCAAACTGGAAACTCAACAGAGTTCTCAAAGAAAAAATGCAAATGGCCAATAAACATGTAAGAAAACGTTCAACATTTGTACCCATCAGGGGAATGCAAGTTAAAAGAACTTTGAGATTCCATCTCACTGCAGTCAGAATACCAGCCTTTGTCATTTGATTTTCACTAGTTAAAACATGGCCAGGTAGGAGAAAGGGTTAGGAGGAAAGTTCTAAGGATTGTTGGCAGGGGAGGCATTGCAGGACCCCAAAATGATAAAGGCTATTTGTCACTGTTGTTGCTTGCATGCTAGAATTTGATAGATACTGTTGCTGAAGATATGTAATCCTTTGGTTACAAAGCACAGAGAAATTAGGCTTGAACTACACTGGCTTTGGTAGTGCCAGAAGTTGGTGTGCAGGCTGCTGGGGAAGAATGGCCACAAAAGCCGTACTTAGCAAGTGATGCCAAGTGCTACAGTAACATGTTAGGCAAGATGGGTCCACTGGCATACCGGTGGCAGAGACTACAGTGGTTGCAACCAATTTTCTGCCCAATGCATAAGACAGAGCTCATGTCTGGTACTTGTACATCCATGTTTATTGCTTCTGCAATTACAATAGCTAAGAAAGGGAATCAGCCTAGATGCCCACTCACAGATAATTGGATAATAAAAATGTGGTATGTGTATATATATACATATGTATACACACAATAAAAATTCTACTCAGTACACAAAGATGAAATTATAAAATTTTCAGGAAAATGGATGGATCTGGAATGAATTTTATTATGCAGTGTCCCAAACTCAGAAACACAAAAAAGACATGTACTCTTTCATATGTGGACCATAGCTTGTAATACCTACATGCATGAATATAAAGGGAGGTAGGTGAAATTAGGCACATTCAAGGTGATTATGAAGATGTGAACACAAATTATAGTATGTTCATACACTAAAGGTTCTCAATAAACACATACAAACACACACATATATGCATATACATACATACATACACACATACGAATGTATGCATAATAAAGGGGGTAGGAACATGAGTGAAACCTATAATGCAAGAATGGCAAAGAAGAGCAGATATAAAGAGAAGATTAGGAAGGCAGTGGAGGAAGGGCTAAAGGACACATGAGACATGTAGACAGAAAGAGGATGGATACAAAGAGGAAGAAGGAAATGTGGAAAGGAGCAAAGGGGAAGAATTAACTAAAACAAATTGTATTTGAAAATACCAGAATGAGTGATACCTGTTGTAGGTACCTTGTCACTGCTGTGACAAAATGCTCAACTAAATGCACCTGATGGGAAGAAAGGATTTTATTTTTGGTATACAGTTTTATAGAGAATCTTCCTAACAGGTGAAAGCATGGCATGAGCAGAGGCTTGGTATCACTTCTGTCACAGCAGGTGGAAAACAGGAGTTACTCTAGCATGGGGAACTAGGCTATAACACCTCTCAGCTGCTCACACCACACCTCCTCTCACAAGGCTACATCTCCCAAGTTGCCATCAGCTGGGGACCAAGCATTCAGAACACTTGAATTTAAGGGGGACAGACATATGATTGGAACCATTCTTCCCCTGGCACCCATAAACTCACAACAATCTGAGTGTAAAGTGCATTCAGTCCAACTTCAATCCCCATAGTTTTTATCAACCCTGACACTGTTCAAATACCACCATAGTCCAATGTGACTTTCCTGGATTTGTCACAGTTCCAAAGGCAATGCCAAGTGGACATCAATGCCCACTGTGAGCCTGTAAAACCAAAAATACAAATAGCATGGAGTAAACATTGACACTGCAAAAGATGGCATTGCAAGGAAAGACTGAACCAATGCAAGATCTAAAATAGGACAAACATTAAAACTTTGCAGCTCCAAGTCAGGCATTTGTAACGAGTGATGAAGTCTCTGGGGTTCCAGTTCTATACCTCCAACTGGGCTACACACAGCACGGGGAATACCCATTGCCCTCTAGCAGCTCTTCTTGGCCACCATTGTGGTCGTATTATATCCAAAATCCTAGGATCTTCACTGCAACTCATGGTTCATCCTCATCACTGTGAAGCCTCCACACAGGGACTCCAGAAACCCTGCCTCACGTTGTCCAATGGCCATCTCAAAAAGAATCCTGTTGCAAATCAAAATGACCTTTCCTGTATTTGCCATACTTCCAAAGCCAATATAAAGTGGGCATCACTGCCAAAATGTTATTTCAGCGGAGAATAAAATCTGTTTACAAAGCAGGAAAATACCTTTAGCATTCTTCTTTCAGAATTTCTACTTGAGTCAGAACTCTTCCTGCTATCCTAATAAAGAACAGGTGGCCCAATGTCAATGGTGATAATCCCTCAAACAACTGCCAATGAACAGGGCTGCTGTCTCCTGTCCAAAGCTTCCCTTTCTTTGAATGCCATATCCTTTTGTGCACACCAGCCCATCTCTTCTAAATTTAACTCTGCTCAAGTTATCAGGAAAAGGGCTGAGTACACTTAGCCTCTTATAAAAACTGCCTCTAGCTTAGTCTAGACAAAGCTCTTTCTCCCCCTCCTAAGCTAAGCCTGCAGTCTATAGTCCCTTCTGTATTTACTTCTTCCAACTCTCTTAAAAGAATGGTCCATCAAATTCTAATTACAGTACTTACAATAAGGCTGTTTTGGGTCAGGATTTCAAGTCCTTCCACAATCTTCCCACAAATCATTTCCAAAATATCAAAAGCCACATGATCAGGTTTCTAGCAGCAATGACCCTACTCCTCTGGTATCAATTTTCTGTTGTAGTTACCTCCCCATTGCTAGGACAAAGCACCTGACAAAAAAAAGCAGCTGGTCAGAGGAACGTTTTTATTTTGGCTTACAGTCTTGAGGGGAAGTCTCATGGGACAGGGAAAAGCTAGCATGAGCAGATGCTGGACATCAGTTCTGCACAGCAGGTGGAAAACAACAGCAGGAGAGAGAACCGAATGCAGCCAATGGGGAGCTGGTTATAATACCCCAAAGCCTGCCCCAAATAACACACCTTCTCCAGCAAGGCTCCACCTCCTAAATTGCCATTAGTTGGGACCACCAACACAAGAGTTTATGTGGGACATCTGATTCAAACCACTACAATACCTAAAACTTTGTGGTATGGGATTAAAAAAAAAAAAAAAAAACAATAACCACAAAGAAAGGCATGAGAAAAAAGAAATCTTGGTGGAGGGATGCATGTTCACAAGGTTTACAGACATAATAATTCATTAGATATAATTTTACAAAAGATAGGTCCTTGCAGTTTTGGGAAACAGGCACTTAATATAGTAGGACGCATCTTTGGGGATGAGTAAAGCACAAATTATGAACAAAATAATGCAACAATAATAAAAGCCCACATTAAAAGTAAAATCAGAGGATAGGTATGGTGGCACAAGCCTTTAATCCCAGCACATGGGAGGCAGAGGTAGGAGGAGCATTGTGAGTTTGAGGCCACCCTGAGACTACATAGTGAGTTTGAGGTCAGCCTGAGCTAGAGTAAGACCCTACCACAAAAAGGGGGGGCTGTAGAGATGGTCTTATGGTTAACACACTTGCCTGCAAAGCCTAAGGACCAAAGTTCAATTCCCCAGGACCCCATGTAAGCCAGATGCCCATGGTAGTACATGCATTTGGTGTAGAAGCTAGAGCCCTGGCATGCCCATTCTTTCTTTCTCTCTCTCATAAATAAAAAGAAAGAAAACAGAGGCACTATTTATTGTAAGCACAAAATACCTTGCCATAAAAGGAAAACAAACTGACAAACTTGTAAAACTTTACTTAAGTTATGATCATGGAAGGATACATGCATATAGCATCCCAGTAAATGAAGAACATTTGATAATCTATAAATTGGCTGAAACCACAAACTAATGTTCAAAAATCTACATTGAGCCAGGTATGGTGGTGCATGTCTTTAGTCTCAGCACTTGGGAGGCAGAGGTAGGATTGCAATGAGTTCAAGGCCAGTCTGAGACAAAACATTGAATTCCAGGTCAGCCTGGGCTACAGTGAGACCCTACCTCCAAAAATCAAACAAACAAAAAGATCTATATTACAATGTGATTAGATCAAGATATCTCTGGCCTAATGGAAGGATTAATCCTTAAATATGTCCATAAGATGGTGGTGTTGTTGCAGAGTTGTTAAATGTGAAGTGGCATAGTTGGCTTAAGTGGGTCATTGGGGAAATGAGTCCTTGAAACATCTTATGTTGGCCTCTTACATTGCACACCACTCCACTGTGTATAAAATGATGTGAACTACTCTGCCATGACCTCGGTGCCACAGCCGAAATAAAAGTTAGGGGCTACAAAGATGGCTTAACAGTTTAAAGGTAACTGCTTGAAAAGCCTGACAGCCCAGGTTCAATTCACCAGTAAAGCCAGATGTATCAAATGGCACATACATCTGGAGTTTGTTTGCGCTGGCACGAGTCCTTGGCATGCCCATTCTTCCTCTCGTTCTATGCTAGCAAATAAATAAAATAAGAACATTAAATTTCCCTAAGAGGAAAGATAAACAACAGAAATATATAGTATAAACATAAGACATCAGTAACTGACACAAGCCCAACAGAAGAATCCCAAGAGAACTAACAAAAATTATTTCTCAGTAGTCCACTATTCACATTTACCCAAAAAACATGTAAAACTAAGCTTTTTGTATAATAGACATCTATTTAATATGGATCCCATATGGTTCAGGTATGAAAAGATTTGATCAAAAAAGAAACAACATATTAACACAGAAAGTGTTGCTTAAAGCAACCCAAGTGACCTTGAGATTATGTCACCCGAAAATTTATTTTCAAGAGTGAAAATCAGGCTCTTGCCTTGTTGTGAGGGGACACACACTGGCCAGCTTAACAAAGACTCTCCTTTTTAATTTAAAATTTAAAAAAGAGTGAAAATTAGGAATAAACATTCCAGAAGCCTCACAATATACTTAGTTTCAGAACCTTTTCTTCAAATAATAGTTTCTGGAATATTTTAAATAAATTATTTCATATCAAGCTTTAAAGAAACATTAATTCTGTTAGATAAAGAATATTTACAGAATTAAGAAACATTTTTACAATAGACAACATTGCTATAGTTGTTTTTTTGTTTGTTTTTTGTTTTGCTTTTTTTTTTTTTTTTTTTTAATTTTTCATGGTAGGGTCTCACTCTAGCTCAGGCTGACCTGGAATTCACTATGTAGTCTCAGGGTGGCCTTGAACTCATGGCGAACCTCCTCTACCTCCACCTCCCGAGTACTGGGATTAAAGGCATGCGCCACCACACCTGGCTTAGTTCTGTATATTTTTAATTAACTTACTTATTTGCATGTTTGTATGTGCATGCATGTTCAGGCACCAGATCTCTGCTTGTTATAAATGAATACTAGATGTGCATGATACTTTTTGCATCCAGCCTTATGTGGGTGGTTGGGAACTGAACTCTGACTCACAGGCATTGAAGGCAAGTGCTTTTACCCACTTACCCATCTTCACAGCCACCTCTGTAATCTTTTTTGAGGGGTGGCTTTTCGAGGTAGGGTCTTGCTCTAGCACAGGCTGACCTGGAATTCACAATGTAGTCTCAGGGTGGCCTCAAACTCACAACAATCCTCCTACTTCTGTCTCCCAAGTGCTAGGATTAAAACTGTGTGCCCCCACGCCTGGCACCTCTGTATACAAGTTTTGACACCAGGGACATTCTCATAGGTGGCTCAATAGAAAAGATTTGCATATTTATTCAAAGGTTTTCACCATACTATGCACTTTAATGTCTGTTAATTATTCCAAGATGACTAGAGGCATTTCTACAAATTATATAACACAAGTTTTTTTCTTATGAATTGTTTGCTAGAAAGGTCATGACAGTGCCTTTCCTATTCTTTAGGCATTCTCTCTAGTGTGAGCCCTTCCATGTATTTTAAGGCAATTGAGATGAGTAAAGGCTTTCCCACACTACTTGCACACATAAGGTTTCTGTACAGTATGGATTTGTTCATGTCTTTGACAATTACTTAAATTTAAAAAGGATTTACCACACTGCTTACAAACAAAACGCTTCTCTCCACTGTGAATTCTTTCATGGCGTCGAAGGTATCTAGGATCAACGAAAGATTTACCACATAGCTTACAAACACATAGTTTCTCCTGAGAGTGAGTCCACTCATGCTGTCGTAAGTTACCAGCAGAACTGAAACCTTTTCCACATTGTTTACATACATATGGTTTCTCTCCAGTGTGAATCCGTTCATGTATTTGAAACTTACTGAAAAAACGAAAACCTTTCCCACACTGCTCACATACATGGGGTTTTTCCCCACTGTGGATCTTCTCATGATTTCGAAGAGCACTGGGGTTAGTGAAGGCTTTTGCACAATGCTTACATATGTAGGGTTTCTCACCAGTGTGAATTTGTTCATGTCTTTTACGACCACTCCAAGAAGAAAAGGCTTTCTCACAATGTGTACAAACATAGGGTTTCTCTCCTGTGTGAAACCTTTCATGGCATCGAAGAGCACGAGGATCAGTGAAGGATTTACCACACAGTTTACAAACACACAGTTTCTCCCCAGAGTGAGTCCACTCATGCTGTCGCAAGTTACCAGCAGCAATGAAACTTTTTCCACATTGCTTACATACATAGGGTTTCTCTCCAGTGTGAGTTCGTTCATGTATTTGAAACTTACTGAAATAACGAAAACTTTTCCCACATTTCTCACATATGTGGGGTTTTTCACCACTGTGGATCCTCTCGTGCTTCTGAAGAGCAATGGGATTCGTGAATGCTTTCCCACAATACTTACATTTGTAAGGTTTCTCAACAGTGTGAATTTGTTCATGTTTCCTACGAGTACTCCAAGAAGAAAAAGCTTTGCCACAATGCTTACATACATAGGGTTTCTCTCCAGTATGGATCCTTTCATGGCATCGAAGGGCACGAGGATCAGTGAAGGATTTACCACATACCTTACACACACACAGTTTCTCCTCAGAGTGAGTCCACTCATGCTGTCGCAAGTGACTGGAAGAAATAAAACCTTTACCACACTGCTTACATACATATGGTTTCTCTCCAGTGTGAATTCGTTCATGTGTTCGAAGGATACTGGAAGAAGTGAAACGTTTCCCACACTGCAAACATATGTGGGGTTTCTCACCACTATGAATCCTCTCATGGTATCGAAGAGAAGTGAGACAACTGAATGCTTTGCCACAGAGCTTACACATGTGGGGTTTCTCACCACTGTGAACCCTCTCATGGTATCGAAGAGAACTGACAGCAATGAAGGCTTTCCCACACAGCTCACATACATAAGGTTTCTCTCCGGTGTGACATCGTTTATGTATCTGAAAGGTATGGTAAGAAGCTAAGGCCTTCCCACATTGTGAACATACATATGGTTTTTCTCCAGTGTGTGTTCTTCCATGATCTTGAAACTTACTCTTACAACTGAAGGCTTTATCACATATATTACATTTATAGGGTTTCTCTCCAGTGTGAGTTAGTTCATGTCTTTGAAGGTTACTCCAAGAAAAGGCTTTTCCACAATGTTTACATACGTAGGGTTTCTTCTCTGTGTGAATTCTTTTATGCCTTGGAATGCTACTCAAGCAACTGAAGGCTTTATCACATATATTACATCGGTATGGTTTCTCTCCAGTGTGAGTTCGTTCATGTCTTCTAATGTGACTCAAATAAGAAAAGGCTTTCCCACACTGTTTACATACATAGGGTTTATCCCCAGTGTGAATCTTTTCAACATATTGAAGAAGGCTAGGATAGGTAAGGGCATTAAAATGCTGTTTATCCACATACATTTCTTCTCCAGTATCATTGTTCCCAGGTATATGAATGTAACCGTGACTCTGGAAAAAATTTTCACACTGGTTAAATGCATAGGATCTCTGTCCAGTATCAGTGCCTTCATGATTCAGAAGGAAATCAGAGTAAGTAATAGCTCTCTTACATTCCCCAAATTTATAGAGACTCTCTTTATGCATCTTATATTCATTACTTTGTTGTCCAGTATGAACAGTCACAGGCACATTAAGGGATGAATGACCAATGAGTTTGTCTTCATACACATGGTTTTCACAGAATATTAATCCATGAGAAGTTTCCTTGTTCACAATAGGTTCTGCAATCTGGCTAATGTTTTCTCCACATTGACTACCTTCTTTTTGTTCCCACAATCTCTCCACAACTTTATTTCTGTAAACAATGGAGAACACATTACCAAAGTTATTGAGTATAAATTTCTTACTAGTAAAATTTTTGTTTTATGTCCTATTTTTTTTTTTAATTTGGTTTTTCAAGGTAGGGTCTCATTCTTGCCCAGGCTAACCTAAAATTCACTATGTAGTTTCATGGTGACCTTGAACTCATAGCAATCTTCCTAACTCAGCCTCCTGAGAGCTGGGATTAAAGATGTGCACCACCATGCCTGGTTCCCTGTCTAATTTTTTAGTATGAATGGACTGAATGACTTACAGTGTTTGGAGGATAGCTAATATCAAGAAACTGGTATTCATATGAGATCCTAAATGTATTTACCAAGTTAACTATTTTGGAAATACTAAATGACTTTGTTTTATTGATTGATGTCAGGATCTTAACATGATCCTCAGGCTGGTCTCATATTTAACATTCATTTCCACCAGACCCCTAAACAGCTGGTAATGAAAGTATGAGCAATCATATCTGCTGTAGTATCATATGTAGATGTTCTTGAGCATTTCTTATGCAAAAACGATTGGACAAAAACCATTTATCATTTTAAAATATTTGTACATACATAAGATAACATGAAAATTGGTAAGGAGTAAAACATATTCCTTCACATTTTCTAATTTCTAATATTTTCATAGTTAGGCAGAAGGAAACTGCACATTTTAAATAATTTTGTGCATGGAACAAAATTTTCGTATACAGAAAATCAGAAAATGTTCCTCCTATTATCAAGTCAGTACTGTTTATTTCTAATCCAGTATGCATTTTGGCAATAATTACTTTAGAGTAAATTACTTCAAGCTTGGTTTATTTGTAGAGGAATATATTTTTTAATTTACCAGTAACATCCAAATTCTTGTAGAAAACTGTTATTAGTGTTGGCAAGTTACCTTAGACTTCTCATGGAATATTCACAGTCATCTTCAATGCACTGGTCTCCCTGTGTTTTTCCTAAAATGTAAACCCAGAAAAATCATGATGGATTCAATCATAATTGAGGAAATATTAGATCCTAGGTAGATCCACAGTACAACAGGACCATGCCTGATATACTCTATCCATATTACATATCAGAGTAGCAACTTTAGCAAGACAGGTTTATAAATTCAGTAAAGCATGATCTCACCTATACCTACAGCAGCCAGGTTCCTGAGGGTTTCCTCCATCACATCTCTGTGTAGCTTCTTCTGGGAAGAATCTAGTAAAGCCCATTCCTCCAAGGTGAAGTTCACAGCCACATCCTCAAAGGTCAAAGAGTCCTGAAACAGGCCAGAGAGTTCCAGGAGGAAAGGTGAGACAACGCTGAAGATCTGTGAGTGTTGCCCAAATGGTATACACATACATATGTATACACACACACACACACACACACACACACATTTGGTGTTTTGAGGTAGAGTCTCACTCTAGCCCAGGCTGGATTTGGAATTCACTATGTAGTCTCAAGGTGGCCTTGAACTCATGGTGATCTTCCCACCTCTGCCTCCTGAGTGCTGAGATTAAAGATATGCACCACCACACCCAGCATCATATTCTCATACTCCATCATGCAGCATAGTTTTTTCAGCTTTCTGTCAACTGGTATACAGGGAGGAAGTTCTTAGCTCAGCTCCAGAAATATTTCTCAGTGACCTTGCAGCCCAACCATATAGTCTTCAGCAAAAGGGCAAACTGAGAGACTTGGCAATGGCTTGTAATGTTTGGGGGTAAACAGGGCCCTCCTTGGCCAACAATTCATTGGAACGTATCCCATCCCTGGCACTGAAATTATTCTAGTAACAATTTATGGCTTCTGAATGTGCCATTATCCAAAAAAGCAGGTTCCCATATGACTTATTCATATCATATCATATCCTCTTAGATTTTGGTTAACCCTTCCCCCACCCCTCCTTTACTCAATCTCTTCTCCTGACTTCACTTAGGCCTTTCCACCCCCAGTAATCTGTTCATCTACTTACATATATACAATACCATACCTTTAAGTCCTCCCCTCTCTTCCCTCCCTTATAGATCCTTTCTAGCTTACTGGCATACCATGTTTTTTCCAATTCCCATACATGCCCAAGCATTTATAGGTAGGATTAACACGTGAGAAAGAACATGTGGTGCTTTTCCAGGTCCACCCACTTCCCTGCCAATTTCATAATTTAATTTTTTTTTACTGCTGAATACAGCACCACTGTATAAATGGACCACATCTTCATTATCCACTCTAGGCTGGTTTTATCTCCTAGCTATTGTGAATAGAGTAGCAATGAACATGGATGTGCAAGTATCTCTAAGGCAGTGAGATGAGTCCTTAGGACATATGCCTAGGAGTGGTATATCTGGGGCATACAGTAACGACTTCTGGCTGTCTCAGGAATCTCCATACTGATTTCCACAATGGCTGTACCAGTTTACATTCCCACCAACAGTGTAAAAGGGTTTTTTGTTTTTTTTTTTCCAAAACCTCACCAGGACTGTCATTTGTGTTGTTGATGACAGCCATTCTGACAGGAGTGAGATAGAATCTCAAAGTAGTCTTAATTTGCATTTCCCTGATGGCTAAGGATGTAGAACATTTTTTTAGATGTTTATAGACCATCGGCATTTCTTCTTTTGAAAACTCTCTATTTAGTTCCATAGCCCATTTTTTTTTAATTTTATTTATTTATTTGACAGAGAGATAGGAAGAATGGGTGTGCCGTCCCTTCAGCCACTGCATACCAACTCCAGATGCATGCACTACCTTGTGCACGTGTGACACCTTCAGCCACTGCATACAAACTCCAGATGCATGCACTGCCTTGTGCACGTGTGACACCTTCAGCCACTGCATACAAACTCCAGATGCATGCACTGCCTTGTGCACGTGTGACACCTTCAGCCACTGCATACAAACTCCAGATGCATGCACTGCCTTGTGCACGTGTGACACCATGCACTTGCGTCACTGCGCAACTGGCTTATGTAGGACCTGGAGGTTTGAACCACAGTTCTTAGGCTTTACACACAAGCACCTTAACCGCTAAGCAATCTCTCAAGACCCCGTAGCCCATTTTTTAATTGGGTTATTTGATTTTGGGGGGGGGTTCGAGGTAGGATCTCACTTTGGCCCAGGCTGACCTGGAATTCACTATGTAGTCTCAGGGTGGCCTCGAACTCACGGCGATGCTCCTATCTCTGCCTCCCGAGTGCTGCAATTAAAGGCATGCACCACCATGCCCGGCCAGGTTGTTTGATTTTTTTATTATTCTTTTTTTTTTCAGTTCTTTGTATATTCTGGGTATTAATCATGTCAGATGTATAGCTAGCAAAGATTTTCTCCCATTCTGTACGTTGCCTCTTTGCTCTATTCAGTGTCCTTTGCTATACAAAAGCTTTTTAATTTCTTGAGGTCCCTGTGGTTGATTAGGGTTTTATTTCCTGAGCAACTGGGATTATATTCAGAAAGTCTTTGCCAAGACCAGTATGTTGAAGGGTTTCCCCTACTTTTTCCTCTAGCAGTTTCAGAGTTTCAGGTCTTATATACAGGTCTTTGATCCATTTGGACCTAATTCTTGTGTATGGATAGAGTTAAGCATCTTGTTTTCTACCTTATGCATATAGATATTCAGTTTTCCCAGCATCATTTGCCAAAGAGACTGTCTTTTTTCCAATGAGCATTTTTGGCATTTTTGCCAAAGACCACATGGCCATAGCTGCCCAGATTCATATCTGGTTCCCTTAATCTATTCCATTGATCTACATGTCTGTTTTTATGGCAGTACCATGCTGTTTTTATTACTATGGCTCTGTAATATAGGTTAAATCAGGTATGGTGATACCATCAGCCTTATTTTTGTTGCTCAAAATTGTATTGGCTGGGGCTGAAGAGATGGCTTAGCAGTTAAGGCATTTGCCTATGAAGCCTAAGAATCCCGGTTCAATTCCCCAGTACCCACATAAGCCAGATGCACAAGGGAGCACATGCATCTGCACCCTGGCATGCCCATTCTCCCTCCCTCCCTCTCCCTCTCTCTCGCTCTCAAATAAATAGATAAAAATAAAATATTTTTAAAAATTGTATTGGCTATTTGAGGTTTGTTTTCGCTTTCAAGTAAATTCTAGGATTTTTTTTTTCTATTTCCATGAAGAATTCCATTGGAATTTTGATAGGGATTGCATTAAATGTGTAGATTGCTTTTGGTAAGATTGACATTTTCACAGTATTGATTCCTCCAGTCCAAGAACATGGGATATCTTTCCTGTTCCTAGTGTCTTCTGCAATGTCTGTCTTGAGTGTTTTAAATTTTTTTAACTTGTTTTATTGACAACTTCCAAAATTACAGAGAATAAATCATAATAATTCCCTCCCCTCCCCCACTTTCCCCTTCATAAATCCACTGACCATCATATCCTCTCTCTCCCTCCCTCCCTCCATTAGTCTTTTATTTGATGTCATCATCCTATCCTCCTGTTAAAGAGTCTTATGAAGGTAGGGGTAGGCACTGAGAGGTCATGGATATCCAGGTCATTTTGTGTCTGAAGACTGCATTGTGAACAGTCCTACCCTTCACTTGGCTCTTACATTCTTTCTACCATATCTTCTACAATTGACCTTGAGCCTTGGAAGGTGTGATAGAGATGTTTCAGTGCTGAGGACTCTTTTGTCACTTCTTCTCAGTACTACGATGCCTTTTGAGTCATCCCAGAGGTCACCATCATCTGAAAAGAGAAGCTTCTAAAAAAAGTCAGAGTAAGCCGGGCATGGTGGCGCACGCCTTTAATCCCTGCACTTGGGAGGCAGAGGTAGGATGATCGCCAAGAGTTCAGGGCTACCCTGAGACTGCATAGTAAATTCTAGGTTAGCCTGGGATAGAGTGAAACCCTACCTCAAAAAAAGTGAGAGTAGCATTAATATATGGGTATGAACATTAAAAGAAGTACTTATCAGGCAGTTAGGTGAGCATAATATATGCATTTAGCCAAACACCAGAAGGCATTACACCTTTATGGCTGGTAACTTCCCCTGCCATAGGTTTTTCAGTATCAGGTAGCCCTTATGCCAGTAGCCTAGTTCCAACAAAGTCCTCTGCAGTCTTTCCTTCCCTTAGAAAGTTCATAAGCCAAGCCTCAAACACAATTTTCTCTGCACTTAGCATTGTCAAACTCTCATCAGAATAGCCCATAATACTTGGCTTACTGCTCCAGAAGGCATCTTCAGTTGCAAGCACCACATTTTGATGCCTCTGGCACACAAATTCCAAAAAAAAAAACAAAACCCACATGGTCAGATTCATTTCAGATTCATCCCACTCCTCAGTACCGATTCTGCAATAGTCAGCTTCAGTTTCTGAGAAGCTCCAAACCAGGCACAGTTGTGCAGGAAAGGAAATTATTTCAAACTTACAGATCTAGGGGAAGGTCCATAATGTCAGAAGAAGCTCGCCCACCTTCAAAGGTCCAAGCAGAAAGAGAAAAGTGAAAAACCAAAAGCCATACCAGCACCATAAGCAAGTGCACTTCAGGAACTCCAGGTAAAACTCAAGTACTTTGCATACCTTTAGAATGGAATGCCAAACCCACCCCCGTACCTTAGGGCTGGACCACAGGACCCTCACAGTGACACCGTCTCCAGCCAGGTGGCTGCAGATCTAAATTATAAACTTTAATAACATCTTGAATATATTGGAGGCCATCCATTTAAACTACCACAGTGAGCCAATTAGGCTAATCGTGTACACTGCTGTGAATAAACGGGTATTCAGGGATTCTTCCATACTAGACAAACATTCTTCTAACTGAGGAGCCTCTCCAGGCCCCTCTTTTAATGGTTTCTAATCTATAGGCCTTTCACGACATGTCTGGCACATTTTGAGTTGATGTTTGGCATGATGTGAGAAATCGGGATCATTTCTCTTTTTTAAATTTATTAATTTATTTTTATTTGAGACAGAGAGAGGGAGAGAAAGAGAGAGAATGGGCATGCCAGGGCCTCTAGCCACTGTAAATGAACTCCAGATGCATGCGCCACCTTGTGCATAGGACCTGGAAAATCGCTTCGCAGGCAAGTGCCTTAACTGCTAAACCATCTCCCCAGCCCAGGATCATTTCTTTTACATGTGGATACATTTCCTCCTCAACACTTGTTTGTCAAAGTATGGTTTTTGTTTCTTTGTAGGAAATCTGTTGCCTAAACATGTTGCTTTACTTCTATGTACTCTTGCCTCTCTCATAGGTTATGGGTTTGATTTTATTCTAACACCATGCTGGTTTTGTTACTATGACTCTGTAGTATCTGAAAGCAGGTATTGTACTGCATTCAGTATTGCTGTAATAGCTCTGGGTTGCCTGTAGTTTGTAAACTTTTCTCCTCAAGTAATAATTATATGATTCTTTGAAGAACTTCCTTACTCTTTTGATGAGTGGGAAAACAGCACTGAAACTGTATATTGCTTAGGGGAATTTGGGCCCTTGAAGCTGATGTAATCGAAGAACAGGGGAGATATCTCCACCAACTAATGTCTATTTCAATTCCTCTTACGACCATTTTTAATTTTTTCTACAGGAACGGCTTTTAGTTTGGCTTATAGTCTTGAGGGGAGGCTTCATGATGGTGGAGGAAAAGCATGGCATAAGCAGAAGCTGGACATCATTTCTACCACAGCAAGTGGAAAACAGCAGGAGTGAGCTATACTCTAGCAAGGCGGACCCCTAAGCCCACCCCAACAATACATTTCCAGCAAGGTTCCACCTCCAAAATTTCCATCATCTGACAACCAAGCATTCAGAAAACATGAGTTTATTGGAAGGGGGTGTATCTTATTCAAACCACTATACTTGGTTGGCCACCAGAACTAAATGGTAAAACCCTACGGCTGAAGACATCACAGGCTGGGGCTGCAGAAAATTGAGAGATCATGCTGGGACTGAGAAGGAAGCCAGTTCACTACTGGCTTGCTCTCATAGTGCTGGAAAGCAGTATATGAACAAGCAGTGGATCCTGTAAGCTATAAAATCAACTAGCCAGGGAAGATGTACATACCAGTGCAACAGTGGTACATATTTACCTCTCTCGGTCTGTCACTCTCGAATAAACAAATAAAAATAAACAAAAATAAATAAATAAAATGTACTGAGACATAGTAAGGGTAAGACTAAGCTGGTCATAAGTTGGCTATAATTAAAGGATTTTAAAATTCTTAAAAGACAAAATTTAAAATAATAAAGAACTGGTGCCTGATACTCTGTTTACAACAATATGCATTTCCTAAAATATTGATTTGCTCTTACAAACATGTTCAGAAAAATTGGCTTAGAGAACAAGTATTTTTATGTTTTATCCGTTTACTGAACGAGCCACTTAAACCTTGGTGATTAAAGCCACAAAGAATAGTAAAAATCTTGGAATAACCCTAACCAAAGATGTGAAATATTGTTAAATGATAACTTAAAACCCTGCATTTGTAGGTTGTAAGAATGAATATCATGAAAATGGCCTTCCTTAAAATCAATACACAAAGTCAATGAGCTCCCCCATCAAAATTCCAATACTGTTCTTCATAGAAATAGAAACAGCAATTCCAAGATCCATATGGAAACAGAAAAAATATCCTGAATACTCAAAACAATTCTGAGACATGCTGCATGTATCACCATACCCAATTTCAAGTTACACTACAGAGACATAGTAGCAAAAACAGCAACGGTAAGCCGGGTGTGGTGGCACACGCCTTTAATCCCAGCACTCGGGAGGCAGAGGTAGGAGGATTGCTGAGAGTTCGAGGCCACCCTGAGACTACATAGTTAATTCCAGGTCAGCCTGGACCAGAGTGAGACCCTACCTCAAAAACAAACAAAAAAAACCAGCAACGGTAACAGGACAAAAACAGACGCACAGACCAGTGGAATAGAACCGAGGATCCAGGGATAAATTCAAGTAACTACAGCAACCTGACTTTGCACTAGTATGCCAAAAATACATATTGGACAAAAGATACACTTTAACAAACAGTACTGGAAAAACGGGACATCTACTTGTAGAAGAATTAAACTAGATCCTCCATGTGATCTCTCACCATGCAGAAAAATCAACTCAAAATGTAACAAGGGCCTCATTGCAGGATCTGACACCCCAAAACAGCTACAGATGAAGTTCATTTGCAGTGGATATAGGTGCTGGCATGACCATATTCATTCTCTCTCCTTCCCTCCCTACCTCCCTCCCTCTCTCTCTCAAATAAAATACTTTTTTAAAAATGAAAACAAAAGCTATTGGGCTGGAAAATTTCTCTCTCAAATAAAATACTTTTTTAGAAAAGAAAAAAAGAGCTATTGGGCTGGAAAATAGGTTAGTGGTTATGGCACTTACCCATGATGCCTAAGAAACTCAGGTTTGATTCCCCAGGACCCACAAAAGCCAGATGTACAAGGTGGCACATACATCTGCAGCTCATTTGCAGTGGCTAGAGGCCCTGGCATACCCATTCTCTCTTCATCTGCCTCTTCCTCTCTCTCTCTCTAATATATGAATGAATAAATAAATAAATAAATTAAACAACATGCAAGATGGTAGAAAAATCTCTGCTAACTACACAGCTGACAGATGATTAATACCTAAAACATACAAAGAACACAAAAGTAAGCATCAAGAAAAACAACCCCATCTATGGACCTGAACAGAGTTCTTAACAGAACAAATACAAATGATTAATAAATTTTTTTTAAGTGTTTCACCCTTTGCCATTAGGGAAGTGCAAATCAAAACTGAGATTCCAGAATGGAGAATGGCTAGCATCAATAAAACAAATGGCGAATAGTCTGGAGTTTAAGGTTAGTTGTGGTTGCAGAGTGAGACCCTGTCTCAAAAAAAAAAAAAAAAAAAAAAACAGATTTTAGAGTAAGAACATTGTGATGCAAAAAGACACGCTATATGCTCTTTTTTGGCAAGAGATAAGTTCTCTTAAGGAAGTTATGAAGCCAGATGAGATCAATGTGGAGAGCGTAATGCTAATCAGTGTGTATTGGCTTGAGATGGACAGTGAGAAGTGCTTCTCGATCACAAGCACAATGTCCTGCCTGCATTGGCAAGAGACACAAAACTGGAGGAAAAGCCTTCTCCCCCACTCATATCAATCTGCAAAACCAGAATGAAGGTGAGGAAGGGGATGAGCTGTGCTCCTCCACACCTACAAGAAGGGACCCAACGTCTCACGTTCCCCAAACACCACCACAGTGAGCAGACACTGCACAAAGAAAAGGGCTCACATTGTTCTTTTACATACAAAGCACTCAGAGCAGACCAACAGCCAGGTGACACAAGCCAAGGAGACTGTGTACCAAGAAAGGAGTGTCTGCACAACTCAGAATAGATGAGACAGAAACTCATCCCAAAAGGAAACTGGGCTAATCTCCACGGGAGCAAAACATACCCCAAATCTAGTTATATAGAGGGTTGAACTAAAGGGTCAAATCATTATCAGGGTAGGTTACTAAAGGAAACAAAACAGAGGGAAAAAGTTCAAAACCCATCCCACTATGACAGAAATAATGACTTTAAAAATCTTTACCTTTGATGTATGTTTAATATACTTTGTCTTGTTAAGTAATTTCTATGTTAGGGTTAATGTTTGTCATATTTCATAGTTTTTAAAATATTTTTAATGCCTTTTAAAATCACTTTTGAATATGCAGTTTATGATAATTCTGCTTGTATACTGGTCTGTACTTTTCTCCACCCAGAATACTTTTTCTTTGGTGGGGGGAGTCTTGTTTATTCAAGCAGGGTCTCGTGCTAGCCCAAGTTGGCCTCAAACTCATGGTGATCCTCCTACCTCAGCCTCCACAGTGCTGGGATTAAACACATGCACAATCATGCCCAGCTCACCCACTCTTAGGTTCTACTTCTCTTCTTATGAACAGCTCATATAGTTCCCTCCCCTTTCCAACTTCTTTTGCACATCCTCTCCTCATTGTTCCTCACTACTACAGACTTCCATGGCCTAAATGACTTCTAAAATTGGCGGAACTTAAAAATATCTCAACTTTCCACTCCCAGATATTTTTGCCACCTATATCTTTTTCAGAATTAACACTAGACACCCATACGAACCCACCCACAGCCCTCTCATTTGTTAGTAGCCAAAATCCTAGACCATATCACCCTTGTTTATCTACCAACAGTAATTGAAGTAAACAGTTTAGTATTGTTAATGTACTGTAAAATCCATATAATAGGCATATACACTAATTTTGGCCACTCCTTCTATTAATATTTTACACTGGTAGTAACATAGAGGTGACACCGGGCACTGTGAGCTCCTAGACTCAGGATATAACTTCTGAACTATGTGCCAAAGAAGACAGCTGAAAACACAATCAGAAAATCCAAGCAATAAAATAACCCATGGTACTTGGGCTGCAAGGTTACTGAGAAATCCTGCTGGAGCTGAGCTGAAAACCTCCTCTATGTAGACCAGCTGACAGAAAGCTAGAAAAGTTTTACTGCATGCAGTTCAATGGGAGAGAGAGAAATCACCAGTGGAGATACTCAACAGTGGACACTGCAAGCCTTGTATTTGGCCAGCCAGTCCAAATGAGCCAATGGGTGCAATAGTGGCATATCTGTTATGGGGAAGACCAACTACTCTCTAATTGGACTGGAGGCCCACTCCATGGGAGGGAATACATCCCTGATACTGAAAACCTACAACAGGGGTAGTCATGAGCCCTAGGGGTGTAACATCTGCTGCTATCTGGCTAAATTTATGTACTATGCTCACCAAACTGCCCAGTAAGCCCTTCTCTTAATGTTCATACCAATATATTAATGCTACTCTCACTTTTGGTTAAACAATCTTCTCTTTTCAGATGGCAGTGACCATGGAAAGAGTCAGAAGACACAATGGTAATGCGAAGAAGTAATAGACGAGTGCTCAGCACTAAAATATCTCTATCACATCTTCTAAGATTCAGGGTCCATTGTGGAAGAGGTGGCAGAAAGGAAGTCAAAGGAAGGGTAGGACTCCTTACAACATGTTCCTCTAGACACAAAATGGCCTGGATATCCATGATCTCACAGTGCCTGGCACTACCTACACAAGACCATCATAACAGGAGGAAAAGACCATGAAATCAATCTAAAAGACAGACTGATTGGGAGGGGTGGGGATATGATGGAGAGTGGAGTTTCAAAGGGGAAAGTGTTGGGAGAGAGGAAGTTACCAAGGTTATTGTCTACAATTATGAAATTTGTCACTAAAAATAAATAAATTAAAAAAAAAATTCTACATATTAGTACCTTATCAGAAAAAAAAGAATAACCCATGGTGCAAAAATATCAAGGCAACAATACATGCATGTGCACATGTATGCACACGTGTGCACACACACACACATATACACACACGAAAATAACAACAAAAAAAACCTTAAACAATATAACTCTCCCAAAAAGTTATGAATCCCACAGTCATGGTCTCCAGCAAGACTGAATTAAATGGATGTCCAAAGAGTTCCAAAGAATGATTAAAAGTATGTTCAAAGGAATCAAACTCATCAAGGAATCCCAACCACAATATCAGCTCAATGAACTAAAGAGGTAGATACAGGATATAAGCAGAGATACAAATACTGAAGAAGAAATTTTGTGAAATACTGGAGATGAGAAACACAGTAAGTCAAATAAACAACTCTGTAAAAAGTCTCACCAACAAAATCAATCAAGGACAGACTATAAGAACCTAAAGACAAGTTGGAGAAACTGGAAAACTACACCATAAGGATAAATGATTTTCAAGACATCTGGACACAATAAAGTCAAACCAAAGAACTGTGGGCATACAGCAAAACTACATGGTAAGACTCTACTGCTGAAGATGCCACATGTTTGGCCTACAGGTCACTGAGAAACCAAACTGAAGCTGAGCTGGACACCTCCTCCTTGTTGACTGTCACGTCCTAGGAAGAGCTATGCAGCCTGTTGGAGAAGAGTCATCAACAGTCTTGACCAGCAGCAGATCCTGCAAGCTTTACAGCTGGTCAACCAGATCATATGTACCAAATGGTGCAATGGTGGCACGTCTGCTGTGGGGAAAACCAACGGCTCTCTGATTGGACTTGAGAACTGAAAACCTAATAAAAAGCCTATAGGGCTGGAGAAATTACAAGCCAAAGAGAGGGAATTACTACTGTTGTTTGGCTAAATGAATATATTCTGTCCTCTATTTATTTTTTATTTTTTTATTTTTGATTTTTTTGTTGTTGTTGTTTTTTGTTTTTCCAGGTAGGGTCTCAACTCTAGCCCAGGCTGACCTGGAATTCACTATGGAGTCTCAGGGTGGCCTCGAACTCACAGCAATCCTCCTACCTCTGCCTCCCGAGTGCTGGGATTAAAGGCGTGCGCCACAACGCCCGGCTACCTCTATTTATTTTTATGCCAAGATATTAATGCTACTCTCAGTTTTGATCAGAGAAGCTTGTCTTTTCCGAAGGTGATGACCACTAGGGTAAGTCAGAACTCACCCAAGTGCTGACAGGAAGTGACAATGAAGAGTTCGGCAGTGAGACATCTCTATAGCACAAGGTCCAAGCCTCAACGACCATGGCAGAAGTCGGGGTGGAAAGAATGTAAGAGCCAAAGGAAAGGGAGAAACGCTTATAGTGCTGTCTTCCAGACACAAATTGGCCTAGATATTCATGAACTCACAGGGGCTGATACTGTCTACACAAGACCTGCATAACAGAAGGGGGAAAATGACATCAAAATAGAAGACAGACTAGTTGCAAAGAAAGGATTCAGTGGATGGGGGGGGGGTGTTCAGAAACAGGAAAAACGCTGGGAGGGGGATTATAACCTGTATGTGGTTCCACCTTTCTAATGAGTCGGAAATCTGGGGGCATTCCTGGAAATTTGGTGCATGTCAACCCAACAAGCAGCGGGCTTGGATTGTGGGGGCTCCAGCGCGCAGGCGCAGGCCGCCGCCGCCCCGCGCAGCCCGAGTCTCCCCGCGACCCTCGCCGCCCCGCCGTGCGCGGAGGCTCAGGCCGGGACAGGACGCCGGGGTCCCGCCGCCGCCGCCGCCGCCCGCCCCGGGCACAGGGGGAGCGCGGCCCCGGCGGACTCGGCCGCAGACCGGGGAGGCCCCGTCGCTGCGCGGCCGCTTCCCGCAGCCCGTGCCCGGCCGCACTCACCATGTCCGCCCGGGTCCCCGCCGCCCGTCCGTCCGTCCGTCCGTGCGCGCCGCGGCTCCTGGGCGCGGGAGTCACAGAGACAGCGAGACTGAAGCTTTGAGAGTAGCAGCAAAAATCCACAAATTACCCCAATATGGAGGATCCCAGAAAAGATGGCGGACGGGGAACTTCCGCTCCGCAGCGGCGCCCTGATTGGCCGGCCCGCAGCGGCGCCCTGATTGGCCGGCCCGCAGCGCCCGCCCCCGCCAGCCTGGGCTCCGCGAGCGCGGGGTGAGAGGTCACCGGCCAGGCTCCCTGCAGCGCCGGCAGGCGGGGCTCGGCATGCAGGGCCAGCACCTTCCTGCGTTCCCTATCTCAGAATAAAGCTTGTTCAGGCCAGAGCAGGCCTCATGAGACGACAAGCATGGGCCTATATTATGGTGCTTGGCGAGTTTTGGATCACACAGTTGAATTAATGGCCAGGGCTTTCTTTGAACTTGTCTTTCAATCGACAAAGTACTAGAATTATTCTGTGCACACATAAAACTGGAAGTATATGCCAGCAGTTTTCCACAGGAGACTCAAAAGAGAACAAATATTTGAAATAGCTGTGACAACAGCCTGAGGCCCCCAAGATCACAGGGAAAACTGACATTCAGAAGGATGAGCATATTCCTAACTTAGAGAACCAACACAGCTGCTGAATGAACCTCTGTAGTGGATCCCTCCGAAGAACGCGGCACTGGTAAGGAGCTGCTAGGCTTTGAATGTAAAATCTGCCCCGTAGGCTCCTGTCTTTGCACATTTGGTCCCCAGCTAGTAGCGCTGTGTGACAAGGTGGTAGAACTTTTAGGAGATGGAGCCTTGTTGGAGGAAGTGGGTCTCCGGAGGTGGGCCTTGAAATGGAATAACCTGGCTCTGCTTCCTGTTCATCCTCTGCTTCCTGACCATGGTTGCAATGCCATTGGCAGCCTCCTGGTGCCAGGCCTTTCCTGCCATGAAGGAATGTATCCCATCGAAATTGTAAGACGTAATAAAACCTTCCTTGCTGAAGTTACTCTGTCTGAAGCAGGCAAAAATAGGAAAATAGTTTAGCAATCAGAGACACTGCTTGGCTTGGACAATCAACATCCCATTCCTCACAATGCACTTGAAACGACCTGTGGGCACTACCCTACCTGCACTGAGCTGCACTTACATTACACCACAAACAATGAAGAGGTTTCTCCTCACTTAGCAACCAGTATCTGTGAAGAGTTTCAAGTATGTTCTTACTATAGCTGAGATCAGAAGAGAAGGTAGCCATCCAGCCAGAATTGGTATAACTTAGCAGTTAAGGCATTTGCCTGCGGAGCCCAAGGACCCAGTTTTGATTCTGCAGGTTCCACTTAACACAGATGTACAAGGGGGTGCATGCATCTGGAGTTAGTTTGCAGTGGCTAGAATCCCTGGCATGCCCATTCTCTCTCTCTGCCTCTTTCTCAAAAATAAATTAATAAATAAAAAGATTTTTAAAAAACACGCCATGAAAAATATGACTTAAAGGAGGGTCAGGAGCATGCACTTGAGTGCTCCCCAGACTGTACTTGTAGCTTTTATTCACTTTCAGGTAGTCGAAACTCGGGGGAGTTTGAACATCATATAGATCATGAGTCAGTATTAGATCAGACCATGAGTTGTTTGTTTATCAGGAAATCTTTGGAGAAGCTGTGAGTTACCTGTCTTCAAGAAGCTCCACCCAAGGCACATAGTCCTCTATGTACCCAAGCTTAGCCCATGCAAAGATTGGCCTTTTGTCTATTAGCTTTATGTTACAGTGGGTGGAATAAAAATTGGGAAGAATGGGTTTCATGGAGCAGAGTACTTCTATCTTCAGAAATAGCAAGAGCTTCAGAAGGCCAATCAGGACCAATATGCTGAGGGACGGTAAGAGGAACAGCTCCAGGAAAGGAGACACCTGGTCTGGAACAGAAAAACATTGAAATGTAAACCCAAAACACGTAGGAAACACCTGGGAGTGAAGACAGTAGCAGGAACAGTGAGGCATCTCAGCCTTCTTGGAAGAAAGGGGCTTGTGTGGATCCTATTTTTGAAGAAACATTTATAAGCAGTTGAATTTAAAGAGTCCCAAGTGCTGAAACCATGGCTTATTGATGACTGAGACCAGGAAAAAGCTCTTTCATGTTCCTGCTAAGCAGGTCAGCTCTATTCTGGAGGATTTTGAAAATTATAAGGAATCCCAAAGAAATAGATAATAAGAGAATGCTGTTCATGAAGTTGTGGCATGGATTAGAGTATTGCTGGGTAATGCTGGGCACTCAACTACTCTGCCAAGTTAAGGGACTGCAGTATGCTGAAATTCTTGCAGAGCATCCTAACAATCCATGTCCTAAGCAAATGAAGTACCATATCTATTGAGTTTATGAGTTGGAGCAATGTTGGCCTATCTCTATGGAAGAGTCCTGCTTTATTACTGAAGTATCTTCACTGTTTCCTCAAGAATTTTAAAACTTTGTTCACTGCCAGTAATGATGAAGTCTTCTCTTGAGTTCTATTGGAATGTGGTTTGAGGTGCTCTCTCTCTCTTTCTCTCTCTCTCGTCAGTCTCATACTCACAGCAAGCCCAAGTCTAATGATACATGTCATAAACCCTAAAAATAGAATGCTCCTCAGAGACTATGATGCACCAAGAGAAAAAAAAATCCCATACATATGTCTAAAATTGGTGAAACTGAAGAATTCTGATTCATGAAAAGGAACATAATTATCCCCTTCTCACGAATGGTAGTGGTCGGTGTTCTAATAGATTAGGTTTCCCTTCATATTGTTATTGCAGCCCTCCAAACAAGAACTATTATATTACCAAAGACAGAACTGCGTTCACACCTTCAATGTAGTCACTACAGGAGGATCTCTCATTATATTCATTATAAATAAATTCTTCTACAACAAATACAAATTCTCCAGAATTTCAAGCAAGGGTAATTTAATCCCCAGCATAAGCGGCTCACAACTTTTATCCCGACATTTTAGAGCCTCATGCAAGAGGATTGCTATAAAGGTAATCCTGGACTATATAATATGCTCTATGCCAGACAAGACTACAAAGCAAGACTCTGTCTCCAGAAAACAACTTCCAGGATAGATGGTGGGGTATAAGCCACATTTGAAAGAGTAGAGGAACATAAATGCAGAAACAGAGGTTCCAGGGCAGCTCCACTGCTCAGCCAAATTACCAGGACCAACTTCAGGGCACACAGGTCAACAAGGACTTACCCAGTCAACAGCAATCTGCCTGGACCCACTCCCTCCATGTGTAATCCCCATCAAACACGTAGCAGGATAGGCCACTAGCTTTGGGCTGGACAGGAAACCCAGGCAGGTTCAGCCTCTCAGTTCTTGGGACTAAAATCAAGTACATTCAACAGAACTGCCCTTGACAATTCAGGTACCCTGTTTCCAAACAGCATTTGATGAGGAAATAACTCCAACCAAAGATTCCATGGTGTTCCTCCAACAGTAGAGATTCAGCCTCCAGGCTAATAAGGGAACCACACAAACACAGGGTAAAGAGTTGTGAAGACCAACTACCTTAGGAACAAAGACACACTAGTGAAAATGCACACAGCTCCCCTAAATGTTTCTGCCAGTTGAAGGCAGTTGCCTCTCCCCACCCCATCCATACCCATTCTTCCACCCAGGAACTGTAGGAGAGCTGGGCACTTAGAGTTGTGCATGCCTAAAGCCTACAGAATATCCTGCCTGTGGGATCTCTAATCCCCTACTAACAGTGGGCCAGCCAGCATCTGGTTTAAGGGACAGAGTAGCTCAGGCTAGGGAAAACTGACAGGAAAAGACATTTACTGAGAGAAAACTCTTTCTTGCCTGACTGTCCATGGAGACACAATCTGACTGATCTGCTCTATTACCATTACAAACTGTAATCTAAGAGAAAAAAGGACAGTCACCCATATGATGAGCACCTCACCCATGTTACTTCAGTTTTTAATTTTTTTGTTATTTCTGCTGGTTTGCTATTAGTCTTTCTAAGTATATCACACTGTATTACCGAGATACTTGAATATCTGTTTATTGTTCTTCTAATTACAACAGCTAAGAAATGAAATTAACCTAGATGCCCATTGACAGATGACTGGATAATGAAACTTTGATATACACATACATACAAATTGGAATTTTACTCAGCAATATGCAAAGATGAAATCATGAAATTTGCAGGAAACTGGATTTGGAAAGAATTTTAAGTGAGATGACCCAAATTCAGAAAATGCAAAACCTTAAGCTTTGCTCTTTTGTGTTTGTTTTTTTGTTTTTCAGTGTGGAGTTTCACTCTAACCCAGGCTGACCTGGAATTCACTATGTAGTCTCGGGTTTCTGGACATGCACTTACTAGCTTGTAATATGTACATGTATGTAAATGATGGGGGTAGAACCTATAAAGCTAGGATGGTATTCAAAAAACTGGTATAAAGTGATCATTCAAGAGAGGGTAAAGGCATACTTGGGCTGCAAGACCACTGAAAATCCTGCTGGAACTGAAGTGGTAACCTCCTCCATGTAGACCAGCTGACAGAAGAGTGGAAGAAGCCATTCTGCATGCAGTTCAATAAGAGAAAGAGAAATCACCAGTGAAGATACTCAACAGTGGACACTGCAAGCCTTATAATTGGCCAGCCAGGACAAATGAGCCAACAGGTGCAATAGTGGCAAGTCTGTCATGGTGGAAGCCAACTGCCCTCTAATTGGACTGGAGGCCCACTCCATGGGAGGGAATACATCCCTGATCCTGAAAACTCTTAAAACAGGGGTAGTCATGAGCCCTAGGGGTGTAACATCAGCTGCTGTCTGGCTAAATGTATATACTATGCTTATCAAACTGCCCAGTAAGCCCTTCTCTTTATGTTCATACCCTTATACTAATGCTACCCTCACTTTTGGTAGAGAATTTTCTCTTTTCAGATGGCAATGACCTTGGGATGACTCAGGAGGCATCATGGTGCTGGAAAGAAGTGACAGGAGTGCTTAGTACTGCAATATCTCTATCACACCTTCCAAGGTTCAGGGTCTATTGCGGAAGAGGTGGTGGAAAGAATGTAAGAGCCAAAGGAAGGGTAGGACTTCTTACAACATGCTCCCTCCAGAAACAAAATGGCCTGGAGATCCATGACCTCACAGTGCCTGACACTACCTACACAAGACCATCATAATAGAAGTAAAAGATCATGACAGCAAAATAAAAGAGAGACTGATTGAGATGGGGAGGGGATATGATGGACAGTGGAGTTTCAAAGGGGAATGTGGGGGGAGGGAGAGTATTACCATGGGATATTGTTTATAATCCTGGAAGTTAATTAAAAAAATTGAAAGGCAAAAAGAGGGTGGAGGGATAAAGGACATAAGAGACAGAAGGGGAAAAGTTACAAAACAAGAGAGGAATTTTGGGAAGAGGAAGGGGAAGGATAATCAGCTAAAATAATTGTACTTGAAAACGCTACAATAACTGATATCTATAATCCTATGCTAAAAAAAAAAAAAAGATACAAGATGGGCATGGTGGCACACACCTTGAATCCCAGCACTTGCAAGACAGAGGTAGGAAGATCACCGTGAGTTCAAGGCCACCCTAAGACTACAGAGGGAATTCCAGGTCAGCCTGAGCTAGAGTGAGACCCTACCTTGAAAAACCGAAAAATAAATAAATAAATAAATAAATGATACCAGCTGGAGAGATGGCTCAGCAGTTGAAACTACAATATAAAAATTACAGGCTGGAGAAATGGCTCAGAGGTCAAAGACACTTGGTTGCAAAGCCTAGGTTAGATTCCTTAGTATTCACATAAAGCCAGATAAACAAGTGGCACATGGATCTAGAGTTCGGTTGTAGTGGCAGGAGGCCCTGGCACATGCATGCACACTCTGTCTGCCTCTTTCTTTCTCACAAATAAACACAAATAAAAAATTTAAATTAAAAACACAGACATGGTGTGGTAGCACACACCTTTAACCCCAGAACTCAGGAGGCAGTGGTAGGAGGATCGTTGTGAGTTTGAGGCCAGCCTGAGATTACATAGTGAGTTCCAGGTCATCCTGGGCTAGTGCAAGACCCTACCTTGCAAAACCACAAATAAACAAACTGAAGAAAAATCACAAAGAAGAAAATTAAGAAAACCAAATTATCTTTTTATGTCTGCATTTTGAAGCAGGGTCTCACTCTGGCCCAGGCTGAGCTGGAACTCACTCTGCAGCCTGGGCTGGCCTTGAACTAACAGAGATCCCACTACCTCAGCCTCCGAAGCACTGGAATTAAAGCCATGCATTATGGTGCCCAGGAAAAACAAATGATCTTGACAAAAATGGCATATGGATAGATTTGTAATTCATTACATTTTTTTTCCACAAAAAGTAAGGGCTTTTTACTATTTGGAAAGAAGACATTTAATGCATCATGGTGCTTCTTTGGGGATGAGTAAATTATAAATGACCAAAATAAAATTTACAATAGAGCCCACATTAAAATTAACACCAGAGAGGCACTATTTCTTGTAAGCACATGATAAATTGCCATAAAAGGAAAAATCTGGCAAACTGTAGAATTCTTGCAGATATCTTCTCTGTAAATGAAGAACATTTAATAATCTATAAATTGATTCAGGGCTGGAGAGATGGCTTAGCGGTTAAGCGCTTGCCTGTGAAGCCTACGGATCCCTGTTTGAGGCTCGATTCCCCAGGACCCACGTTAGCCAGATGTACAAGGGGGCGCACATGTCTGGAGTTCGTTTGCAGTGGCTGGAGGCCCTGGAGCGCCCATTCTCTCTCTTTCTCTCTCTATCTGCCTCTTTCTCTCTGTGTCTGCCTCTCTCAAATAAATAAAAATAAAACCAAAAAAATCAAAATATTTGATTCAAACAGTTCAGAACTCAAATGCACAAAAATATTTTTAAAAACCATTAAATTGCCAGGCATGGTGGAACACACCTTTAATCTCAGCATCTGAGAGGCAGAGGTAGAGGACTGCTGTGAATTTGAGTCCAGCCTGAGACTGTATAGCAAATTCCAGGTCAGCCTGGGTTAGAGTGAGACCCTAACCTTGAAAAACCAAACTGACTAAATAAAATAAGAATAAATAAATAAAAATAAGGCTGGAGAGATGGCTTAGTGATTAAGGCACTTGCCTGCAAAGCCAAAGGACCCAGGTTTGATTCCCCCTGACCCTTGTAAGCCAGATGGACAAGGTGGCACGTGCATCTTGAGGTCATTTGCAGCAGCTGTAGGCCCTGGTGCACCCATTCTCTCTCTCTCTCTCTTTCCATATATACACTCTATTTCTTGTAAATAAAACTATTTGTTAAAAAGTAAATGATTCAGGTATGGTGGCACATACCATTAATCCCTGCACCTGGGAGGCAGTGGTAGGAGCATCACTGTGAGTTCAAGGCCAGCCTGGAATTATAGAGCGAGTTCCAGGTCAGCTTGGGCTAAAGTAAGACCCTGCCTCAAAAACAAACAAACAAATAAACAACAACCAAGAAAAGTAAATGAGGGCCTGGGAATATGGCTTAGTGGATAAAGGTGTTTGTCTGCAAAAACTGTGAGTCTAGGTTCAATTCCCAAGCCACCTTCCCTGTCAGAGCCAATTAAGTTGTTTCATGTGTTTGGCAACAATGAGGAAAGAAATGCATAGTACAAATATAAAACATCAGAAAGTGTCATGCGCCCAACAGAAAAATCCCCCAAATTAACAAAAATTCAACAGTCCATTAATCCCATTTAACCAAAATACATATAACACAAAATACAAAAAGTAAACTCATAATACACATATAATTCATTGACATATGGTTCCAATGTGATTCAGATATGAAAAAGATTTGATTAAAACAGACACTACATATTAAATGAAGGCCCTATTGCTTAAAAAGACATTAGAGATTATGTGTTTTCAAGAGTGAAAATTACAAATAAATATTCCAGAGCTCTCACAAATAAAGATTCAGAATATTTTTTCACATAATATAATTTCCGGAACACGCTACATAAATTATTTCACATCAAGGTTTAAAAAACAGTTATGAATTCTGTTACATGAGGAATTTTCACAGACTTTTGAAACATTCTTTTAGATTTCTGAGACTTCTTACAAATGAAAACATTTCTATGGATCTATACAAATTTTGATACCAAGCTCACTCTCAGAGGTGGGCCAACTGCATAAATTTGCATATTTATTCAACATTTTTCATTATGCGATACACTTTTCTGTTTCTTATTGTAAAAATGTTTCTTTGAGCTGGCCATGGTGCCACACACCTTTAATCCCAGCACTCAGGAGGCTGAGGTAGGAGGATTGCCGAGTTCAAGGCCACCCTTAGACTACATAGTGAATTCCAGGTCAGCCTGGGCTAGAGTATAACCCTACCTCAAAAAAAAAAAAAAAAAAAAAAAAAAAAAGTATCTTTGAGAGAAAGCAAGAGTGAGCAAGCCAGAGCCTCCTGCCACTGCAAATGAACCCCAGATGCATGTGCCATTTTGTGCATCTGGCTTTATGTGGGTACTGGGGAATCAAACCCAGGCTATCAGGCTGTGCAAGCAAGCACCTTTAACTCCTCAGCCATCTCTCTAGACTAACTTCTTTTGTGTCTTAATACCTTGAAGATCAGTAGAAACATTCCTACAAAAAACATGACAATAGCTTTCCTTCCTACTGTCATAGCTGATTAAAAAGGTTATCAGATATGGAGGTCTTTTCATATGATATACTTAGGAAGTCTCTCTAGAGTGAGTCTTTTCATGTATTTTAAGAGAACTGGCACGAGTAAAGGCTTTCCCACACTGCTGGCATATGTAGGGTTTCAGACCAGTATGGATTTTTTCATGTCTTTGACAATCACTTAAATTATAAAAAGGTTTCCCACACTGCTTACACACAAAAGGTTTCTCTCCACTGTGGATCTTTTCATGGCGCTGAAGGTAACTTTGACCAGTGAAGGCTTTACCACATAGCTTACACGGATATGGTTTCTCTCCAGTGTGAGTCCGTTCATGTATCTGAAACTTACAAAAATAAATGAACCCCTTGCCACACTGCTTACATACATGGGGCTTTTCACCACTGTGGATCTTCTCATGCTTCCGAAGGGCAATGGGATTAGTGAAGGCTTTCCCACAAAGCTTACATATGTAGGGTTTCTCACCTGTGTGAATTTGCTCATGTCTTTGACAACTACTCAAGGAAGAAAAGCCTTTCCCACAATGCTTACATACATAGGGTTTCACTCCACTGTGAATCTTTCCATGGCGTCCAAGTGAACTAGGATCAGTGAAGGATTTACCACAGAGCTTACACACACACAGCTTCTTCCCAGAGTGAGTCCACTCGTGCTGTCGCAAGTTACTGGAAGAACTGAAACATTTCCCACACTGCTTACATACGTAGGGTTTTTCTCCAGTGTGAGTTCGCTCATGTGTTCGAAGGATACTGGAAGAATTAAAACGTTTCCCACATTGCAAACAAATGTGGGGTTTCTCACCAGTGTGAATCCTCTCATGATAGCGAAGAGAACTCAGAGCAATAAAGGCTTTACCACACAGCTTACATACATAGGGTTTCTCCCCCGTGTGACATCGTTTATGTGTCTGAATGGAATTGTAATAATTGAAGGCTTTTCCACACAGCTTACATACATAGGGCTTCTCTCCAGTGTGACATCGCTTATGTGCCTTAAAGGAATGGTAAGAAGTGAAGGTTTTTCCACATTGTGTACATTCATATGGTTTTTCTCCTGTGTGCGTCCTTTCATGGTCTTGAATCTTACTCAGACAACTGAAGGCTTTACCGCATAAATTACATTTATATGGCTTCTCCCCAGTGTGAGTTTGTTCATGTCTTCGAAGGTTACTCCAAGAGAAGGCTTTCCCACAATGTTTACATACATAGGGTTTCTCTCCAGTGTGAATTCTTTTATGCTTTTGCATGTTAGTCAAAGTACTGAAGGCTTTACCACATATATTACATGTGTATGGTTTCTCTCCAGTGTGAGTTCGTTCATGTCTTTGAATGTGACTCAAGCAAGAAAAGGCTTTCCCGCACTGCTTACACACGTAGGGTTTGTCTCCACTGTGAATATTTCCAACATATTGAAAATGACTAGGATAGGTAAAGGCATTAAAATCCTGCTTTCCCACATACATTTCCTCTTTAGTGTCACCTTCAACCTGTATTTGAATGTAACCCTGGCTCTGGAAGAAGTTTTCACATTGATTAAGCTCATAGACTCTCTGCCTACTTTTAGTATCTTCATTCTTCAGAAAGCAATCAAGATAAATAATGGATTCCTCACATTCCCTAAATTTATAGAGACTCTTTTCATTTATCTCATATTCATTAGCTTGGTGTCCAGTCTGAACAGTCATAGGCACATTAAGGGATGAACGACCAATGAGCAAGTCTTCACACACTTGGCGTTCACCAAGCATAGCAACACTATCTGCTTTCTGGCTGAAGATTTCTCTATATTGACTACATTCTTTTTGTTCCCACAGTTTCTTCACAACTTCACTTCTGTAAACAATGGAGAGCACATTATTAAAATTCTAAGTATAAATTCCTTACCAAAAAGTTCCTGTTTTATTCCCTATCAGAAATTTTGAAAATGGACTGATTTATTAACACGGTCTGTAGGACAGATAATATTAAGATTCATCAGCGGTTCTAAGTATTTTTACCAAGTTAAAAATTGTGGAAATGATAAATATCTATGTATTTGTTTATTTATTTTTTGATTTTTTAAATGTTTATTTATTTGAAGAGAGAGATAGAGAAGAGAGATAGAGGGCAGGAGAGATGGCTTAGCAGTTAAGGCACTTGCCTGTGAAGCCTAAGGACCTAGGTTCAATTCCTTAGGACCCACATAAGCCAGATGTACAAGGTGGCACATGCATCTGGAGTCCATTTGTAGTGGCTGGAGGCCCTTGCATGCCCATTCTCTCTCTCTCTCTCTCTTTCTCATTCTCTCCCTCTCTCAAATAAATAAATTAAATATATTTTTAAAAAGAGAGACATGGCTGGAGAGATGGCTTAGTGTTAAGCGCTTGCCTGTAAAGCCTAGGGACCCCAGTTCGAGGCTCGACTTCCCAGGACCAACGTAAGCCAGATGCACAAGGTGGCACATGCATCTGGAGTTCCTTTGCAGTGGCTGGAGGCCATGAAGTGCCCATTCTCTCTCTATCTGTCTGCCTCTTTCTTTCTCTGTCTGTCACTGTCAAATAAATAAATAAAAAGTAAACCAAAAAAAAAACCTAAAAATAAAATAATATAAAAAGAGAGAAAGAGAGAGAATGGGAAAGTCATGGCCTCCAGTTGCTGCAAATGAACTTTAGTTACATGTGCCACTTGTGCATCTGGTTTTACCTGGGTACTGGGGAATTGAACCCAGGTCATTACATTAGGCTTTGTAGGCAAGCACCTTAACTGATGAACCATGTCTCCAGCCCTTATTTATTTATTTAGTTACCTCTCTTTCTCTCTCTCTCTCTCTTTTGATAAAGGGAAAGGTCTGGCTAGTGCTCAGGCTGGCCTCAAACTCAAGAGTCTTTACCACCAGACTTCTAATTAGCTGGTGATAAAGCTGTGAGTCACCACATCTGCCTTTACTTCACAGGTAAATTGTAGTTCAGTATTTCTTTTGCAAAATGGACCAAAGTCATTTTCTATTTCAAAAAATTTACAGATACAGATACAGAAGATACCATGGAGAGTGGTCCAGTAGTAAAAACATGAAATTACTTTACATTTTCTATAAAATACATAGTTAAAGGCAGAAGGAAATTGCAGTTTTAATAACTTTGTACATGAAAGAAGCCTGTGCCTACAGAATAATCAGAAATTGTCACTTGATTATCATGCCAGCACAGCATATTTCTAATCCAGTATATATCTGAGTAATAAGTGCTGAGGATTATATCATTTGAAGCTGGGCTTGCACAGTTACATTGCTTTGTTAATTTTTCAGTCCTATCCAGATTCTTGCAGATCATTGTTATTTGCATTGGCCGAGTTACCTTAGATTTCTCATGGAATATTCATAGTCATCTTCAATGCACTGGTCTCCTTGTATTTTTCCTAAAATATAGGCCCAGAAAAATCATGATGGATTCAATCATTATGAAAAAAGTATTAGATGCCAGGTTGATTCACAGTTTAACATGATCATATCTGATATGGAATATTTCCATACACATTATAGAGCAGCATCTTTGAATGAGACAGACTTTTCATTTAAGTTAAGAATGAGTTCACTCATACCTACAGCAGCCAGGTTCCTGAGGGTTTCCTCCATCACATCTCTGTGAAGCTTCTTCTGGGAAGAATCCAGCAAAGCCCATTCCTCCAGGGTGAAGTTCACAGCCACATCCTGTAGGGTCACAGAGTCCTGAAACAGCCCAGAGATTTCAGGAGGAAAGGTGAGACTCACAACTCTGAAAATCTGTGCGTGTTCTCCAAATGGTCAGTGCATATCCTGGTCATCACACTTTACTCTCTATCCATCATCACACACTCTAAAACAACAATTACCATATTGCATTAGAACTCTTTGGTAAAACAAAACAAGCAAGCAAACAAAAAACAGAACTGAATACTCATCATGCTGCTGGATCTCCAAGAGCACAATAATTCTAAATTCTATGGAATGTGGGTGTATTAGTTACTTTACTTTCTCTTTGCTGTGACCAAATACCTGGAAGGAATGGTAGAGTTCGGGGGGGGGGGGGAGTATGCATCTGGGACTCCTCACATCTCTGCAACACAGGTAGCACAGAGCAGAGAATGCTGAACAGGTGACTTCCTTCTTCATCTGTCATTGTGGAACTCCAGTTCAGGAAATGGTGATACCTACATCCAGTGTGGGTATCCCCTCCTCATTTCACTTCTCTGAAAACACCCTCACAAACACGGCTACAAATCCAAGTCAAGTTAACAGTGTAGATTAACCATCATACAAACTTTGCTGTATTCTGAGACACTTTGTAATAGGAATGCAGAACTGATTAATTATTCAAGGCACCATTACAGACTGTTTCTGTAGTAGATGATGGGGTACTGGGGACATTACTCAGTGGTTAAAGTGCTTTTATGCATGCAAGAGGATAACAGTTCAGATTCTCAAAGCCCATTTAAAAAGTCAACAGAGCACAACTCAGCAAGATGGGAGATTGGGACAGGACGGTCATAACCTTACGGGCCAGCTTCGCTGGAGAATGCAGCAATGAACAAGAAAAGAGACACTGCTTCAAAAAGGTGGAAAGTGAGGTTCTACATCTGAAATTGTCCTGTAACCTCCACACATGTGCCATGGCATGCACATGGCCATACTCTCACACACGAACAGAAATATACATATCATAAAGGCACATACACAAATATACACAAAAGATCTCATAAAATGAAATGTTCCCACAGTGATTATATAACTTCATTCCTATTAAAAAAAAAAAAAAAGGAAAGTGCATTTCTGAAGTTATGACCACAAATTTTCTTTTCTTTTCTTTTCTTTTTTTTCTGAGGTAGGGAGGGTCTTGCTCTAGCCCAGGCTGACCTGGAAGTCATTATGTAGTCTCAGGCTGACCTCAAATTCACAGCAATCCTCCTACCTCTGAATCCCAAGTGCTGGGATAAAAGGTGTGTGCCACCATGTGCAGTTCACAAATTCTATACCAGAAAAATTCATGGCTTTATGTACTATAATAATTTTCAACATGAATGGAACAAGTGGTTCACAGTTTTTGAAGGACAGATAATATCAAGATACTAGCCAAGCATGGTGGTGCATGCCTTTAATCCAAGCACTTGGGAGGCTGAGGTAGGAGGATCGCTGTGAGTTTGAGGCCATCCTGAGACTACAGAGTGAATTTCAGGTCAGCCTGCACTACAGTGAGACCCTACCTCAAAAAAGCAAAAAGAAGAACTGCTACTGGCATTTAAATGGTGTTTCCTTTTATCTTTTTTTTTTAAATTATTTTCTTTTTATTTATTTATTTGAGAGAAAGAGGCAGAGAGAGGAAGAGAGACAGAGAATGGGTGCACCAGGACAACCAGCCACTGCAAACAAACTCCAGACGCATGTGCCACCTTATGCATCTGGCTTACATGGGTCCTGGGGAATCAAACGTGGGTCCTTTGGCTTCACAGGCAAACACTTTAGCTGCTAAGCCACCTCTCCAGCCCCAAATGGGGTTTCTTAATGCTTTTATCAAATTAAATTTTTAAAGCACTGACTTTAAATGTTGTGTTTAAGAGGCCAAAGTATAAAACAAACAAAATAATGACATAGTAGGCATTGAATAATAACACCATAAGTTGTAGTACCTTTAATATAGGATGCTAGTAATAACTGATATTTGGAAACATACATTGAACTAAGAATATTCTGTTATCTGCAATTGAAAATTTGCCACGCCAACTCCAGTGGAGTCTGCGTGTCCTGTTCACCAGGCTGAGGCGAAAGCTTCAAGGAAGAAAGCCTCCTGGAAGGAGGTGCATTTTTCCAGGCTTGTAGTGCCTTTTGCTGCTCTCTGATAGCTGTTTTCTTCATTACTACTGTTCTGTTCCTGACACATGACAGCAGCATGATGTTATTTCACAATTTAGTAAAGATTAGATATGAAACAATTTCCAAAAATTGAGTCACTTGGTGGTGTGACGCTTCCTCCAAAGACCCTGCTGTTGTTTCAAGCCACAGTCTGAATTCCGAGGACCAGAACCAATCGATGAACCATTACCTTATACAGGAGTGTATAGGAATGGGGATATGCTAGCAAACAATGGTGGGAAGCATGTTTCTTGGCAATATTTAACTTTTGTGGACAGACTTGCTAGGTCGAGGCCACCTTGGTGCTTGCTTACTAAAGCACAAAGAGAAAGCATTAGGAAACAACTGGGATCCAATTATGAGAAGGCAGGCTTTGATACACCTATATTTTTATGGTATGGTTCAAGGAAGAAAATATATTAGAGTTATGAAGTCTCCCTGTTAGAACTTTTGTTAAAAATACTTGATGCTTTAAGCAGGCTAAAAACCAAACATCATTTGTAACCACTGATTGTAATCTTTACTCAATGTATTTGAGCCTCGATTCCTGGAACAGGCTGTACACAGAAATTGTACTGCATGCTGCATGAATAAACAGAAGCTAAGCTTTATGCAGCCAGAATTGTATATAACCTGATGCTCTACTTCAATAGAATACACTCAGATACATTAACCTTGTGTGTGTGTGTCTGTTTGCCACTTCGCCGACTCCTTGCCCACCTCCCAAGGCCCTGTTTTCCCTCAGACTGGTGGTCCCGGCTTTGCTGGTCCACGGCAAAAATTATTTTTAAAAATATATTATATATTTATTTTTGAGAGATAGAAAGAAACAGAAAGATAGAGAATGGGTGTGCCAGGGTCTCTAGCTGCTGCAAATGAACTCCAGACACATGAACCACCTTGTACATCTGGCTTACTGGGGAATTGAACCTGTTTCCTTTGGCTTCACAGGCAAACGCCTTAACCATTACGCCATTTCTCCAGCCCCAAAATTATTTATTTAATATATTTTTTTATTTGAGAGAGGGACAGAATGGGTGTGCCATGGCCTCCAGCCACTGCAAATGAATTCCAGACACATGTGTCACCTTGTGCATCTGGCTTACATGGGTCCTGGAGAATCAAACCGGGATCCTTTGGCTTTGAAGGCAAACACCTTAACCACTAAGTCATCTCTCCAGCCCCCCAAATTATTTTTTTAATGCACTCTATCTGTCTTGGAATTAGTGTATAAAGAAAATTCATATTTTAAAAAATATTTTACTTTATTTATTTGAGAAAGAGATAGAGACAGACTGACAGACAGACAGAAAGAAAGAACAGACACATCAGTGCCTCCAGCCACTGCAAATGAACTTCAGACGCATGGGCTACCATGTGCATTTAGCTTACGTGGGTACTGGGGAATCGAACCTAAGTCCTTAGGCTTTGCAGGCAAACACTTTAACCGCTAAGCCATCTCTCCAGCCCTGGCAAAAACTCATATTTTAGGTAATTATTGGTACATGATTTGTGATATGCCTGGGTTAATATGCATGATATTTGTTACTATTTTTTATTTGTTTCACTTTTTTGTATAAGTTCCCCTTCTTTTTCTGCACTGCTATTTTATTTGGGCATCTTATACATTGATTATTTATCTTTCATTAGGATATTGTGGTAGTTTGAATGTATGTCCCCTAATAGACTAAGGATTTTTTTTTAATTTTTTGCTCATTTTTATTTATTTATTTGAGAGCGACAGACAGAAAGAGGCAGATAGAGAGAGAGAGAGAATGGGCGCGCCAGGGCTTCCAGCCACTGCAAACGAACTCCAGATGTGTGCGCCCCCTTGTGCATCTGGCTAACGTGGGTCCTGGGGAATCGAGCCTCGAACCGGGGTCCTTAGGTTTCACAGGTAAGCGCTTAACCGCTAAGCCATCTCTCCAGCCCAATAGACTACGGATTTAAAAAGAAAATTTTTTTAAACTATCTCCAGCCACTTGGCTGGAGGAAGTGTCACTGGGGGCAGATCTGATTTCTAGCCTTGTTTTGGCTCTCTGACACTTAGGAACTTCCAGCTGTGGCTGAGTTTTTCCCTTGGCTGGGCCCTAGGGGCTCAGCCTAGGCCCTAGCCCAGGTGCAGCCAGGAGCCCCGCCCCCTCCATTCTCTGCATGGTTCTTTATGCCCTCCAGCTCCCCACATGGCAGGAGCTCCTTGACCTTGCTTTTCTCTTTTCTTTCCATGCTTTTTACCCCAGACCCTTATCTGGTCACATGGACTCCTGAGCTAATATGAACCACATGAGCTTTTGGTCCCCACGAGGTGCACTTCTCTTCTGTCCACTGTTTCCCCTGATCTCCCAGCCTTTCCCTTTCCCCACTCCTTTGTCAAATCTGAATAAAATGCGGCATTTTAAAGATCATTCTCTTGAATCTGGAATTGCCAATTCTTTGGTTAGTTTGCAGATATGCACTCAGGGCTTGGGGCTCCAGGAAGCACCCCCGAACCCCAATTTCCTCATTACAGAATGGAGGACCCACCAAAAGATCTTGCTGAGAATGATTTTTATACATATAGCCACATTTTTACTTGGTTTCCCCACTTTACTTCTATGAGCTGCTGCTCCCATCGGTTCCACGCCTACTACAGATCCTTTAATTTTTACTCATTTCTTGCAGCCTCACACTGAGGAAGATAGAAACAAAACGGAAATCGGATTTATGGTTTGCATTTTGCTCTCTCTCCTCCCCCTCTCTCCTCTGTGCCGTGGCTTCTTAGCCTTGCATGCTCCACCCTGCTGGGATCTGGGCCCTATTGAAATGCATTATCACCAGAGACCAAACTGGTTTAGTGACAGGAGCTCTTTTGTAAAGGTGACAACTTTGTAGGGAGATGCACTGGGTTGAGCTTCTCAGACCCCAAGGCCAAACTTCTCCAGAGTTTGTGAACTGGTTCTGCTGAGCTGAGGGGAGGGGCCTCATAGCCACATGGAGGCCCAGACCAAAGACCCCTGACCTGAATGTCTTCTAGATGTTTTTTTTTTTTTTTTTTTTCCTTTTTCCGTTACAAGCCACTGTGCCACAAGACACATGGCTGCCTGTGGGGGGGTGGGAGGATGGAGCTCCAACCCCTGCTCTGGGCTCCACCCATTCTGCAGCACAGGCCTAGACCTCACCACCAGCCACAGTCTGGGACTCTAGCCACCTAAATGAAGGGGAAACTGAAAATGCTCCAACCAAGCCCCGTGAAAGGTTTTTCCAACAGGCCTGGGTCCCTACCACTGCCTCCTCCCCCCTGTGGAGCTGAGGCCTGCAGCTGTGTCAGCAGCGTGGGTGAGATAACCACACTGTCTCTTAGGAAATACAGGGGCATGGGGAAGACATGCTTGATGGTGCTCACTACCTGTCATGATTTTCTGCCAAATTGCCCTATGACAAATATATCTTTAGATAACTAAGTCATTTATTCATGCAGGTATTATAAACAGTAAAATGAACTAGGCCAGTAGCACAGACCTATTATCCTAGCTACTTGGGAAGCTGAGACAGGAGGGTCACCAATGATAGCCTGACTCTACATTTTTAAACCACATGATTTTTAAATTGTTTGGTTTAAAACAAGTACATAATCTTAATTTGAACTATGCCTGATATTTTCTCTTTTGTTTGGGCTTTAAACAAATAAGATGTTTATAGACACCTTTTGGTTTCTTTATTAACCCAAGCAGTCTAACAGGTTTCTCCTAAAGTTTTTGTTGGCATTTGATTTACTTCATGGGTTTTTTTTGTTTGTTTTGTCTTTAAAAGTCAGACTTAATGCCGGGCGTGGTGGCGCACACCTTTAATCCCAGCACTCGGGAGGCAGAGGTAGGAGGATCGCTGAGAGTTCGAGGCCACCCTGAGACTACAGAGTGAATTCCAGGTCAGCCTGAGCTAGAGTGAGACCCTACCTCGAAAAAAAAAAAAAAAAAAAAAAAAAGTCAGATTTAACTAAAGCCTATGGTAAGCTGAAATGTTATGTAAACAAAGCCATATTTTGTTACATGATATCATAAATATAACTACTGAGTTTAGAGGATTATTGAAAACAAATTCTCTCTGAGATGGTGGATCATAATTTGCCAAGTATTTTAAAAGATTATAATGTCCTCTTACTTAAAAGGAGGCGGCAACTGGCCTCACTTCCAGGCCAGCCTGCCTCAAGAAAAAAGTGAAAACTTGCCTGATTTCTAGCCTAAAGGTATGCAGAGTGCCCTGGGTTTCCTGCTGTTTGGACTGTTGGCTTTACTCTTGCTTGTCATGTTGGCTGTGTGCTTGTGTCTCTCGGCTCAGATCTGTGGAAGGGAGCCAGCTCCTTTCACCATAAATAGAACTTCTGTAGATCTATCTGTAAGCTTCAAAGACATCCCTTCCTACCATAAACGGTGTCTGATTTGGATGTTCATCCCAGCAGTGTGGAGCTGACTACAACAGAAACTGATACCAGGAATGGGGGGATATTGTTGTGATAAATCTTACCATGTGAATCTTGGTCTTTAGAAACTTTTGTGTTGGAGAAATGGGACAGAACTTGGCATTTACAACTGAAGACATCTTCCAGAGCAGTAAGCCAAGTTTTATGAATTATTCTGGTAAGAGTTTTAAAATGCTAAGTGAAGGGCTGGAGAGATGGCTTAGCGGTTAAGTGCTTGCCTGTGAAGCCCAAGGACCCTGGTTTGAGGCTTGAACCCCAGGACCCACGTAAGCCAGATGCACAAGGGGGCTCACATGTCTGGAGTTCGTGTGCAGTGGCTGGAGGTCCTAGCATGCCCATTCTCTATCTCTCTCTGTGCCTCTTTCGCTGTCTGTCGCTCTCACGTAAATAAATAAATATAAAATGCTAAGTGAAGAGAGAATTGTATTTAGAGGCTTTGCTTATGATCAGGACAAAATGGAATTACAGAGGACAGCAGGAGGGCAACAGAGACATAAGGAAGTGGGTCATCCACATTCCTCAGGGAACCACCCAGCCATTATCCCTTCCTTCCCAACAATGCCCCAGGTCTAGGTTTCCTTCCTCCTTATCTCCCACCTGATCACTGTTCTGGTCTCCACCACACTAAATCCCTTTCCTCCTAGCTCTGAGGTCAGCCTGGGCTAGAGCAAGAACCTATATCAAAAAACCTAAATAAGGCTGACAGAAAGCTGGAAGAAGCCATTCTACATGCAGTTCAATGGGAGAAAGAGATACCACCAGTAAGATACTCAACAGTGGACACTGCAAGCCTTATAATTGGCCAGCCAGGCCAAATGAGCCAATGGGTGCAATAGTGGCACATCTCTCTTGGTGGAAACCAACTGCCCTCCAATTGACTGGAGGCCCGCTCCATGGGGGGGAATACATCCCTGATACTGAAAACTTAAAACAGGGGTAGTCATGAGCCCTAGGGGTGTAACATCTGCTGATGTCTGGAAAAATGTATATACTATGCTTATCAAACTGCCCGGTAATCACTTTTCTTAATATTTATGCCCTTATATTAACGCTGCTCTCACTTTGGGTAGAGAAGCTTCTCTTTTCAGATGGCAGTGACCTTGGGATGACTCAGAAGGTATCATAGTGCTGGAAAGAAGTGACTGGAGAACTGAGTAACATCTCGATCACACCTTTCAAGGCTCAGGGTCTAATGAGGAAGAGGTGGCAGAAAGAATGTAAGAGCCAAAGGAAGGGTAGGACTCCTTACAATGTGCTCCCTCCAGACACAAAATGGCCTGGATATACATGACCTCATAGTGCCTGACACTACCTACACAAGATCATCATAAGAGGAGGAAAAGATCATGACATCAAAATAAAAGAGAGACTGATTGAGATGGGGAGGGGATATGATAGAGAATGGAATTTCAAAAGGGAAAGTGGGGGGAGGGAGGGTAGTACCATGGGATATTTTTTATAATCATGGGAAATGTTAATAAAAATTGAGAAAAGAAAAGAAAAAGAATATGGTGATGGAACTGGAGAGATGGCTCAGTGGTTAAGGCACTTGTCTGCAGTACCTAATGACCCAGGTTCAATTCCCTAGTACCAATGTAAAGCCAGATATACAAAGTGGTGCATGCATCTGGAGTTCATTTGCAGTGGTTAGAGGCCCTGTCACACCCATTCTTTCTCTCTCTTTGCATGCAAATAAATCAATACATAAAATTAGCTGGAGGGATGGCTTGGCGGTTAAGGCGCTTGCCTGTAAAGCCAAAGGATCCAGGTTCGATTCCCCAGGACCCATATTAGCCAGATGCACAAGGGGCACATGTGTCTGGAGTTTGTTTGCAGTGGCTGGAGGCCCTGGTGCGCCCATTCTCTCTCTCTCTTTCTCTCTCTCTCCCTCTTTCTCACTCTCAAATAAATAAATAAAATATATTTTGGGTTTGAGGGATGGCTTAGCAGTTAAGGCATTTGCCTGCAAAGCTAAAGAACCCTGGTTCGAGTTCCCAGTTCCCACGTTAGCCAGATGCACAAGGGGCGCATGTGTCTGGAGTTTGTTTGCAGTGGCTGGAAGCCCTGGTGCGCCCATTCTTTCTCTCTTTCTCTCCATCTTTCTCTGTCAAATAAATAAATAAATAAATAATAAATTAAAATTAAAAAATAATGTGATAATGGTCCATTGCATATATATCTCACATAAGACTTGAGTTTGCAGGCTTAACAAACAAGAGGCACTGAGTCCCTGTCATGTAAGTTCCTTTGTCCACAATGGAAATTTCTCATAGGCTGCTATGAGACTGTAGTATACTTTAGGGTCAGTAGATAGCTGTGGTGGTTTGATTTGGTGGTTTATGGTATCCCCCATAAACTTAGGTGTTCTGAATGCTAGGTTCCCAGCTGATGGAGATCTGGGAATTAACGCCTCCTGGAGGCAGTGTATTGTTGGGGGCAGGTTTATGGGTGTTATAGCCAGCTTTCCCTTGCCAGTGTAACTCTCCTGTTCCTTTTGCCCACCTCCCCCCTTGAGGCTATAAGCCAAAATAAACCTTTTTTCCCCACAAGCTGCTCTTGGTTGGGTGATTTCTAAAAGCAATGTGAACCTGACTGCAACGATAGCAAAGTCCCAAGATAGATATAGAAACCTCATATCTTCAGAGTACAAAAAGCTGAACCAAGGTCAACTAATCAAAGAAAATAAAGAAAGTCCAGTGGAGGTTATAGCAGAACATCTAGAAGATTGTACCTCTCCAAGTACCCAGGCAACGGGCAAGAGGGAGGGACCCACATTCAAGGAATGTAAAAGTCACTTTCTGTGATCAGATGGCTCCGACATTTTCTCTAGGATGCACCCAATGCTGCAAGATCAAAAATAAACAGCCTCAGGCTGGACAGATGGCTGAACAGTTACGGCATTTGCCTGTAAAGCCAAAGGACCCACGTAAGCCAGATGCAGATGGTGGCACATGCGTCTGGAGTTCGTTTGCAAGTGGCTGGAGGCCCTGGTGCGCCCGTTCTCTCTCTGTGTCTGCCTCTCCCTGTCTCTCTCACTTTCTCTCTCAAAATGGATAAATAAATTTTGAAAAATAAAATAAACGGCCTAATTTTCACTGCTCAATCTCTCAGTCTCTATTAAGAGGTAGATATTTCTCCCAAGACTATCCGTGGTGGAGAGATGTGTAAGTAAGGGCTTTCTATTAGCTGTGGTAGCAGCAGCAGCAGCAGCAGCAGCAGCAGCACACATAACTGAGGATACACACAATAAAATTAAGCCTGGAAATCAAAAGCACAAGCAGACTCTATGAGAGATATCAGCAAAATAGAACATTTAACTAAATGATAACACATAAATTAGAACATTGGCAAAGAATGAAAAAGGTAACATTCCTACTAATCACAAGGTGCTATACAGCAATTCCTTCCAAATAATTGAAACATTTTCTCTTGAAGGGAGAGAGACTCATGAGCCCCAGGAAGTAAACAACTATCAAGTTATAAGGAGGTCCTAAAACAAAATTCATAAGGCCCCACCCCAAGACTATAGACCCAGCTAACAGCATTAGGGAGCTAAGACTCTGACCTGCACAGCTTCTGTAAGTAGTTCTCCTGGAGTGTGCTTCTGGGCAATGCAAATGTCTTTGAGTCATCCACACTCCTGTAAACAAACCTTCACCCACACGTCTGTAGTAACCCTAATAAATTCATTGGTTCACTAAGTTAGAATTTGGTGCAAAAACATGGATCTGTTGTCTGTCCTGTGTCTGGGAGAAATATATAACTGTTGGAATCTCAGAAAAAGCTAGTAAAACACATAGGCATTAAATTTATCATTTAGGCACATTATGAAAATTTCCATGCTCATAAATTTAATAACTAGTATGGAATTAGTGAATTTCTGGAAAGAAAAACAGTATCTGTCTATAAAATGAAAAACCTGAAACAATGAGTAACTGTCCATAACTGAAGGGCAAATACCACATCATTTATTTGTGCCAATTCTACTCATTTAATGAAAATTATGTGGCATCAATTACCTACTGTCTCCAGGGACATGGAAGCAGAGTTAACATTAATTTCTGCTATGGTCCTATATGGCCATGATTCCCAAGCTAGATAAGGACAAGAGATAAAAACTAAAAACATCTTTTATGAACAAAGATGTCAAAACTCATTGCAGGGGCTGGAGAGATGGCTTAGCGGTTAAGGTGCTCGCCTGCAAAACCAATGGACCTTGGTTTGATTCCCCAGTACCCACATAATCCAGAAGCAAAGGTGGTGCATGCATTTGGAGTTCATTTGCAGTAGCTGGAAGCCATGGCACCCATTCCCCCCCCCTTCTCTCTCTCTTTCCCTCTCTCAAATAAATAAATAAAAATATTTTAAAAACTCATTGCAAAATAATAGCATATTCCACACATGAATGCACACACAGAATTATACACCACACCCACGTGAAAAATGTTATAAGTATTTAAGACTGATAGAATCCTTAAACAGCAATTCATTGTTCTACCACCTCAAGAGGACAAAGAACATAAATCCTACATCAAAACTCCAGTCATGATCTCACAGTGTTCAACACTACCTACACAAGACCTGCATAATAGGAGGGGGGAAATGATGGCATTAAAATAGAAGAGAGACTAGCTGTTAAGAAGGGATGAGCCGTGCAGTGCATGGTGGCACATGCCATTAATCCCAGCATTCACCTTTAATCCCAGCACCCTGGGAGGCAGAGGTAGGAGGATCACCATGAGTTTGAGGTCACCCTGAGACTCCATAGTGAACTCCAGGACAGCCTGGCCTACAGTGAGACCCTACCTCAGAAAGGGATTAAGTGGAGGGGGTTTGGGAGAGGAAAAGGGAGCATATTGGGAGGGGATTATGATCATGGTATATTACCTATATTTATGAAAGTTGTTAACAAAACTTTAAAAACTTAAAAATTCATATTAAGTTGGAAAGAAGGGATTCAGTGGAGGGGGGATTCTGGAGGGGAAAGGGGGTAGGTGGTAGGAATGGGTTATGACTATGATATATTGTCTCTATATGTATGGAGTTGTCAATAAAATGAAAAAAAAGATAAAAATTCATATTTAAAAATTCAGAGCCAGGCATGGTGGCATACGCCTTTAATCCTAGCACTTGGGAGGTAGAAGTGGGAGGACTGCTGTGAGTTTGAGGCCAGCCTGAGACTACATAGTGAATTCAGGTTAGCCTGGGCTAGACCGGGCTAGACCAAGACCCTACCTCAAAAAAAATCAGGGCTTCTCAATGGTTAAAGTCACTTGCTTGCAAAGCCTAATGGCCCAAGTTCAAGTTCCCAGTACCCACGTAAAGGCAGATGCACAAAGTAGCACATATGTTTGGAATTTGTTTGCAGTGGCAGGAGCTCCTGGCATGCCCATACTCTCTCTCTTCCTGTCTGTCTCTTTCTCAAAATAATTAGCTAATTCATTAAACTCAAAGAAAATATAAGGACAGAAATAATAATGACGTAGAGACTTAAAAGGTACAAACTAGACTCTTCATAAATGACTATGATCATGTATAATCATCCCTAAAATAACAGAAATAATAACAAAGCAAACAAACAAAAAAACAACTTGTGGGCTGGAGAGATGGCTCAGCAGTTTAGGCACTTGCCTGCAAAACTTAATGACCCAGGTTCAATCCCCAGGACCCACATAAAGCCAGATGCACAAAATGGCACATGCATCTGGAGTTTGTTTGCAGTGACCAGAGGCCCTACATGCTCATTCTCTCTCCTTGAAAATGAATAAAACGTTAAATTAATAAGGAATATACTAAAGTCATATAACACTACAAAAATTATAAAAATCCAGAATATTTCAATCTATCAAGAAGAACTTAATTTTAAATTACAATGATAACACCATTTATACAGTGTAATGCTAAAATCAAATTTCATAAAACACTCAGGGTCATAGAGAAAAACATATTGAATAGTAAATTAAACTTGGACAAACAGGATTAAGATCATACAGACATGCTGCTTTGAGTTAAACAAAACTAAATCAGATCATCTAAAGCCTTGGCAAATCAGATAATAACCAAATTTGTAAATAAAGATGAATTTATCCATATTCAATACAATGTGTTTTTTTTTTCCACCACGTCAAAAAAGTATGATGCCTTACAACTTGGGAACAAAAGTCAAAAATAATACTGTCAAGAGCAACAAAAACAATCTGCCTGTACCAACCTTGACCACTGGAAGAATAAGTCAATGTTTAACAACTAAGGGTAAGAAATTGGAGGCAAAGAAATCACACTTTTTTTTTTCCAAAATAACACTAATCATATGTAAATAGCAGTATAATCCTGCTTAAAATCCAAAAGAGGCAAACCCAAGTGTAACTCTGACTGATGAGCAATATGAAAGAAAACCTAATGCCCCCCAACCACAATAAAATCCACTCACTGGTTAGACGTGGAAACAAAGCTGAACGAGGTCAGGGACGTACCATGGAAATGGCCACAGCTGATCTAGTCACACAGTGATGTCATGGGCATATGCCAGCAATTCATTAGGTCACAGCCTGTAATCTCAACACTTAAAAGGCTGAAATTGAAGGATTGTCATCAGTTCAAGGCCAGCCAGGGGGGTAGGTACATAGTGAGTTCAGGTAACCTTGGGCAACAGAATAAGACTCTCGAATAAGCAAAACAGGCTGAATTGCTCAGTGGTAAAGCAAGTGCTGCTCCTGCAGTGACCAGAGGCCCTACATGCTCATTCTCTCTCCTTGAAAATGAATAAAACGTTAAATTAATAAGGAATATACTAAAGTCATATAACACTACAAAAATTATAAAAATCCAGAATATTTCAATCTATCAAGAAGAACTTAATTTTAAATTACAATGATAACACCATTTATACAGTGTAATGCTAAAATCAAATTTCATAAAACACTCAGGGTCATAGAGAAAAACATATTGAATAGTAAATTAAACTTGGACAAACAGGATTAAGATCATACAGACATGCTGCTTTGAGTTAAACAAAACTAAATCAGATCATCTAAAGCCTTGGCAAATCAGATAATAACCAAATTTGTAAATAAAGATGAATTTATCCATATTCAATACAATGTGTTTTTTTTTTCCACCACGTCAAAAAAGTATGATGCCTTACAACTTGGGAACAAAAGTCAAAAATAATACTGTCAAGAGCAACAAAAACAATCTGCCTGTACCAACCTTGACCACTGGAAGAATAAGTCAATGTTTAACAACTAAGGGTAAGAAATTGGAGGCAAAGAAATCACACTTTTTTTTTTCCAAAATAACACTAATCATATGTAAATAGCAGTATAATCCTGCTTAAAATCCAAAAGAGGCAAACCCAAGTGTAACTCTGACTGATGAGCAATATGAAAGAAAACCTAATGCCCCCCAACCACAATAAAATCCACTCACTGGTTAGACGTGGAAACAAAGCTGAACGAGGTCAGGGACGTACCATGGAAATGGCCACAGCTGATCTAGTCACACAGTGATGTCATGGGCATATGCCAGCAATTCATAGGTCACGCCTGTAATCTCAACACTTAAAAGGCTGAAATTGAAGGATTGTCATCAGTTCAAGGCCAGCCAGGGGTAGGTACATAGTGAGTTCAGGTAACCTTGGGCAACAGAATAAGACTCTCGAATAAGCAAAACAGGCTGAATTGCTCAGTGGGTAAAGCAAGTGCTGCTCAAGCGTGAGGACCGGAGTTCGAGTGCCCAGAACTCGTGTCGACATGAACGTGCTCTTGCTTGTCGATAATCCCAAACCTGCTCTGGCCAGATCATGAGTGGAGACAAACGAATCCCTGAAAGCTCACTGGCATATGAAGCAGCAAGTAAGATCAAATAAGTGAAGTTAGTACCAACAACTCATTTCAAGGAATTTTGTTTGCTTGTTTCTTCAGATCCTCTCATTCTATCCAAGCAAGAGTTAATTGAGAATATTACAATCTGGGCTCGGGAGATGGCTCAGCAGAAGGTGCTGGCTTGGAAAGCCTGCTTGCCCAAGTTCAATTCCCTAGTTCCCATGTAGAGCCAGATGGACAAAGTGTCTCAAACGTCTGGAGTTTGTTTGCCGTGGCAGGAAACCCTGGCATGCCCATTCTCAACCTCCATCTCTCAAATAAAAATAAATATATTTTTAAGATTTTATTTTCATTTATTTATTTATTAGAGAGAGAGATAATGGGCACACCAGGGCCTCCAGCCACTGCAAACGAAGTTCAGACGCATGCGCCACCATGTGCATCTGGCTTATGTGGGACCTGGAGAATCGAACCTGGGTCCTTAGGCTTCACAGGCATGCACCTTAGCTGCTAAGCCGTGTCTCCAGCCCTAAACAAATATTTTTTTAAAAAAAAAAAAGAATATTGGGCTCCATCCCTGGCACACACTTTCAATCCCAGAACTTGGGAGGCTGATGTAGGAGGATCACTATGTGTTCAAGGACAGCCAGAAGCAGAGAGTGAGTTCCAGATCAGGCTGGGCTAGAGTGAGACTGTGTTTCAAAGACAAAACAAAACAAGAAATAATGGGGCTGGGGGAATGGCTCAGCAGTCAGAGGTGTTTCCTTGCAAAGCAACACCCAAGCTGCCCATTTAAGCTAGACGCAAAAAGTGGCACAGGCCAGAAGCCCTGCACGCCTAACTGCACATACATGCATGCAAATAAACATTTTAAAATTCCTAAAATAGGGGCTGGAGAGATGGCTTAGTGGTTAAGGCACTTGCCTATGAAGCCTAAGGAACCAGGTTCGATTCCCCAGTATTCACATAAGCCAGATGCACAAGCTGGTGCACGCATCTGGAGTTCATTTGCAGTGGCTGGAGGCACTGATGTGTTCATTCTTTTTATCTGCCTCTGTCTTTAGAAAAAAATAAGTATCCTTGGGGCTGGAGAGATGGCTTAGTGGTTAAGGAACTTGCCTGCAAAGCCGAAGGACCCAGGTTCGATTTCTCAGAACCCACATAAGCCAGACGCACAAAGTGCTGCATGTGTCTGGAGTTCATGTGCAGCAGCTGAAGGTCCTGGCGCGCCCGTTCTCGCTGTCTGCCAATCTCTCTCTCTCTCAAATAAACAAAATTTAAAAAACACACACACACACACATCTTGAGGGCTGGAGAGATGGCTCAGCGGTTAAGCGCTTGCGTGTGAAGCCTAAGGACCCGGGTTCCGAGGCTCGATTTCCCCAGGACCCATGTTAGCCAGATGCACAAGGGGGCGCACGCATCTGGAGTTCGTTTACAGTGCCTGGAAGCCCTGGCGCACCCATTCTCTCCCTCTCTCCCTCCCTTCCTCCCTCCCTCCCTCTCTCTCTCTCTCTGCCTCCTTCTCTGTCTGTCGCTCTCAAATAAATAAATAAAAAATAAAAAAATTATTAAAATCTTGAAATGGCTTTGTAAACTGGTGTTCTATAAAGTAAGACTTAACAAAAGAAACAAAAGGGAAGCTGCTAGAGGAAGTAGACTGTTTCACCATGGTTCATAAAGAACCACAACATGCAAGGTTAAGACCGTCAGTACACATTTAGCCCTTGATAGATTATTCACAGGGAGCCAGTCATGAAATATCATACCGGGATCTCCAAACATTTTATTTTCCCTCCTTCCAGCTGTAAGTGACAAAAATTACTGATTACAGACCACTTGAAAGGGAGTCATGTAGCTTTTGTTAGGTAGTTTAGGGTGACTGGGCCCCAAAGAGTAAAGGTAGGAATGTCCTTGCAATCTCCACTGTGCAAGTAATCAGCGAATGATCTCATTTCTAGTCTCTTGCCTAAAGGAGTTCCCTAGACCGTGTTTTTCCATGGGCAACCTGAGCTCCTCCCTGATAGGGAGGTCCCCTACTCTAGAATTTAGATGTGATCCTGACATCACATTGGTTAGATCATGGATGGCCTCTTCTTGAGCCAGCCCCCAATCTGCCCTCACTCTGGCTCACCGGAGTCTGAAGGGGAAGTCACCACAGGTTATAAACAAGACTCTTACCAGGGGCGAGGGCGCTCTTGGCTCACGTGTCTCTGGGACCAGGGAGGACCCCCTTCTTACTCGCACATGGGCTTTCTACCCACTCCTGCCCTCCACAAGGCAGGTGCTCTCTGCACTTTATTCTCTTTCCTCTTCTTAATCTAATACAGTCTTTCTAAACCTTCCCCTCTAGTGTATGCATTTTAATTCTTTAAATTCATAAGACAAGAATCCGAGGTACCCTTAAATTGTTGGTGCGCTGGCACATTGATATATCGGTAAGGAACCCCAAAATTCCTGCTTCACGTTCAATCTCACAGTGCTTTCAGTTCTTGAGACTCTCTGTCCGTCGCTTTTTAAATTACTTGGCGAGCCGGGCGTGGTGGTGCACGCCTTTAATCCCAGCACTCGGGAGGCAGAGGTAGGAGGATTGCTGTGAGTTCGAGGCCACCCTGAGACTCCATAGTGAATTCCAGGTCAGCCTGGGCTAGAATGAAACCCTACCTCAGAAAAACCAAAAAAATAAAAAATAAAAATAAATAAATAAATAAATTACTTGGCGAGACACGAACTATGTAAAGGCTCGTTTGTTGCCCCCCCCCCGCAAAAAAAAAGTCTGCTAGATCAGTACAAACAAAACACTTGAGCAAAGCCGGGCGTGGTGGCGCACGCCTTTAATCCCAGCACCCGGGAGGCAGAGGTAGGAGGATCCCGGTGAGTTCGAGGCCATCCTGAGACTCCATAGTGAATTCCAGGTCAGCCTGGGCTAGAGTGAAACCCTACCTCGAAACACCAAAAAAAAAAAAACCAAAAAAAAACAAAACAAAACACTTGAGCAATACTTCTTTTTACGTATCACATTTCACTCACCCTCAGTCTAATACAGGAAACCATCCCGAATGTACCGTCCTTCTCAGCACAGGCTGACTTCCGAGGAAGCTATTCTAAAAGAGGAAGGTGTCACTTCCCCAGCTTCTCTACAATGTTGGCTGCGCCGCGCGACCAGAGCCTTCTCCGCCCCAGCTTGGGATGCCGTACCCCTGACCCTTGCTGGGCTGGGCGTGGGGAGGGGTCCGAGCTGGGCGTGGGGGAGGGGTCCGGGCTGGGCGTGGGGGAGGGGGATCCGGGCTGGGCGCGGGGGAGGGGGATCCGGGCTGGGCGCGGGGGAGGGGGGTCCGGGCTGGGCGCGGGGGAGGGGGGTCCGGGCTGGGCGCGGGGGAGGGGGGTCCGGGCTGGGCGCGGGGGAGGGGGGTCCGGGCTGGGCGCGGGGGAGGGGTCCGGACTGGGCGCGGGGAGATCCGGGCTGGGCGTGGGGTCCGGGCTGGGCGTGGGGGGGCTGGGCTGGGCTGGGCGTGGGGGTCTGCTGCTGCTGCAATCCCACTTCTGCCTAGGACCGCGCGTGGTCAGAAAGCCAATGCCTAAAAGCATTTTAAGGATGAAAGCATAGCCCACAGGACACAAGGCGTGTCCAGTCCTGTCCCACGCACATGTGCATGGATTCGCCTTTGCGACGAGTGAGATTTTAAAGACCGTCAACAGTGCACTTGGAACTTGGGGGTCGTTCCGCAGCCCGCAGCGGGGCGCCGGGGTCCCGCCGCCGCCGCCGCCCGCCCCGGGCACAGGGGGGAGCGCGGCCCCGGCGGACTCGGCCGCAGACCGGGGAGGCCCCGTCGCTGCGCGGCCGCTTCCCGCAGCCCGTGCCCGGCCGCACTCACCATGTCCGCCGGGTCCCCGCCGCCCGTCCGTGCGCGCGCGCCGCGGCTCCCGCGCTGGAGCCCCGGGACTCGGGCCGATCCCCAAAGCCCTGGCTGTGCAGGTGCCCGGAAGAAAGATGGCGGAGCAGGGCCGCCCGCCGAGCCCGTCCGCGCCCCGGGCCCGCCCGCGCCGTGCGCACCGGCGCCTGCCCGAGTCCTGCCACCTGCCCGGGCAACGTCAGCTCCGCGCTCCAGCCCGCACGCGGCACCGCGCGGCAGTAACTGAATTCCAGGGAACCTGCCCCTGGCCTTGCAGAGCCGGCCTCTGCTTTTAGGTTCCGTGACCTCAGACAAGGGCTTCGTGGGCCGGCCGAGGGCACCATGGTCCAAGGACGGGCTGGTGTTACACTTTTGACAAACTGTGAATGAGGCAGTTAGTTGACTTCATTGCCAAAGTTATTTCTGAACTTGTCTTTCTTTTTTCAAAAGCATTATTAGTTTATTTATTTACAGAGAGAAAGAGAGAGACAATGAATGATTATATGGACGTGTCAGGGCTTCTTGCCACTGCAAACCCCAGACCATGCACCACTCTCTGCATCTGGCTTTATGTGGATGCTGGGTGTAGCAGACAGCTTCAGATTCCCTGAGATGAACTTCCAGATCAGGCACAGTTATGGAGGAAGGGATTTATTGAAGCTTACAGACCCAGGGGACGTTCCATAAATGGCAGAAGCAGCTGGCCTGCCTTCACAGGACCAAGCAGAGAGAGAAGCACACGCCTAAAAGTCAAAAGCCACACAGCACAGCACACTTCACACTTTGCATATCTTTAGATTGAAATCTCAAACCTATCACCACACCTTAAGACCCGCCCAGTGACACTGCCTCCAGCCAGGTGGCTGCAGAGGCAAACTACAAACTAATAAAAAACTGAATATATTGGGGGTCATCTATTCAAACTACCACACTGGGGAATGGAACCCAGGCTGTCAGGCTTTGCAAACAAGCGCCCTTGACTGCTAAGCCATCTCCCCAGCCTTAAACTTGTCTTCAATATACCTATTTTCTTTTTTTTTTTTTGAGGGGGGGGGCGTTCAAGGAAGGGTCTCACTCTAGCTCAGGTTGACCTGAATTTAATATGTAGTCTCAGGGTGGCCTTGAACTCATGCTGATTCTCCTACCTTTGTCTTGCAAGTGCTGGTATTAAAGGCGTCCGCCACAGCGAAAATTCTTTTAAAATTTATTTTACTTGAGGGCTGGAGAGATGGCTTAGCGTTTAAGCGTTTGCGTGTGAAGCCTAAGGACCCCAGTTGGAGGCTCGATTCTCCAGGGCCCACGTTAGCCAGATGCACAAGGGGGTGCACATGTCTGGAGTTCGTTTGCAGTGACTGGAGGCCCTGGCGCGCACATTCTCTCTCTCTCTCTATCTGCCTCTTTCTCTCTGACTGTCGCTCTCAAATAAAGAAAATAACAACAAAAAAAAATTTTTTTTTAAATTTATTTTATTTGAGAGAGACACAGAAAGAGACAGAATGGCCATGCCAGGGCCTTCAGCTGCTGGAAACAGACTCCAGATGCATGCTCCACCTTGTGCACCTGGCTTACATTGGGTCCTGGGGAATTGAAACTGGGGGTCCTTTGGCTTTTCAGGCAAGCGCCTTAACCATTAAGCCATCTCTCCAGTCCTACCCATATTCTTTTTTAAAAAATTATTTATTTATTTATTTACTTGAGAGAGAGAGAGAGAGGCAGATAGAGAAAGAGAGAATGAGTGCACCAGGGCCTCCAGACACTGCAAACAAACTCCAGATACATGTGCCACCTCGTGCATCTGGCTTTACATGGGTCCTGGGAAATGAAACCTGGGTCCTTAGGCTTTTCCGGAAGCACCATAACAGTTAAGCCATCTCTCCAGCCCGCGATCTGCCCATTTTCTGCCAAGAAATGTAAAATCTGTAAACAAATGAATAAAGTTATTATATGCACACATAAGCCAGAAGCATTTGCCAGCAATATTCTGTACAGGAATCAAAAGGGAAGAACGGATAACTTAAACTGACTCTGACAACACTGTGCTGCATCCAAGATCACAGGAAAGAACTGACATTGAACCCGAGCGTGGTGGTGCACGCCTTTAATCCCAACACTCAGGAGGCAGAGGTAGGAGGATCACCTGAGTTCGAGGCCACCCTGAGACTACATAGTGAACTCCAGGTCAACCTGGGCTGGAGTGAGACCCTACCTTGAAAAACCAAAAAAAAAAAAAAAAAAAAAAAAAGAATTGACATGCAGAAGTCTGAGAGTATTCCATTCCCTAGTCTGAGAACCAACACAGCTGCCAATAGGAGTTCTGAACGGATCACTGAAGTAGCAACACTGGTGAGTAACTGGTGTGGTTTGAACATAAAAATCCCCCCATAGGCACATGTGTTTGTGCCCTTGTCCACAACTAGTAGATCTGTGGAGAAGGTTGGAGAAGCTTTAGGGGGTATAGCCTTTCCGGAGGAAATGGGTCACTGGAGACAGGCTTCAAGTTTTATAGCTTGGCCTACTCTATTTTCTTGCTCCAATTCCTGGTTATGGTTGCAAGTCATTACCTGGGCTCCTGCTGCGTTGCCTTCCCTGCTATGATGGAAACTGTGAACCTTCCTTCCTTTAGCTACTGCCTGTGAGGAATTTGGTCACAGCAAATGGTAATGCTTTGGAAAGCATAGGAAAATAGTTTAGCAGCCTCAGACATTGCTTGACATGGGCAGTCAACACACCCCTTTCCTCACAGTGCTCAAAGAAGTTGGCACCTGACCCCTCCCCCCACCTGCACTGAGTTGCGTGCACGCGCGCGCACACACACACACACACACCTATTACAAACAATGAAATAAACTTCTCCTCCCTTACCAACCACTATTTGTGATTAGTTTCTATTCAACTATGTGCTTAGGTATCTCAGAACAGAGGGGCCCATCCAGCCTGCACTGGTTTGGGGTGCATCCACAGTAAGGCAAACCACATCTCCATTTTAGGGACAATACCCTATTTACTACCTTATGCCTACGAATAGCTGACAGTATATATGATTAAAAGTAGAGGCATCACCGGGCATGGTGACACACGCCTTTAATCCCAGCACTCGGGAGGCAGAGGTAGGAGGATCGCCGTGAGTTCAAGGCCACCCTGAGACTCCATAGTGAATTCCAGGTCAGCCTGGGCTAGAGTAAGACCCTACCTCGAAAAACCAAAAAAAAAAAAAAAAAAAAAAAAAAGTAGAGGCATTATAAATATAAGAAGGGACATGAGCAATAGGGAAAAGGCGATATAACTCAAGTCTGTCAATAAACATAAACCAACCCCATATCTTTTGATAACGAACTTTCTTTCTATAGAATTCTTAAAAATAAATCCCTAGAAATGGCTAGAGGATGGGCTGGAGAGATGGCTTAGTGGTTAAGGTGCATGCCTGTGAAGCCTAAGGGCCCAGGTTTGATTCTCCAGGTCCCGCATAAGCCAGGTGCACATGGTGGCGTGTGTCTGGAGTTTGTTTGCAGTGGCTAGAAGCTCTGGCATGCCCATTCTCTTAATAATCTCTTAATAAATAAATAAAAATAAATTTTTTTAAAAGAAAGGGGTAGAGGAGAGGTAGCAGTGGAAGGGTTGATCAAAATTAAAGGTTTGGGGGCTGGAGAGATGGCTAAGCAGTTGGGAGTTCTTGTGTGAAAAGCCTAATGGACAGGATTCAATTCCCCAGTGCCCACATAGAGCAAGATGCACAAAGTGGCACGTGCATCTGGAGTTTGTTTGCAGTGGCCAAAGGCCCTGGTACAACCATTCTCATTTTCCCTCTCTCTTTCTCCCTCGCTGTCAGGATGCTAGAAAGAGCTATGCATCCTGTTTGGGAAGAGAAGTTACCAGTAGTCTTAACCAGCAGTGGACTGTTTAAGCTTTATGGCTGGCCAGTCAGGCAAAATGTGCCAACTGGTGGCATGTCCATTATGGGGTACACCAACCAGTCTCTGACTGGTAGCATGAGCCACTGTGAGGTCGTGACAATGCTTGTCAAGGTCTCTTCTATTGAGGAACATGTCTCATGTCTGGTCAACAGATTCTGTCACAGTATGACTCCACCAACTCCACCCAAAGGATTCTTCAGAAAACAGCCCTCTGGCAGCCATGGTGACAACCTTAGCAAGGATATCAAATTCCAGTGCATCTGTATGTGGAACTCGTGTTTTCCAGTGCTCTGGGTTCTCACCAACATTCCTTCTGTAACTTTTCTAGGAACTTTGAGGTCACATGGTGGGCAGGGGAGCTGACCAGAAATCACTAAGGTGAACTTCATTTCTCTTCTTTTCGGTCTCAAGTGGATCGCAGTTTGGAATTACTAGTCTCAGTCCTCTACCCACAATTCCAGGTTAGTCTCTTGCTTCCCCAAAACATTGATGACTTAAATGAAACAAGGTGAATACTATTTGTTGAATATAAACCCTGGGGATTCATGGATTATCCCTCTGAACTGGTCATCAAATTGTGGAGCTCAGAGGTTGAGACTTCCAGGTGGGACATGTGAGACTGTCACCTCACCTTCCATCCTGCTTCGCCCTGTGCACTTCTCTTCCTAGATTCCTTTCTAAAATTCATAAAATGCATAGTAAATAAAGGGTGTTCCTGACCAGCAAGTCATTTTAGCAATTCAGCGAAAGTAAAAGGTGGAAGATATTGTGTAAACTTGGCATTTTAGCCATGTTGAGCATGAATCTGGCATCTTGATTCACAATTCTCTTACTGGCATGTGGTATGAGTTTTGTTGTAGGGGGATGAAGTTCTTAAACATGTGGGGTTAAAGGATGGTAAAATCCCCCTCCCACATGGATCTTGTTACACAGTCCAGTCCACCTCTAGAATTATCCTAATCTCAACAAACCCACCAAAGGAACTAGAGTTTATTCTCCTCTCAGCAGTCAGTGAAAACTGTGCTCATGGGATCTGAATCAGTGTTAATTTTTCTAGGTGAGACATGGCTACTCACATTTTAGAAGACAGTTGAAAAGTAAGTATGCAAGCTAGTGGAGGTTTCCTTATGAGGCACCAATTATACTCATAGGTGCAGTCTGAAAGGAAACCCATGAAGATTATGCACCAATACTAGTTTGTATTGTTTTGGGGGACCTCTTGGAGACCTTTAACCAACAACTCATAAGAACATATCCCACCAGTGGTACTTGCCTTTTTATTCAATAAACTATGACTTCAGCTTTATCCACCCATATAGTGAATCTACATTCAAACTCCTGTCTTAAAATCTGGCACATCCATTCTCTCTCATCTTCCCCCCTCTCTTTCTCAAATAAATAACTATTTAATTCACACAACTTTTTATTAGATATAGGCATATTTTGTATGTAAACAACACATGTTAGTACCATCCTTTCCCTCCTCCCTGCCCTTTTTCTGAAGAGGCCATCCTCGGGGATGCAGGTCAACCCCATGGGGATTGTGGGTCATGCATTGGGTGGGGGAGGCAATGTCTCTGTACAACATTTCCCAACTTGTGGTTCTAACAATCTTTCTTTTTTTTTTTTTAATTATTTATTTATTTATTTATTTGAGAGTGACAGACAGAGAGAGAAAGAGGAAGATAGAGAGAAGGAGAGAGAATGGGCGCGCCAGGGCCTCCAGCCACTGCAAACGAACTCCAGATGCATGCGCCCCCTTGTACATCTGGCTAACGTGGGTCCTGTGGAGTCGAGCCTCAAACCGGGGTCCTTAGGCTTCACAGGCAAGCACTTAATCACTAAGCCATCTCTCCAGCCCCTAACAATCTTTCTGACCCCTCTTCTGCAAAATTCCCTAAGCCATGCTGGGAACATTTTAAGTCTACTTCAGTGATGGGCACTTAGGAGCCTCTAGATCTCTGGTTTGGTAGGTGTTGAGTGTCCTCAGTATCTATCTCCATCACCCTTGTGCTGATATCAGATTCACTAAGAAAGCACCACTCATTTCCCCAATTCCTCTGTGGCTTCAGCTGGGGCCAGAATGGAGTGCATTGGATCATTTATCTCCTCAGGTCCATCCCCCATCTGAAAGAGAAGCAGAGTCTCCAACAGGGAATGAAGTCAGCACCAGTTAAATGGGATAACCATTATTAATTTAGAGACAATTAAAAGTGTGTAGACCCTCTTGTAGTCTAAGGTTAGTGGGAGCTTGATAATGGAAAGCAGAATCATTATCTGGTGGATTCTGACTTGTTTCCCAGTTCCAGATATGGTTTCCTTTCCACTTAGTGGATCTGCTAGCCAATCCAAGAGCAGTTGGTTACCCATCATGGCTGTGTGCCACTATTGCACTTGTGTGAGCATCACATCAGGTTGTTTGCTTCTGAGTCACTTAGACTTTGAGTTACTTGGACAGATGTTGGCCACTTTCCCCCAGTAGTGCATGTAGCGCCTTCCAGCACTAGATGGGTTAATTGTCTGCGGAATGGCTCTCCTCTGGATTCCAACCAGGTCTCTCCATGGTCTGTGCTGACAGCATATGGTGTCTTCAGGAGTAGGGTCTTACCATTAACCTCTGGTGGGTAATCGAGTGCTCTGACAGAAGTCTGTCTTGTTTGTTTTGGGAAATCTAGTAGGTGTCTCTGACCAACAGCTCATTGTAGATGTAGACCACATCCTGGTATACGGAATTACAGGACAGTACCAAGGGAAAAGAAAAAGCCAGAGAAGAAAGAAAATCAGGAGAAATTTGAAGTGAGGTTTCATCTCTCCAAGGCCCTTCAATTCAGGTGCTTCCCCTAAGATCCTCTCAAGGGTTCCCCTTCTTAATCTGACTTCCAAAATATAGGATTCTATGGTACCAGTTTAATATGGGGTCAGTCCCCCCCCCCAACACTTTCCCCTTCTCCAAGCCCTACCCTCCCTATTGTCCAAGCCTCAAGATGCTATTCACTTATGTCAGCAACTTGGGCTGATCCAGGTTAGGAACTGCAGATGAGTGAGATCATGCCACGGTTGTCTTTCCGTGATTGTATGAGTTCACTTAGAATGATCTGTTCCAAGTTTGACCATTTCTCTACAAATTTCAATATGTCATTTTTTTCTTACTTCTGAGTAGAATTCCATCATGTAGATACCACATCTTGGTTATCCACTCATCCAATGATGGGCATCTGGGTTGATTCCAGTTTTTAGCTATTATCAGTTGAGCAACCATAAACATGATTGAGCTTTCAGGTGACTCTATAAGACCATTTAGAAACCAGTACTAAAGCTTTCCATTTCCATTTGCCCTTTAAACATCTACAACTGCAGTGAGCATGAACATGCACTTTCCTTTTGAAGTCAACAGTACAAAGATGAATTATCTTAAATACATGCAAACTTGTCTCTAGCAATTTAACATCATCTCAAAATACATACATATTCATATGCATATTATAATACCAGAGCCCTTAATGACCACAGATTTAGTTATGTAGTTTTTGTACATAACACACAATGGCAAACTACATGAGAAGAACATGAATACATGAGGCCAGCCACAGAAATATGACAAAGAACACATAATATAATAAAGGCAATAGACATCTTTTTAAAAAAAAATGTAGTTACACTGTAAACGGAAAAGGACATGAGCCAACTTTTTTATCTTATTTTATTTGAAAGAGAGAGAGAATGGGTATGTCAGGACCTCCTGTCACTACAAACAAACTCTGGACACAAGTGCAACATTGTGCATCTAGCTTTATGTGGGTACTGGGGACATGAACCCAGGCCATCAGGCTTTGCTGGCAAGTGCCTTTAATCATTGAGTGATCTGTTCAGCCCTGAGCTAACTTAATAAGATCTGAACCTTTTAATAGAATCTATAAGGCAATTAAAAAGGTTAAGGTTTTTCATTATAGGCCATTGCCGAGGCCCTTGGTTTCCCACCAGGAATAGATGGTAAGACCCTATTGCTGAAGACTCCATATACTTGGGCTCCAAGGCCACTGAGAAATCTTGCTGGATCTGAGCTGATAACCTCCTCCATGTAGACCAGCTGACAGAAAGCTGGAAGAAGCCATTCTGCATGCAGTTCAATGGGAGAAAGAGAAATCAACAGAGAAGACACTCAACAGTGGACACTGCAAGCCTTATAATTGGCCAGCCAGGACAAATGAGCCAATGGGTGCAATAGTGGCACGTCTGTTATGGGGGAAACCAACTGCCCTCTAATTGGACTAGAGGCCTGCTCCATGGGAAGGGAATACAACCCTGATACTGAAAACTTAAAACAGGGGTAGTCATGAGCCCTAGGGGTGTAACGTCTGCTGTTGTCTGGCCAAATGTATATATTATGCTTATCAAACTGCCCAGTAAGCACTTCTGTTAATGTTCACACCCTTATATTAATGCTACTCTCACTTTTGGTTGAGAATCTTCTCTTTTCAGATGGCAGTGACCTTGGGACGACTCAGAAGGTATCATGGTGATGGAAAGAAATGACCGCAGTGCTCAGTACTGCAATATCTGTATCATACCTTCCAAGGCTCAGGGTCTAATGAAGAAGAGGTGGCGGAAAGAATGTAAGAGCCAAAGGAAGGGCAGGACTCCATACAACATGCTCCCTCCAGACACAAAATGGCCTGGATATCCATGACCTCACAGTGCCTGACACTACCTACACAAGACCATCATAATGGGAGGAAAAGATCAAGACATCAAAAGTAAAAGACAGACTGATTGAGATGGGGAGGGGGTATGATGGAGAGTGGAGTTTCAAAGGGTAAGTGGGGGGAGGGAGGGTATTACCATGGGGTATTTTTATAACCATGGAAGTTGTTAATAAAAAAATTAAAAAATTAAAAAAATACAAAAAAATGGTTAAGGTTTTTTGCCTGTAAAGCTTAAGGACCCAGGTTTGACTCCCCAGAACCTGCATAAGCCAGATGCACAAGGTGATGCATCACACACAGTGGCGCACACATCTGGAGTTTGATTGCAAGTGGCTAAAGGGCCTGGTGTGCCAATTTTCTCTCTGTCTCTCCCTATCTCATAAAAAAAAAAAAAAGAAGTGGAGTTGTTCAACAGACCACAATGAAATCCATTCAGAAAATCACTACAGAATGCTTTCAAAATCTGTATTACAAAAAGCTGGAAAACCTAAAGGGGGGGACCCAAAAAAGCAAATGATATAAAATCTACAGAAAATTATCATCTAAAAAAAAAAAAAAAGACAATGACTGGGGCTGGAGAGATGGCTTAGCAGTTAAAGCACTTGCCTGTGAAGCCTAAGAACCAATTCCCCAGTTCCCATGTAAACCAGATGCACACGGTGGTGCATGTGTCTGGAGTTCGTTTGCAGTGGTTAGAGGCCCTGGAATGCCCATTCTCTCCATCTGCCTGTTCCTCTCTCTCAAATAATTTAAAAAAAAATTTTTTTTGTTATTTTATTTATTTGAGAGTGACAGACAGAGAGAGAAAGAGGCAGATAGAGAGAGGGAGAGAGAGAGAGAATGGGCGTGCCAGGGCCTCCAGCCACTGCAAACGAACTCCAGATGGGTGCGCCCCCTTGTGCATCTGGCTAACGTGGGTCCTGGGGAGTCGAGCCTTGAACCGGGGTCCTTAGGCTTCACAGGCAAGCGCTTAACCGCTAAGCCATCTCTCCAGCCCTCAAATATTTTTTTTAAAAGATTTATATTTACTTGAGACAGAGAGAGAATAGGCATGCACTACCATGTACATCTGGCTTACGTGGGACCTGGAGAAGTGAACCTGGGGCCTTAGGCTTCAAAGGCAAGCGCCTTAGCTGTTAAGCCATCTCTCCAGCCCACAAAAAAATTAAAAAAAAAAAAGACTGGTTCATCTCCAGCAACAATGACGGGATTGGCATATTTCTAGGGGACTAGTAAAGCTCAACTCTACAGATTAAATCAAGATGGACCTGACCTAATAAAAGGATTAACTCCTGAGGTGGTCATCATGATTTTGTTGTGAATTATGAGATGACCTAGTTGATGAAAGTAGGTCACTTGGGAAGTGATCCTTGGGATGTTTTGAACTGGCCCCTTACATTGCACACCACTCTTGTGTGCACACAGATATGAACTACTTTATTGTACTATGACCTCCCTGTCAGAGCCAAAACAAGTAATTTTTCTCCTTACATTGTTTCACTGATTTGGAAACAACAATGAGAAAACAACAGAAATATTTAGTAGAAACATAAAAGGTAAGAAACTATCATGAGTACAAGATTATAAACATTAACAAAACTGCTTATTTTGCAAGCCCAGCCTTGTGGTGGTTTAAATGTAACCCCTCCCCCATAACTTTAGGTGTTTAAGATTAAGCTTCCTACTTAGTCCCTTGCGGGTAGAGTGCTTGAAAGGTGGAGCTCTGGCTAGAGGAGGTGTGTTTCTGGGGACAGAACTTGTGGTTGATGGGTCTAGCCTACTATATATTCAGAGGCAGCCCATGCTTGCTATTTTCTCTCTGCTGTGGATATATGATGAACTAAGCTAGCCTCTTCTGCCATGATGAAACTTCCCCTCAAAACTGTAATCCTGGCTGGGCATGGTGGCACATGCTTTTAGTCCCAGCATTTGAGAGGCAGAGGTAGGAAGATCACTGTTGAATTCAAGGCCATCCTGAGAATACATAGTGAATTCCAGGTCAGTCTAGACAGTGAGACCCTACCTCAACCCCTCCCCTCCAGAAAAAAAAAGTAAGCCTGAAGTACATGCTTTCTTCCCACAAGCTACTTTTTTTTTTTTTTTTTTTTTTTTTTTTTTGGTTTTTCGAGGTAGGGTTTCACTCTAGCCCAGGCTGACCTGGAATTCACTATGGAGTCTCAGGGTGGCCTCGAACTCACGGCAATCCTCCTACCTCTGCCTCCCGAGTGCTGGGATTAAAGGCGTGCGCCACCACGCCCGGCTACAAGCTACTTTTACTAGGGTGTTTTGCCTCAGCAATGAGAAGCTAAATAGCTAACTGCTATAAAGCCATTAACCACAACAAAAATAAAAAGAAACTCTTCTAGGATAACAGGCATACCTTCATTTACATGTGGATCCAATATGGTTCAAATATGAAGAGATTTAATTAAAATGGACTGTGACCCCAATTTGGGTCTCTAGGTGGGCTTTAATCCCCTCCTTCCTTCAAATGGACAGGAGCTCTTCATAATCATTCTTCTTTCCTTCTGTAATCTAATAAGGTCTTTCTAAACCTTAAAAAATGGGCAATACCAGACTTCCGGCCAAGATGGCAACCGCCTAGCTGCGCTGCAAATCCCGGGGAAAGAAAGATAGATGTAGATCCTAAGGACAGAGCCACCCCATCATACCTCAAAACGGCCCCCGGGTAAAACTAAGAAAAATTGGCGAAACAAGCAAGGGTGCTGTTTTCCTGATGAACCGGATACCAGCACAAGGGGGAAGAAGATCAACACAGAGAAAAATCAACTCCTACCAAATCAGAGAGCCAGAGCCTCAGAGGCCCCCAACACCTCATCACTGAAGCAGACCAAAATGAACCCAACATGGCTCAGGGAAATTTTGCGAAGACGGGGAGGAAAGAATGTCAGAGCCACATGTTGGGTCATGATATGCAGAGACATTTATCTTACCCATAACTGTGGGCTAACTCCACAATGCATGACCCATATACCTCAACAAGGAGGGGCCAAGGGGAGGGGGTAGGATGAGCCTAATAATGGTACCAAACTGACTGTATTTGCTGAATACAAAACTAACTAATAAAGAAAAGAAAAAAATGGGCGATACCTAAAACATGCAGGCCCTACTGCTTAAAATGACCTTAGAGATTATGTCAACTGAATATTTATTTTGAAGAGTGAAAATTAGAAAAAGTATTCCAGAGATCTCACAATACACTTAAGTTTCAGAACAGTTCCCTCAAATAATATAATATCTGGAGCATTCTAAAATTACTTCATATCAAGAGTTGGAAAACATATTTATGAATTTTTTTAAATGAGGAATATTTACAGAACTTTGAGGCATTTTTACAACTGACAACATTCCTATGGTTCTGTACAAGTTTTGGTACTGGTTACATTTTCATATGTGGGCCAACTAAATACATGTGCATATTTATGTAAAGTTTCTCATTGTTTGGTGTACTTGACTAATTCATCCAAGGTAACTAGATATATTCCTACAAACTACCCAACACTAGTTCTCTTACCTATGAATTGTCATGTTTGATAAAAAGGTCATGAGATAGAGGCCTTTTCATGTCCAGACTCAGGTGTTCTTTCTATCATCCTTTCATGTATTTTAAGGGAACCACATGAGTAGAATTTCTCAAGCTGTTTGCATATGTAGGTTTCTAACCAGTATGGAATTGTTCATATCTTTGACAAGTACTTAAAAGTATCAAAGGATTTCCCACATTGCTTAAATATAAAAGGGTTCTTTCCACTGTGAATCTTTAAATGAACTGGAGAGAACTTTGATCAGTGAAGGCTTTACCACATAGCTTACACTTAATGGTTTCTCTCCAGTGTGAGTTCACATATGTATTTGAAACAAATACATTGCTAACATACCTGGGGACCGTTGCCACTGAGGATCCTCTCATGCTTTCAAAGTGGAATGGGACTAGTAAAGGCTTTCCTACATTGCTTACAAATGTAGGGTTTCTCACCACTTTGTTCATGATTTTGATAACTACCCAAAGAAAAGCTTTTCCACAATGCTTAAAAACATATGGCTTCTATCCACTGTGAATCCTTTCATGGCAATGAAAATATGAGGGTCAGTGAAGGATTTACCACAGTGTGTGTGCATGTATACACACACACACACACACACACGTTTGTCTCCAGACTGAGTCTACTCAAGATACCAGAAGAAATGAAACCTTACATTGTTCATTACATTTTTTTTTCCACCAATGTGGATCCTGTCATGTTTTTTAAGGGCAATAGGATTACTGAAGGTTTTCTCACAATGCATACATATGTCAGTTTTCTAAAGAGAGTGATTTTGTTCATGTCTTTTACGACTACTCCATGAAGAAAAGCTTTTTCCACAATGCTTACATACATAGGGTTTCTCTCCAGTGTGGATCCTTCCATGGCATCGAAGGGCACGAGGATCAGTGAAGGATTTACCACATACCTTACACACACACAGCTTCTCCCCAGTGTGAGTCCACTCATGCTGTCGCAAGTTACCAGAAGATATGAAACCTTTCCCACAGTTCTTACACACATAGGGTTTTTCTCCAGTGTGAGTTCGCTCATGTGTTCGAAGGGTACTGGAAGAATTGAAACATTTTCCACATTGCAAGCATATGTGGGGTTTCTCCCCACTATGAATCCTCTCATGACATCGAAGAGAAGTGAGACCACTGAAGGCTTTGCCACACAGCTTACATATGTGGGGTTTCTCACCACTGTGAGTTCTCTCATGATATCGAAAAGAAGTGAGACCACTAAAGGCTTTACCACATAGCTTACATATGTGAGGTTTCTCACCACTGTGAATCCTCTCATGATATCGAAGAGAACTGAGAGAAGTGAAGGCTTTACCACATAGCTTACATACATAGGGTTTTTCTCCCGTATGACATCGTTTGTGTATTTGAATGGAATTGTAATACTTGAAGGCTTTTCCACATTGTTTACATACATAGGGTTTCTCTCCAGTGTGACACCGTTTATGTATCTTTAAGGAATAGTAAGAAGTGAAGGCTTTCTTACACTGTGTACATACATATGGCTTTTCTCCAGTGTGAGTTCTTTCATGGTCTTGCAACTTAGACAGAAAACTGAAGGCTTTACCACACATACTACATTTGTACGGTTTATCTCCAGTGTGAGTTCGTTCATGCCTTCGAATGTGACTCAAACAAGAAAAGACTTTCCCACACTGCTTACATATATGAGGGTTTTCTCCACTGTGAATCTTTTTAACATACTGAAGGAAACCAGGATATGTAAAGGCATTGTAATGCTGCTTATCCACATTTGTTTTTTCTCTAGTGTCACCTTGGACATGTATTTGAATGCAATTCTGACTCTGGAAGAACTTCTCACATTGGTTATGTCCATAGGCTTTCTGCCCACTTTGAGTGTCTTCATTCTTTAGAAAGCAATCAGGATAAATAACGGATTTCCCGCATTTCCTAAGTTTATAAAGAGTCTCTTCACGCCTCTCATATTTAAAAGGTTTATGTCCAGTCTGAGCAGTCACAGGCACATTAAAGGATGAATTACCAATGAGCATGTCTTCATACACACGGTTTTCACAAAGCATTACTCCATGAGAAATTTTCTTGTTGACATCAGTATGTGATATCTGATTGAAGATTTCTCCACATTGACTACCTTCTTTTTGTTTCCATAGTCTTTTGGCAATTTCACTTCTGAAAACAATGGAAGAATTCATCTTTAAGGAAAATATAAACTAGAATTTGCAGGAATATGGATGATCATCTGGAAAAGACGATACTAAGTGAGATACACCAGGCTCAGAAAGTCAAACAGCACATGTTCTCTCATATGCAGGTCCTAGCTTCAAATGTTTAGATTTGTATGAGTGTTGGAGTAAGTGTCAGGAGTAGAGGCCAGGAAGCTAATAAGGGTGGGAAGAGACAGCAGGCATTAAGTAGAGAGAAAGAATACCAGGGGTGGAAAGACTAAGTAGGGTAAGGGCAGGAAATCAGGGAGATGAAGTGGGAGGAGGATTAATCAAAATTAAAGATGTTTCCAAGTATGGTGGTGCATGCCTTTAATCCCAGTACTTTGGAGGCAGAGCTGGGAGGATGGCTGTGAGTTTGAGGCCAGCCTGGGACTACAGAGTGAGTTCCAGATCAGCCTGGGTAGAGTAAGACTCTACTTCAAAAAAAACAAGGAAGAAAAAAATTAAAGATTTAATGAATAAACCAGATGGAAGTAAGTGTGTGTGTGTGTGTTTAAAATGACAGGATTTGAACAAAAATAACCTGTGGGTGTTAATAACACTGGGCCCAGAGTCCATAAGTTGTTACAAGAAAATTTCAGTGTCAGGGGTAGCAATGTCTCAGTGAGTTACTGGTCAGGAAGGCCTCTGATGCCCCTGGAACAATACAGGCTACTACCAAGGCTCTTGACTGCCCACCAAAACTGGATGTTAAGAACATATTGCTGACTGACTAGCTGTCATGGTGCTGGAAAATGCTATGCAGCCTATTCAGGGAAAGCCATTAATGGTCTTAACCTATAGTGCAGCCTGCAAGCTATATTGCTGGCCAGCCCAGCAAAATGTGCCCACTGGTACAATGGTGGCATGTCATGGGGGAAACCAACTGCTCTCCAATTGGATTTGAGGCCCAATTCATGGGAGGGATTCATGCCTGGTACTGAAAACCTAGTCAAAAGTCTATGGCTGGGCTGGAGAGATGGCTCAATGGTTAATATGGTTGCTTGCAAAGCCTGACAGCCTGGGTTTGATTTCCTGATACCCACATAGAGCTAGATGCACAAGTGCATCTGGAGTTCATTTGCAGCAGCAGGAGGCCCTGGCATGCCCATTCTCTCTCACTCTTTCTTTGCAAATAAATAAATAAAAATAATAATTTAAAAAATAGCCTATGGCTGGAGAGGTTATAAGCCCTACAAGGAAAACTACTACTGTTGTCTGGCTATATGGATTAATTATGCCTGCCAAATGTCCTTCTAAAAACATATGTTCTGGCTGAAGACAAGGATCAATAATTAAAGGTGCTTGCTTGCAAAGCCTGATGGCCTGTATTCAATTCCCCAGAACCGTAGTAGAGCCACATACACCAAGTGTATGCATCTGGAGGTTTTTTTTTTTCCCCGAGGTAAGGTCTCATTCTAGCCAAGGCTGACCTGGAATTCACTATGTAGTCTCAGGGTGGCCTTGAACTCTCAGCGATCCACCTACCTCTGCCTCCCAAGTGCTGGGATTAAAGGCATGTGCCACCATGCCCAGCTCATCTGGAGTTTTATTTGCAGTGGCAGAAGGCCCTGGCATGCTCATACTCTCTAATATTTTTTTATTTTTATTTTTTGGTTTTCCAAGGTAGGGTTTCACTCTAGCTCAGGCTGACCTGGAATTTACTATGTAATCTCAGGGTGGCCTCGAACTCACAGCGATCCTCCTACCTCTGCCTCCCAAGTGCTGGGATTAAAGGCATGCACCGCCACGCCCAGCCATAAATATTTTTTAAAAACTTATGTTTGGGCTGGAGAAATGGCTTAGTGGTTAAGGTGCTTGTCTGCAAAGCCAAAGGACCCAGGTTCAATTCTCCAGGGCCCACAAAAGTCAGATGCACAAGATGGCACATGCATCTGGAGTTTATTTGCAGTGGCTGAAAGCCCTGGCATGCCCATTCTCTCTCTCTCTCTCTGTCTCAAATAAATAGAATAATTTTTTTAATTAAAAAGAAACTTATGTTTATGCCCATATATTAATGCTACTCTCATTTTTGGCTAGAGAAGAGTCTCTATTTTTAAACTTTTTATTCATAATCTCTATACATATAGACAATATACCATGATCATAACCACCTCCCACTCCATCCTTTTTTTCCCTTTCCTTTTTAAAAAACATTTTATTTATTTATTTCAAAGCAGAAAGACCCAGAGAAAAAGAGAGAGAGAGAGAAAGAGAGAGACAGAGAGAATGGGCATACCAGGGCCTCTAGCCACTGCAAGCAAATTCCAGATGCATGTGCTGCCTTGTACATCTGGCTTTATGTGGGTACTGGGGAACTGAACCCAGGTCATCAGGCTTTGCAAGCAAGTGCCTTAACAGCTGAGCCATCTCTCCAACCTCCTTTCCCCCTTTTTACTATCTCCCTTCTTCCTTCTAACTAGTCTCTCTTCTATTTTGATGTCATCATTTCCTCTCTCCTACTATGCAGACCTTGTATAGGTAGCATCAGCCACTGTGTGGTCATGCACGCCAAGACCACATTATGTCTGGAAGACAGTATTGCAAGGCACTCCTTTCTCCTTCCTCTGGCTCTTATATTCTTTCTGCCACCTCGTCTACAATGGTCCCTGAGGCTTGGAGGGAGTCATCGAGATATCTCAGGGCTGAACACTCCACTGTCATTTCTTCTCAGAATTTTGATGAGTTTTGATTTTCTCCCCAGTGACCACTGCCATCTGAAAAGAGAAGTAGAACTTGGCAATGTCCACTGGGAAGAACCAAGTCTCAAGAGGCAGTGAAAACAATCTAAGAACCAAAGAAAGAGGAGGAGTGGTGGAATACTGCCTGCCAGACATCAAGTGGCCATTTCACTTATGCCCTCATGTTGGCTGTTACTAATCTACACAATATCTGCATAATATGAGCACAAAAAATAAAATAAATGAATAAACATGACATCAAAAGAGCAGAGGGACTAGTTGGAAAGAAGAGGTTCAGTGGAAGTGGAAGACAAAGAAGGGTGGTGAAAGGACATTATGTTCAGGAGATGTGAATGGAAAATGTCAATAAAAAGTTTAAAAATGAGCCGGGCGTGGTGGCACATGCCTTTAATCCCAGCACTCAGGAGGCAGAGGTAGGAGGATTGCTGTGAGTTCGAGGCCACCCTAAGAATACAGAGTGAATTCCAGGTCGGCCTGGGCTAGAGTGAGACCCTACTTCAAAAAAAAAAAAAAAAAAAAAAAAAGTTTAACAATGAGCCAGTTGTGGTAGTGCACACCTTTACTCCCAGCACCTGGGAGGCAGAAGAAAATGGCCATGAGTTTGAGGGCACTCTGTGACTACACAGTGAATTCCAGATCAGCCTGGCTATAACCAAAAAAGGAAAGCACATTATTAAAGTAAAATTTCTGGTTTTATGGCCTGTTAGGATAGGTAACAGCAAAATCGTCATATTCATATGGGGTTTCTAAAAGCTTTTACCAAGTTAAGTACTTTGGAAGCACTAAATGTCTTTATGTGTTTACTTATAAAATATTTTATTTACTTATTTAAGAGACAGGCAGATACATACAGATAGATACACACACACACACACACACACAGAGAGAGAGAGAGAGAGAGAGAGAGAGAGAGAGAGAGAGAGAGAGAATGGGTATGCCAGGGCCTGTAGCCACTGCAAACACACTCCAGACTTATGTGCCACCTTGTACATCTGCCTTACTTGGGTACTGGGAATGGAACCTGGGTGCTTAGGTTTCTCAGGCAAGTGCCTTAACCACCAAGCCATCTCTCCAGCCCCTACTTATTTACTTTTCACTTTGGGTACTTGCTATGATGCACAGACTGGCCTCAATTTCAATACTTCTCCCTCAAACTCTTAATAATCTAGCAATAAAGACAAACACCATTGCATCTGGCTTTATTTCAAAGGTAAATCGTATGTGATTATTTCTTATCCAAAAATTTTGGAACACATTGTCTTTTCTTTCTTTCTTTTTCGAGGTAGAGTCTCACTCTAGCTCAGGCTGACCTGGATTTCACTATGTAGTCTCAGGATACTCATGGTAATACTCCTACTTCTGCCTCCCCAGTGCTGGGATTAAAGGCATACACCCCCATGCCTGGCTTTTCTTTTTTCTTTTGAGAGTCTCACTCTAATCCAGGCTAACCTGGTACTCACTATGTAGTGCAGGCTGGCCTAGAACTCATGGCAATCCTCATACCTCAGCTTTGAATGGTGTGTTCCATCATGCCTGGCTCAAATCATTTTATTTTCTCTTGGTGGTGGTGGTGGGGAATGTTACTTTTTATTGTCAACTCCCATACATATAATGTACCATGATAACAATACCCTCCTACCACCCTCTTTTTCCCCTCTCAAATCCCCACTCTACTGCTGAATTGCTAAATCCCTTCTTTTTTCCAATTAGTCTCTCTACTTTGATACTCAAACCATTCTTTTTTTTTTTTTTTCCTTTTTTTGTTTGTGTTTTTGTTTTTTTGAGGTAGGATCTCATTCTAGCCCAGGCTGACCTGGAATTTACTATGTCACCTTAGGGTGGCTTTGAACTCATGGAAATCCTCCTACCTCTGCCTCCCAAGTGGTGGGATTAAAGGCGTGTGCCAGCATGCCTGGTCCATATTCTATTTTAGAAAATTTGTACATAGTACAGGAGAACAGATAAAAATCCTTTATATTTTCTACACAGTGTACAGTTAAAGCCAGAAGGAAACCTCATACATTTTCTGTCTTTTGTTGTTTGCTTATATTTTTCAAGGCAGGGTCTCACTCTAGGCCAGGCTGACCTGGAATTCACTCTATAACTCAAGCTAGCCTTGAACTTACAACAATCCTCTTACCTCAGCCTCCTCAGTGCTGGAATTAAAGATGTGTGTCACCACATCCATCCTTACTAGCATACATTTTTAATAACTTTGTGCATGGAAAAAGATTCATCTGAAAGTGTCATTTGATGGGTATAATGTCAGTATTGCACATCTTTAATCCATGCACCTTTGGAGACAACTGCTTTTGACTAAATCATTTGAAGTTGGGTTTATTGGTACTGTTCTCTTGTTTTTTAAATTATCAGTCATTTCCAGATTATTAAAGAACATTCGTATTATTTGGCTGCAAAGTTACCTTAGATTTCTCCTGGAATATTCATAGTCATCTTCAATGTGCTGGTGTTTCTTTGTTTCTCCTAAAATGTAGACCCAGAAAATTCATTATGGACTAAATAATGGAAAAGATCCTAGGTATATTCTAGGTATCTGGGTACATTATGACCATGCCTAATACATTCACCATATTTAGCCTTTCCATATCCCACATTATAGAGTAACGTCTTTGAGCAAGGCAGACTTACAATTTCAATAAAGCATGATCTCACCTACATCTACAGCAGCCAGGTTCCTGAGGGTTTCCTCCATCACATCTCTGTGCAGCTTCTTCTGGGAAGAATCTAGTAAAGCCCATTCCTCCAGGGTGAAGTTCACAGCCACATCCTCAAAGGTCACAGAGTCCTGAAACAGCCCAGAGAGTTCCAGGAGGAAAGGTGAGACTCACAACACCGAAGATCTGTGAGTGTTCTCCAAATGGTCATCACAGTCTTACTCTTCATCCACAGGTACCTGCTCTAATGAAGCAAATACCATACTGCATGTAAGAACAGAACTAAAGAACAACCATTATGCTGCTGGATCTCCCAAATTCCATTAGAATATGGGTGTACTAGTTATTTTGTCATTGTTTTTACCAAATACTTGACAAGTAGCAACTTATTGGTGGGAGGAAGGACAGAATCCATGGGGGCAGTTTTCATCTGTGCAGCATGGGAATCACAGAGCACAGAGTGTTGGTGAGCGGCTGGCTTCTTCCTTTTTCTAGTCCACAGGATGGTGCTGCCTACCTTCAGGGTACATCTCCCTTCCTCAGTTAGACCTCTCTGAAAACCTCACACACACACACAAGCACAACAGTGCCTCCTACTGGATTTCAAATCTAATCAAGTTCACAATGAAGATTAACCATCATACAAAATTTCATTTTTTTTTTTTTTGAAGTTTTTCGAGGTAAGGTCTCACTCTAGTCCAGGCTGACCTGGAATTCACTATGTAGTCTCAGGGTGGCCTTGAACTCATGGCGATCCTCTTACCTCTGCCTCCCAAGTGCTGGGATTAAAGGCATGCACCACCACGCCTGGCTTTCAGAATATATATATATATATATATATATATATATATATATATTTTTTTTTTTTTTTTGGTTTTTCAAGGTGTGGTCTCACTCTAGCCCAGGCTGACCTGGAATTCACTATGGAGTCTCAGGGTGGCCTCGAACTCAAGGCGATCTTCCTACCTCTGCCTCCCGAGTGCTGGGATTAAATTAGGCATGCGCCACCATGCCTGGCATATATATATATATATATATATATATATATATATATATATATATATATGTGTGTGTGTGTGTGTGTGTGTGTGTGTGTGTGTGTTTTAGAAGGCTAAGATAGGATTGTTGTGAGTTCAAGACCAGTCTGGGGCTTCAGAGTGCCCATTCTCTCTCTCTCTCTCTCTCTCTCTCTCTGTGTGTGTGTCTTTGTCTCCTCTAGCAAATAAATAAAAATATTTTTAAAATTTTAAATGTTTTATTTATTTGAGAGAAAGAGAGAGAGAGAGGTAAAAATAGAGAGAATGGATGTGGCAGGGTCTCTAGCCACTGCAAAATAGATGCATGTGCCACCTTATGTACCTGGCTTTATGTGGGTACTGGGAAATCAAACCTGGATCCTTTGGCTTTGCAGGCATGGACCTTAACTAGCTAGAAATACCGTTCACTGGTAAAGGCACTTTCATGCATTGCCTGCCAGCCTGTGTTTCAATTCCCTGGCACCCATGCAGACCCAAAATAGAATGCAATCTCCTGTTATTCAGGCATTGTTTTGTGGTGACAGACCTTGTCTTGCCCACAGACATACACATGTAAATAAGTTGATAAATATTTTACTAAAAGAATATAGCAATCTCCCTATTGTTGAAGACTCCACATACTTGGGTGGCAAGGCCACTGAGAAATTCTGCTGGAACTGAGCTGATAACCTCCTCCATGTAGACCAGCTGAGAGAAAGCTGGAAGAAGCCATTCTACATTTAGTTCAATGGAAGAGAGAGATCACCAGTGAAGATACTCAACAGTGGACACTGCAAGCCTTATAATTGGCCAGCCAGGACAAATGAGCCAACGGGTGCAATAGTGGCACGTCTGTCATGGTGGAAACCAACTGCCCTCCAATTGGACTGGAGGCCCGCTCCATGGGGGGGGGGAATACATCCCTGATACTGAAAACTTAAAACAGGGGTAGTCATGAGCCCTAGGGGTGTAACATCTGCTGATGTCTGGAAAAATGTATATACTATGCTTATCAAACTACCCAGTAAGCACTTCTCTTAATATTTATGCCCTTATATTAAAGTTACTCTCACTTTGGGTAGAGAATCTTCTCTTTTCAGATGGCAGTGACCTTGGGATGACTCAGAAGGTATCATAGTGCTGGAAAGAAGTGACTGGAGAACTGAGTAACATCTCGATCACACCTTCCAAGGCTCAGGGTCTAATGCAGAAGAGGTGGCGGAAAGAATGTAAGAGCCAAAGGAAGGGTAGGACTCCTTACAACGTCCTCCCTCCAGACATAAAATGGCATGGATATCCATGACCTCATAGTGCCTGACACTACCTACACAAGATCATCATAAGAGGAGGAAAAGATCATGACATCAAAATAAAAGAGAGACTGATTGAGATGGGGAGGGGATATGATGGAGAATGGAATTTCAAAGGGGAAAGTGGGGAGAGGGAGTGTAGCACCATGGGATATTTTTTATAATCATGGAAAATGTTAATAAAAATTAAGGAAAAAAAAGAATATAGCAATCTTACACACAAACCATGATATAAAATTCTGAAATGCCTTTGTAAACTGGTGTTTTACAAAAACAAGATCTGCAAGGAAACAAACCAGCAGCTGCTTTCACCAAAGTTCACAAGGAACCCAAAACCAGAAGAGTAAGCCCTAATTCAGAGGCCATCTCACTGTGTAGTTGCAGCCCATAATGGACAAGCAGCAAGTGAGGGAGACCTGGCCAGCCAGGAAGCATCACTTCAGGATCTCCACCCACGCTTATTTTCCCTTCTCAGCTGTAATCCTAGTAAGCAGCATTGATTATAGACATCTCAACCTCACAGTGCTTTTATCCCTGGGACATGCCTTCCACCTTTACAATTAGATGATGTCATCCAGCCTGTCCTTTTTTTTTTTTTTTTAGAGAGAGAGGTAGGGTCTCTCTCTAGCCCAGGCTGACCTGGAATTCACTATGTAGTCTCAGGGTGGCCTCAAATTCATAGCGATCCTTCTACTTCCGCCTCAGGAGTGCTGGGATTAAAGGTGTATGCCACCACACTCAGCTCAGTCCATCCTTTTTAAAGCTATTTCTTGGTGAGAAAGGCTCACTTGGGGGCTAGAGAGATGGCTGAGCCGTTAAAGGAGCTTGCTTGCAAAGTCTGACAGACTGGGTTTGATTCCCCAGCAGCCACATAACGCCACACTCACAAAGTGGCGCATGCATTTGGAGTTAGTTCCTTTGCAGTGTGGCAAGAGGCCCTGGCATGCCCATTCTCTCTCTGCTTTCAATTAAATATATATATATTTATATATTTTTTAATATTTTTTATTTTTATTTATTTGAGAGCGACCAACAGAGAAAGAGGCAGAGAGAGAGAGAGAGAGAGAGAGAGAGAGAGAGAGAATGGGCGCGCCAGGGCCTCCAGCCACTGCAAACGAACTCCAGATGCATGCGCCCCCTTGTGCATCTGGCTAACGTGGGTCCTGGGGAATGGAGCCTCGAACCAGGGTCCTTAGGTTTCACAGGCAAGCGCTTAACCGCTAAGCCATCTCTCCAGCCCTCAATTAAATATTTTTTAAAAAGTCTGCTTGCTCCCTCAAAAAAAAATGACTGCCAGATCAATAAAGACAAAACACTTAAGAGGAAATACATAAGTCTATCTCCTTCCTCTAGGCCTGTCACAATTCACTCACACTCAGCATAAACCAGCAGTGACACGAAACTTATTGCTCCTCTAAGGACTTGAGGGAAAACTATTCTAAAAGCTGAAGTTGCCACTGTCTCAGCCTTTTTTCGATGTTGGCTCCTCCCAGCAGCAAAAGCTCTTCTCTGCCGCAGCCTTGAATGCTGCACACCTGACACTTGGGGCTCTTCCTCCAAGGCAATACTCCTTCCAGTAAAGTCAGGCCCCACCTCAGGACACATGCTGAGTTTTTTGTTTGTTTTTTTTCGAGGAAGGGTCACACTCTAGCTCAGGCTGACTTGGAACTCATTCTGTGGATCCAGGCTGGCCTCAAGCTCACACTGATCCTCCTCCATCTGCCTCCCCAGTACTGGGATTTAAGGCTTGTGCCGCCACATCTGGTTCATACGCTGTTTATAAATCGATGCCTGAAAGCACTTCAAGGATAGAAACTGTTGCCACCGGGGCCACAAGCCCCATGTCCACTCCTGCCCACACAGGTGCGTGGAATCTCACTTCCTAATGAGTTGGCAATTCTAGGGCTGTCAACCATGCAAAACAGTGGGCTTGGGTCCTGGAGGGTTCCGCAGCCCGCAGCAGGCGCAGGCCGCCGCCGCCCCGCACAGCCCGAGTCTCCCCGCGACCCTCGCCGCCCCGGCGGACTCGGCCGCAGACCAGGGAGGCCCCGTCGCTGCGCGGCCGCTTCCCGCAGCCCGTGCCCGGCCGCACTCACCATGTCCGCCCGGGTCCCCGCCGCCCGTCCGTCCGTCCGTCCGTGCGCACCGAGGGCCCGGGTAGTTGCAAAGCCACGGAGGATGAGACACCCAGAACTCGGAACAGCCTGAACAAAGTGCCCCAACTATGACTGCGCCAGAAAGAAAGATGGTGGGTGAGGCGCTTCCGCCCCGCCCAGGGGCCCCTGATTGGGCGGATCGCGCTGCCCACTGCGGGTCCCAGCGCCGGCCGCTTGGAGACCTTGCCCACGGCCTGGAGCGTCCACGTCGTCCTCCCTTAGCCTCCCTAGTGCTGGGCTCTACGATGCTGCGCGCTCCCACAATGGGCCAACAGCTGGATTTAAGGAAAGCTAACTTCTGATTTGCAGAGTCCGCTGACCTCAGAGAAGCAAGGTTCCTGGGCCCACCCAGGACACCGTGGAACAAGGACAGGCTGATGACATGCTTGATGAATTTTGGATTAGGTAGTTCTCTTCATGGCTAAGGCTTCTTCCAAACTAGTCTTCAGTCTACACGTTTCCTGCCAAGGAAAGAAAATTTTCAATGGAATAAAATCATTCAGTGCACACAGACACAGAAGGTCTATGTCAGCAATATTCCAAAAAGGAACTAAAAGGGAAGGAGAATAAATATTTGGACTAGCTCTGACAACAGGGAAACTTGGCATTCAGAAGTTTGAACATATTCCTTAGCCCGAGAACCAGCAATGCTGGTGAAATGAAGCTTTGGAGTGGACGGCCCTAAAGGATGGGATACTGGTAGATTATGGTTTGGATGTAAAATATCCCCATAGGCTCGTGTTTCTTTGCTTTGTTTCTAGGAGGTAGCGCTGTTTGAGAAGGTCACGGAACCTTTAGGCGGTGTAGTCTTGCTGGTGGAAATGGGTCACTAGAGACAGGCCTTCAAGTTAATATAGCCTGGCCAGACTTTATGTTCTGATTCCGCTTCCTGACTGTGGTTGCAATATGAACAACTGGGCTCCTGCTGCCACGCCTCCCCTACCATGATGGAATGTATTTCCTGGAAACTGTAAGCCAAAATAATCCCTTCCTTCCTTCTTTCTTTCTTTTATTTATTTATTTATTAGAGACAGAGAGAGGGGGGGAGAGAGAGAGAGAGAGAGAGAGAGAGAGAGGAAGAATGGGTGCACCAGATCCTCTAGCCACTGCAAATGAACTCCAGATGCATGTGCCACCTGGAGAATCAAACCGAGATCCTTAGGCTTCACAGGCAAGTGCCTTAACAGCTAAGCCATCTCTCCAGCCCAAACCCTTTCTTTCTTAAGCTACTGCCTGTCAGTTATTTGGTCACAGCAACTGAAGCAGTTCAGCATCAGAAAATGATTCAGCAACCTGAGTCATCTTGGCTTGGGTAGAAAACACACCTTTTTCTCACAGTGCACTTGAAGAACCTGTTGGCACCCAACCCCCACTTATGCTTGCACATACACTCTGATTAAAACAAACAAACAAACAAACAAACAACAAAAAAAAAAACGGCCGGGTGTGGTGGTGCACTCAGGCGGCAGAGGTAGGAGGGTCACCATGAGTTTGAGGCTACCCTGAGACTACATAGTGAATTCCAAGTCAGCCTGGGCCAGAGTGAGACCCTACCTCAAAAAAAAAAAAAAAAAGAAAAAGAAAAAGAAAAAGAAAGAAATAGGGCTGGACAGATGGTTTAGTGGTTAAGGAACTTCCTTGTGAAGCCTAAGGACCAAGGTTCAATTCCTCAGTACCCACATAAGCCAGATGTACAAGGTGGCACAGGCATCTGGAGTTTGTTTGCAGTGGATAGAGGTCCTGATGTGCCCATGTTCTTGTTCCTCCCCCTCTCTCTCTCTTTCCCTTTTTCACTCTCAAATAAATAAATAAAATATTTTTAAAAGATTTTTTAAAAATGAATAAATTTCTTCCCTCGCAACAACTAGTATTCATGGTCAGTTTTGTGCTTAGGTATCTCTGAGAGCAAACCAGAAGAGGGCTGCCCAGCCTGGACTGGTTTGGAATGCAAGCATAGTAAGGTAAATTGTATCCACTAAGTGAGGTTTTGGGGACAATCCCCTACTTAGTATCTTATTCTTTTTTTTTTTTTTTTTTTTTTCAAGGTAGGGTCTCACTCTAGCCCAGGCTGACCTGGAATTCACTATGTAGTCTCAGGGTGGCTTCGAACTCATGGTGATCCTCCCAACTCTGCCTCCCAAGTGCTGAGATTAAAGATGTGTACCACTACGCCCAGCTAAGTATCCTATTTTTATGCATAACTGGCCATACATATGATTAAAATATTGGGATTTTAAACTTGGGAGGCAGAGGTAGGAGGCTTGCTGTCAGTTCAAGATCAGTCTAGGACTACAGAGTTCTAGGTCAGCCTGGACTAGAGTGAGACCCTATCTCAAAAAAAAAAAAAAAAAGGATCATAGAAAAGAAATGAGCAGGGCTGGAGAGATGACTCAGCTGTTAAAAGCTCTTGCTTGCAAAGCCTGATGGCTTGGGTTTCATTCCTCAGTACACATGTAAAACCAGATGCACAAAGTGGCACATGCACCTGTAATTTGCAGTGGCAAAAGCCCCAGGTTTACCCATTTCCTCTCTCTCTTGCTCTCTCTCATTCTCTTTCTTTTATTTGAGAGAGAGAATGAATGAGAACAGGCACACCAGGGCCTCAGGCCACTGCAAACAAACTCCAGATGCATGTGCCACCTTGTACATCTGGCTTTATGCAAGTACTGAGCGATGGAACCAAAACCATCAGGCTTTGCAAGCAAGAGTATTTAAGGAAAAAGTTATATAACTCAAGTTTGATGATCAAACTCTTTCCTTTCAAATAAATACAAAATAAGGATAGAAAATGGCCTGGAGAGATTGCTTAGTGATTAAGGTGCTTGCCTGGGAAGCCCAAGGACCCAGGTTTGATTACCCAGTACCTATATCAGCACAAGGTGGCACATGCATCTAGAGTTTATTTGTAGTAGCTAGAGGCCCTGGTGTGCCAAGTCTTTCTCTAAATAAATAAGTAAATAAATAACTTTAAAAGAAGAAAACTCTTACCTATACTTGTAACTTCCAGTATACTGCTTATGATTTCTTCTAGTACTTCCAGCGTTTCTGGCTTTACTTAAATATTTTAATACATTTTGAATCGATAATTGTGCAGGGTAAAAGATGTGGGTCTCATTTAATTCATTTCCAGGCAGATATCCAGTTTTGCCAGCACTATCAGTTGAATAGTTTGCCCCTTTTTCCTGTGAATATTGTTAACATCTTCATTAAAATCAGGTGCCCATGGTTGTGTGGGTTTATTGTGAAAAACTTTATCCTATTCCAGTGGTCTCTCTGTCTGTATTTTGTTTTTTTCCAATGTCGTGCTGTCTTTGTCACTATGGCTTACTAGGTAATTTAGACTGGAACTTTATGGACGATCTATGGCTCCTGAGTGTTCCATTGTCCAAAACCAGAGGATTCCATATGATTTATTTGCATCCTCTTAGATTTTGATTAGCCCTCTCTCCACCTTTCCTTTACTCAATCTCTTCCCCTGACCTCACTTTGGGCCTTTTCACTCCCATTAATCTATTCTTCTACTTACATATATACAATATCAACCTATTAAGTACCCTCCTCCCTTCCTTTCTCTTCCCTTTATATCTCCTTTTTAACTTACTGGCCTCTGCTACTGAGTTTTTTTCCTTCTCACACAGAAGTCCAATCATCTGTAGCTAGGATCCACATATGAGGGAAAACATGCGGCGCTTGGCTTTCTGGGCTTGGGTTACCTCACTTGGTATAATCCTTGGCAGATCCATCCATTTTCCTGCAAATTTCATAACTTCATTATTCTTTACCGCTGAGTAGAACTCCGTTGTATAAATGTGCCACATCTTCATTATCCACTCATCAGTTGAGGGACATCTAGGCTGGTTCCATTTCCCAGCTATTATGAATTGAGCGGCAATAAACATGGTTGAGCATGTACTTCTAAGGAAATGGGATGAGTCCTTAGGATATATGCCTAGGAGTGCTATAGCTGGGTCATATGGTAGATCGATTTTTAGCTGTCTTAGGAACCTCCACACTGATTTCCACAATGGCTGGACCAGATTGGATTCCCACCAACAGTGTAGAAGGGTTCCTCTTTTTCCACATCCTCGCCAGCATTTATGATCATTTGTTTTCATGATGGTAGCCAATCTGACAGGAGTGAGATGGAATCTCAATGTAGTTTTAATCTGCATTTCCCCGATAACTAGAGACGTAGAACATTTTTTTAAGATGCTTATGCGCCATCCGCATTTCTTCTTTTGAGAACTCTCTATTTAGCTCCATAGCCCATTTTTAATTGGCTTGTTTGATTTCTTATTATTTAGCTTTTTGAGTTCTTTGTATATCCTAGATATTAATCCTCTATCAGATATACAGCTGGCAAAGATTTTTTCCCATTCTGTAGGTTGCCTCTTTGCTTTATTCACAGTCCTTTGCAGTACAAAATTTATGTAATTTCATGAGGTCCCAGTGGTTAATCTGTGGTTTTATTGCCTGAGCAATTGGGCTTATATTCAGAAAGTCTTTGCCAAGACCAATATGTCTAAGGGTTTCCCCCACTTTTTCCTCTAGCAATTTCAGAGTTTCAGGTCTGATGTTAAGGTCTTTAGTCCATTTGGACTTAATTCTTGTGCATGGAGAGAAGAATCTATTTTCATCCTTCTACAGATACATATCCAGTTTTCCCAGCACCATTTGTTGAAGAGGCTGTCTTTTCTCCAATGAGTATTTTTGGCATTTTTATTGAATATCAGGTGGCTATAGCTACCTGGACTTATATCTGGGTCCTCTATTCTGTTCCATTGATCTACATTATCTGCTTTTGTGCCAGTACCATGCTGTTTTTGTTACTATGGCTCTGTAGTATAGGCTAAAAATCAGGTATGGTGATACCACCCGCCTTATTTTTGTTGCTCAGTATTATTTTAGATATTCGAGGTTTTTTGTGATTACAAATGAAGTTTTGGATTGTTTTTTCTATTTCCATGAAGAATGCCTTTGGAATTTTTGATGGGGATTGCATTAAATGTGTAGATTGCTTTTGGTAAGATTGCCATTTTCACAATATTGATTCTTCCAATCCAGGAACAAGGGATGCTTTTCCATTTCCTAGTGTCTTCTGCAATTTCTCGCTTGAGTGTTTTATAGTTTTCATTGTAGAGATTCTTTACTTCCTTGGTTAGGTTTATTCCAAGGTACTTTATTTTCTTTGATGCAATTGTGAATGGGAGTGATTCTCTGATTTCATCCTCTGTGTGTTTGTTGTTAGTATATAGGAATGCTACTGATTTCTGTGTTTATTTTGTATCCTGCTACATGGCGTAGGTGTTTATCAGCTCTAACAGTTTGCTGGTAGAGTCTTTAGGGTCCTTTATATATAGAATCATGTCATCTGCAAATTGATTTCTTCCTTTGCAATTTGTATCCCTTTTATGTGTGTCTCTTGCCTTATTGCTATGGCTAAGACTTCCAGTACTATATTAAATAAAAGTGGGGACAGTGGACACCCTTGTCTTGTCCTGATTTTAGTGGAAAAGCTTCCAGTTTTTCCCCATTTAGTAATATGTTGGCTGTAGGCTTGTCATAAATAGCCTTTATTATATTGAGATATGTTCCTTCTATTCCCAGTCTCTGTAGGACTTTTATCATGAAGGGATGTTGGATTTTGTCAAACACTTTTTCTGCGTCTAATGAGATGATCATGTGGTTTTTGTCCTTCAGTCCGTTTATATAATGTATTACATTTATCAATTTGCGTATGTTGAACCATCCCTGCATCTCTGGGATAAAGCCTACTTGGTCAGGGTGAATGATCTTTCTGATATATTCTTGTATTCTGTTTGCCAATATTTTGTTGAGAATTTTTGCATCTATGTTCATGAGGGAGATTGGTCTGTAATTTTTTTGTTGTTGTTGTTCTATCTTTGTCTGGTTTTGGAATCAGGGTGATGCTGGCTTCATAAAAGGAATTTGGTAGAATTCCTTCTTTTTCTATTTTATGGAAAAGCTTAAGAAGCAGTGGTGTTAGTTCTTCCCTGAAGGTCTGGTAAGATTCAGCAGTGAATCCATCTGGGCCTGGACTTTTTTTAGTTGGGAGATTTTTGATAACTGCTTGGATCTCCATGCTTGTTACACATCTATTTAAGTGATTAATCTCAACTTGATTTAATTTAGGTAGGTCATATAAATCCCTTTCCCCATTTTTTAAAAAACTTTATTTTTATTTATGTATTAGAGAGAGAGTGCGCATGAGCGAGCGAGCGAGAGAATGGGCGTGCCAAGGCCTTCAGCCACTGGAAACGAACTCCAGATGCATGTGGCCCCTTGTGCATCTGGCTTACATGAGTCATGGAGAGTTGAACCAGGATCCTTTGGCTTTGCAGGCAAATGCCTTAACGGCTAAGCCATCTCTCCAGTCCCTTTTCCCCATTAACTTCTTTTTTGTTTATTTTTATTTATTTGAGAGTGACAGACAGAGAAAGAGGGAGAGAGACAGAGAGCATGCCAGGGCCTCCAGCCACTGCAAACGAACTCCAGATGCGTGCACCCCTTGTGCATCTGGCTAACGTGGGTCCTGGGGAATCCAGCCTTGAACCACGGTCCTTAGGCTTCACAGGCAAGCACTTTACTGCTAAGCCATCTCTCCAGCCCCCTTTTAAATGTTACTTCTCGGTTAGGAGGCATACAGCCTCCTGAAATTAATAGCCAGTCCAATCTTATCCACCTTTCACCCTCAGAAATCAATTATTGGCCCACTCATTTGTCAACTTGCATGTGTTCTAATCATTTATGTCTGACACTCAAGCTACATGCTTGGCTCCACTCGAAAACCAGCCAAGCTGAACTTTTGGTTGTGGGTAGTTATTCACAATGGCAAAGAAACAATTTGTTTCAGCCTCACATACCCCACTGTTCTGTCATACAGACCCTCATCCTGAGTATTAAGAAATCCCTGAGAAACATGTCAGGGCCTACAGGACATGTTACCAGATTGGGTCCTAAAGATTTAGTTCATGGAGCCGGGTGTGGTGGCGCACGCCTTTAATCCCAGCACTCGGGAGGCAGAGGTAGGAGGATCGCCGTGAGTTCAAGGCCACCCTGAGACTACACAGTAAATCCCAGGTCAGCCTAGACTAGGGTGAGACCCTACCTCGAAAAACCAAAAAAAAAAAAAAAAAAAAAAAAAAAAAAAGATTTAGTTCATGGGCTGGAGAGATGGCTTAGCAGTTAAGCGCTTGCCTGTGAAGCCTAAGGACCCCAGTTCGAGGCTCGATTCCCTAGGACCCACGTTAGCCAGATGCACAAGGGGGCGCACGTGTCTGGAGTTTGTTTGCAGTGGCTGGAAGCCCTGGCATGCCCATTCTCTCTCTTTCTCTCTCTCTCTGTTGCTCTCAAATAAATAAATAAAAATAAACAAAAAAAAATTAAAAAAAAAGATTTGGTTCATGATAATCATAATTGTTCCTTGTTTGCCCATACTTCTACCAGAGACTTTACAGTACATAACAATAATTCTATTATGTGGGGAGAAAGAGGGCTACACAACCCTTAACCCTTTTTAGGAAAACAACCACCAGAAATCTCTATGGTGACTTTGCTTTGCCTTTTTAAAAATTATGCAATTGGGAATGCAAATTTACAAATGTAAAAAAAAAATGTTTCTTTGCTTATTTTGTACTGGTACCACACTGGAATAATTCACGTTTGTACTTCCTACCCATGTCTCTCTTATTGACCCTTTTTATATTATATATACACACAAAAAATCTATTTCATATTCTATGTTCTTCTAGCTGCTACTATGCTGCATGTATTACCTGATTGTTACTTAAATTACACTGAATCTTAGAAAGAATCCCGGGCTCTTACTATAATTAACAAAGTATTATAATACTTCAACAGACCTAAATAGTTTTTGGTATACTATAGTCACTAGTGTTTTTATCTTAGCTGCTTCTGTCATGGCAGTGACAAAAGTCACCTAATCTACTCAAGCAGCATATTTTGCATATCAAAATGTGTGTAATGTAACAAGTGTCATTACCATATAACATGAGATTTAAAAAAACTGCTAACCCAAGTACAACTTATAAAATTAACACATGTTAAAGACCAAATTTATGCCACTAGGCTCCAGGCTGAAGTTGTGATTGGAGAAAAATCTGTATGTATGACCCCATGTCTTTAAAATAAATCTAAGTATACATGTGACAAATTAAAAAAAAAAAACAAGTTCAAGGGTACCTACTTAATTATATAACTATAAATATTAATTCATTACACAACCAAATTAGTCAAACAGTGCTTGTCTTACAAAATAAATATTAAAAAGATATTTTGACACCGGGATTTTGCCAACATTTTGTCTTGGCTTAATCCATCTTCCTGGTTTTTTAAGCACTTGGCCTTCCACTTTGGTGGTCATTGGATTAATTATCTGTACTTTATTCAGTTCTTTGTGCAGTTGGAGGGATCAACCTAAATATACTTATGAGCCAGCAACAATAATATGTCTGCTTCATCTGACCACTTTTAAGAGAAAAAGGAGATGAGATGGATCTAACTGGAAAAAGGCTTTGCACAGGCTAAGCCTGGGGACATGGAAGACTATGCGCCTTAGGTAGATCTTCTTGATCATAGCTTCTCCAAAGATTGCCTGATGAAATAAACCTAAGCAAACAACTCATAATCTTAACTTGTGATCTGTCTTATGCTCAGACTCCACATAGCTTTGACTCCTTGAATCTGATAAAAGCTGAGAATACAGTCAGTTCAGGTATTACTAGAGTGTGTCCCCCTGACTTTCCATTAAATCATATTTTCCATGTTGTGTGTTCATTTTGTGTTTATCCATACTCCACTGTATGGTGTACACAAGCAAGATTAACACACACACACCAGTTTCCTTCCTATATACCAATAACATGCTGAGGATGAAATCCAGAAAACACTCCTTTTCATAATTCCCTCAAACAACAACAACAAATATATTGGAATAAACTTTACCAAGGAAGTGACAGATCCCTATGGTGGAAACTTTAAAATACTCAAGAGAGAAATTGAAGAGAGAAATTGAAGAACATATTAGAAAATGAAAAGACATCTCAGGTTTTTGGATTGGAAGACTCAAAACTGTGAATATGTCAATTCTACCAAAAGCAATCTTTACATTTGATGCAATCCCCATCAAAATTCCATCAGCATTCTTCACCAAAATAGAAAATACAATCCTAAACTTCATTTGGAAGTACAAAAAAACCTCAAATAGCCAAAACAATTCTGAGCAACAAAAGTAAAGTTGGTAGTATCACCATTCCTGATTTTAAGATATATTACAGAGCCATAGTAACAAAAACAGCATGGTACTGGCACAAAAACAGACACATAGATCAATGGAACAGAATGAAAGATGAAGATGTAAACCCAGGCAGCTATAGCCATCTGATTTTTTTGGGTTTTTTCTTTCTTTTTTTTTTTTTTTTTTTTTTTTTTTTTGAGGTAGGGTCTCACTGTAGCCCAGGCTGACCCGGATTTCACTAAGGAGTCTCAGGGTGGCCTCGAACTCATGGCGATCCTCCTACCTCTGCCTCCCGAGTGCTGGGAGGCGTGCACCACCACGTCTGGCTGCCATCTGATTTTTGATAAAAAAAAAAAATTAATTAGAGGGGCTGGAGAGATGGCTTAGCATTTAAGGCATTTACCTGCAAAGCCAAAGGATCCCAGTTTGATTCTCCAGGACCCATATAAGCCAGATGCACACAAGGGGGCGCATGCATCTAGAGTTCATTTGCAGTGGCTGGAGGCCCTGGCGTGCACATTATATCTCTCTTGCTCTCTCTCTCTACCTCTTTCTATCAAATAAATAAATAAATAAATATTTAAAAAAATTAGAGAGGGCTGGAGAGATGACTTAGCAGTTAAGCACTTGCCTGTGAAGCCTAAGGACCCTGGTTCGAGGCTCAATTCCCCAGGACCCATGTTAGCCAGATGCACAAGGGGGTGCTCGTGTCTGGAGTTCGTATGCAGTGGCTGGAGGCCCTGGTGTGCCCATTCTCTCTCTCTGCCTCTTTCTCTCTCTGTCACTCTCAAATAAATAAATAAAATAAACAAAAATTAAAAAAATTAATTAGAGAAAAGATAGCCTTTTTAACAAATGATGCTGGGAAAATTGGTTATCTATATGTAGAAGGATGAAAATAGACCCTTCTCTTTTTATGCATAAAAATAGAATACAAATGGATCAGGGACCTTAATATCAAACCTGAAACTGAAACTGTTAGAGGAAAACGTAAGGGAAACACTTCAGCATTTTGACATAGGCAATGACTTTCTGGATATAACTCCAGTTGCTCAGGAAGAAAAACCTCTAATCAACCATTGTGACCTCATGCAATTACAAAGCTTTTGTACAGCAAAGGACTCTGTGAGTAAAGAGGCAACCTACAAATGGGAGAAACTGTTTGCCATGTATACAACTGAGACAGGATTAATATGCAGGATATACAAAGCAATCAAAAATAATCAAGCAACCCAATCCAAAAGCAGACTATGGAACTAGAGAGTTCGCCGGAGAAGAAATACAGATGGCCTAGACATCTAACTACATGTTCTACATCCTTAGCCATTAGGGAAATACAAACTAAAACTACTCTGAGATGCCATCTCCTGTCAGAATGGCTATCATCAAGAAAACAAGTGACAATAAATCCTGGTGATGTGGAAAAAGAGGAATCCTTCTACAATGTTGGTGAGAATATAAACTGGTACAGCCATTGTAGTAATCAGTGTGGAGGTTCCTGAGATAGCTAAAAACACATTTACCTGGGGACTGGAGAGATGGTTTAGAAGTTTAGGCGTTTGCCTGCAAAGCCAACGGATCCCAGTTTGATTCTCCAGGGCCCACATGAGCCAGATGCACAAGGGGGCTCACGCATCTGGAGTTCATTTGCAGTGGCTGGAGGCCTTGGCACATCCATTCTCTCCCTCTTTCTCTCTCAAATAAATAAATATTTAAAACAAAACAACAAAAACAGATGTACCATATGGCCCAGCTGTATCACTTCTTGGCATATGTCCTAAGGACTCTACCCCTTACTTTAGAGATATGTGTTCACCCATGTTTATTGCTGCTCTGGTCACAAAAGCTAGGAAATGGAACCAACCCAAATGTACTTCAACTGATGGATAATGAAGATGTGATACATTTACACAATGGATCCCTATTGAGTTGTAAAGAAAAATGAAATTTCCAGGGAAATGGATGGATCTTGAAAGGATTATACTGAGGTAACCAAGGCCCAGAAAGTCCTATGTCACATGTTCTCGCCCATATGTGGATCCTAGTTACAAATGCTTAGATTTGTATGTGATTCAAAGTAAAAGTCAGTAGTAGAGGCCAGGAAGCTAAAAGAGGGATATAAGGAAGTGAGCAGAGAGCGAACTGTATATATGTAAGTATAGGACCAGTTTACTGGGGGGTGGAATGGTTTAAGTGGGGTCAGGGGAAGGGACTGATTAAAGGAAGGGTGGAAGATGGGTTAATCAAAATTTAAGATGTTATGAATAAACCATATTGAAACCTTGATTTTTGGATAATAGTGCACCCAGAAGCCTTTGTTACTAGAAACATTTTAGTGCCAGGGGTGGGATACCTTCCAGTGAGTTGTCCAAGGAGGACCCTGATGCACCCCCCAAATAACACAGGTCATTGTCAAGTCTCTTGGTTGCCCACCAGAATTAGATGGTAAGACCCTGTTGCTGAAGACCCCACATTCTTGGGCTATAGGTCAGTAAGACAACAAGTTGGAGCTGAGCTGGGAATCCAGACATCAGAAAGCTGGAAGGAGGTATCCTGCATGCAGGCCTTTGGAAGAGAAGCTATTGGTGGTGTTAAACAGCAGTGGACCCTGCAAGCCCTAAGACTGGTCAGACAGGCCAAATGTGCCAACTGGTACAATAGTGGCATGTATGCTATGGGGGAAACCAACTGCTAATTGAACTTGAGGACCACTCCACGGGAGGCAATACATGCCTGGTACTGAGAACCTATTGAAGTCTATAGTTAGGGAGGTCATGAGCCCTAGGGAAGTAACACCTGCTGTTGTCTGGCTAAATGCATATATTATGCCCACCAAACTGCCCTGTAAGCACTTTTGAAAATACTTATACCCATATATTAATGCTACTCTCGCTTTTGGTTAGAGAAGCTTCTTTTCAGATGGTGGTGACCACTGACATGACTCAAGTAACCACAGCACTGAGAAGTGGCAGTCGAGTGTTCAGCAGTAAGACATCTCACACCCTCTAAGGCTAAGGGTCCATTGTGGAAGAGGATGCAGAAACAATGTAAAAGCCAAAGGAAGGGTAGGACTGCTTACAATGCAATCTTCTAGCCACAAAATATCCTTGATATTCATGACCTCACTGTGTGAAACTACCTACACAAGATCTTCTTAGTAGGAGGAAAAGATGTAGACAGCAAAATAAAAGAAAGATTAACTGGAAGGGGCATAGTATTAGATGGAGGGTGGATTTCAGAGCTGGGTAAATGGGAGGGAATTATCATGGATCTATCGTCTATACTTATGGAAGCTGCCAATTAAATGCTAAAAATAAATTCCAGAATGAAAGATATGTTTCAACCTCAGTATCCTAAACAGATTTAAAAAGGGGGGGGTGCAGTGGTGCACGCCTTTAATCCCAGCAACTCGGGAGGCAGAGGTAGGAGGATTGCCATGAATTTGAGGCCACCCTGAGATGACATAGTGAATTCCACTTCAGCCTGAGCTAGAGTGAGACCCTACCTCGAAAAACCAAAAAGGGGGGGGGGCGCTGGAGAGATGTCTAAGTAGTTAAGGCACTTGCCTGCAAAGCCCAAGGACCCAGGTTCAATTCCCGAGTACTCGTATAAAGGCAGATGCACAAGGTGGCATATGTGTCTGGAGCTCATTTGTAGTGGCTAGAGGCTCTGGCATACCCATTCTCTCTCTCTCTCTCTCAAATAAACAGATTTTGTCTTATTTTTAATTTTATTTTTATTTGAGAGCAACAGAGAGAGAAAGAGGGAGGGGGGAGAGAGAGAATGAGTGCATCAGGACCTCCAGCCAGTGCAAACGAACTCCAGATGCATGCACCACCTTGTGCATCTGGCTTACATGGTCCTGGGGAATTGAGCCTCAAACCAGGACTCTTAGGCTTCACAGGCAAGCACTTAACCACTAAGCAATCTCTCCAGCCCAGATAAATAGATTTTAAAAAGAAGATAATCACAAAAGAAAAATATAAATAATAAGAATGATGTTGGTGAATACATGGTTACTAAGGTTTACAGACAGATTCATAATATATTACATACAATTTCACAAAACATAATATCCTTGAACTTTTAGTCAAGAAGGCACTTAATCTAGCATGACACAACACTGTGTAAGAGTAAAGCATGAGTTATGTTCACAATAACAGTTACAGCAAAGTAAGTCCAGAGTAAAATTAATATGAGGATAAAGGCACTATTATTTGCAATTCTATGATCACTTGACATAAAAGGAAAAAGAAAAACCCTGATAAACATCAACTTTAGAATCATAGTAGGATACTAGCAGATATGTTCTCAGTAAATAATGAACCTAACATTTGATAATCTAAATTCATTTTAACAGTCCAGAAGTTCTAAAATATTGTAGAAAAATCTTCAAAACATACAAAAAAATGATACAAAATCTATATAACAATATTATCTAATTTTAAAAACAACCAACTTGACTGGAATGAGAGATGTCAAGATGAGTCATAAAGTAAAATTCTAGAGATAATTAGATTAAGAGGGGTCTGAGCTAGTGAAAGGATTAAATCCTGGCTATGTTCCTAAAATGATGATGTTGCTGTGAAATGTAAAATGGCCAAATAGGAGGAAGAGTCACTGGGGAAGTAAGTCCTCGGGCTCTTCTACTGCACACTCCTGTTTTATGTACACAATGGTGAGAAATGCCTACACTTCCATAACTTCCCTGCCAGAGCCAAAACAAGTAAATTGCTCCCCTAAGATGTTTTATGTGTTTCCAAGCAACAATAAGAATATAATAGAAATAAGTGACACCAACTATGAAATGCAGACCCTACCGCTTAAGGACTATAGAGATTATGTAGCCTGAAAATTCTCAGGAGTGAAAATCTAGAGATTTCAAAATGAGTGACTAACAACCACAAAAGCCCAATTTACAGACCATTTACCCCAGGTAATTTCTGAAACACTCTATGTAACTTACTTCATATCAAACTTTAAAAAACATTTATGAATTCTGTTACATGAGAAATTTTCACAGAACTTTGAAACACTTTCACAGCTGACATTTGCTACAGTTCTTGTTTAAGTTTTAATGCCAGGCATATTTTTACAGGTGGGCCAATGGAAGGCATTTCCATATTTACTCAAGGTATCTCATCACAATTCTCCTATACATTTCCTATACATTTTCATGCTTGAGATAAGAAAGGCTTTCCATATTCAATTCTGAGTTCTCTCTATTGTGAATCTTTTCATGAAGCTTAAGGGAACTGGAACGAGTAAAGGCTTTCCCACACTGCTGGCATATGTAAGGTTTCTGACCTGTATGGATTTGTTCATGTCTTTGACAATCACTTAAAGTATAAAAAGGTTTCCCACACTGCTTACACACAAAAGGTTTCTCTCCACTGTGGATCTTTTCATGGCGCTGAAGGTAACTTTGACCAGTGAAGGCTTTACCACATAGCTTACACTGATAGGGCTTCTCTCCAGTGTGAGTCCGTTCATGTATCTGAAACTTACAGAAATAAATAAAACCTTTCCCACACTGTTCGCATACGTGGGGCTTTTCACCACTGTGGATCCTCTCATGCTTCCGAAGGGCAATGGGATTAGTGAAGGCTTTCCCACAAAGCTTACATATGTAGGGTTTCTCACCTGTGTGAATTTGCTCATGTCTTTGACAACTACTCAAAGAAGAAAAGCCTTTCTTACAATGCTTACATACATAGGGTTTCTCTCCAGTGTGAGTGCGTTCATGTATTTGAAATTTACTGAAATAAATAAAACCTTTCCCACACTGCTCACATACATGGGGTTTTTCACCACTGTGGATCCTTTCATGCTTTCCAAGTGCAATGGAATTATTGAAGGATTTCCCACAATGCTTACATATGTAGGGTTTCTCACCAGTGTGAATTTGTTCATGTCTTTGACAACTACTCAAAGAAGAAAAGGGTTTCTCACAAAGCTTACATACATAAGGTTTTTCTCCACTGTGGATCCTTTCATGGCGTCGAAGGTAACGAGGATCAGTGAAGGATTTACCACATAACTTACACACACACAGTTTTTCCCCAGAGTGAGTCCACTCATGCTGTCGCAAGTTACTAGAAGAACTGAAACCTTTCCCACACTGCTTACATATATAGGGTTTCTCTCCAGTGTGAGTTCGCTCATGTGTTCTTAGCATACTGGAAGAATTAAAACGTTTCCCACATTGCAAACACACATAGGGTTTCTCACCAGTGTGAATTTGCTCATGTCTTCGACAGCTACTCCAAGAAGAAAATGCTTTCTCACAATGTTTACACACATAAGGTTTCTCTCCACTGTGAATCCTTTCATGGCGTCGAAGGGAAGGAGGATCAGTGAAGGATTTACCACAGAGCTTACACACACACAGCTTCTCCCCAGAGTGAGTCCACTCGTGAAGTCGCAGGTTACTAGAACAACTAAAACCTTTTCCACATTGTTTACATACGTAGGGTTTTTCTCCAGTGTGAGTTCGCTCATGTGTTCGAAGGATACTGGAAGAATTAAAACGCTTCCCACATTGCAAACAAATGTGGGGTTTCTCACCACTGTGAATCCTCTCATGATAGCGAAGAGAACTCAGAGCAATAAAGGCTTTACCACACAGCTTACATACATAGGGTTTCTCCCCCGTGTGACATCGTTTATGCGTTTGAATGGAATTGTAATAATTGAAGGCTTTTCCACACTGCTTACATACATAGGGCTTCTCTCCAGTGTGACATCGCTTATGTGCCTTAAAGGAATGGTAAGAAGTGAAGGTTTTTCCACATTGTGTACATTCATATGGTTTTTCTCCTGTGTGCGTTCTCTCATGGTCTTGAATCTTACTCTTACAACTGAAGGCTTTACCGCATAAATTACATTTATATGGCTTCTCCCCAGTGTGAGTTTGTTCATGTCTTCGAAGGTTACTCCAAGAGAAGGCTTTCCCACAATGTTTACATACATAAGGTTTCTCTCCAGTGTGAATTCTTTTATGCTTTTGCACATTAGTCAAAGTACTGAAGGCTTTACCACATATATTACATGTGTATGGTTTCTCTCCAGTGTGAGTTCGCTCATGTCTTTGAATGTGACTCAAGCAAGAAAAGGCTTTCCCGCACTGCTTACATATGTAGGGTTTGTCTCCACTGTGAGTCTTTTCAACATACTGAAGCAAACCAGGATAGGTAAAGGTATTATAATTCTGTTTTTCCACATACATATCTTCTCTAGTGTCACTGTTACCAGATATTTGCATGTATTTGTGACTCTGGAAGAAATTCTCACACTGGTTAAATTCATAGGAAGTCTGTCCAGTGTCATTGTCTTCATGGTTCTGAACAGAATCAGAGTAAGTAATGGATTTCCCACACTCCCTAACTTTATAGAGACTTTCTTCATGCATCTCATAGTCATAAGCTTGTTGTCCAGTCTGAACAGTCACAGGCACATTAAGGGATGAATGACCAATGAGCATGTCTTCACAAACGCGGTTTTCACAAAGCATTACTCCACAAGAAATTTCCTTGTTCACAATAGTATCTGGAATCTGGCTAAAGATTTCTCTGCATGGACCACTTTCTTTTTGTTCCCACAGTTTCTCCATAATGTCACTTCTGTATAAAATGGAAAGCACATTATTAAAGTTACGTGTACAATATCCTTACCAGTAAAAATCTCCTTACTATCTCCCCTGCCAGAAATTTATTTGTAAATGGGGGAGGGGGGTGCAAAGACACACCCACACACACACACCGGCACACCAGGGACTCTAGCCCTCTAGCCACTGCGTACAAACGCTGGATGAAGCCGGGCATGGTGGCGCACGCCTTTAATACCAGCACTCGGGAGGCAGAGGTAGGAGGATCGCCGTGAGTTCGAGGCCACCCTGAGACTCCATAGTGAATTCCAGGTCAGCCTGGGCTAGAGTGAGACCCTACCTCAAAAAACCTAAAAAAAAAAAACTCTGGATGAATGCACCACTTTGTACATCTGGCTTTAGGTAGGTACTGGGGAACTGAACCCAGGTTGTTAGGCTTTGCAAGAATGTGCCCTAACTGTTGAGCCATCTCTCCAGCCCTCCTCCCATTAGAATTTTTGAATATGAATAGACTGAATGTTTTAAAGGGTCTGGGGGATAGATCATGTCAAGATAGTCACACGAGATCTTTTATTCTTAAGAATATTATGTATTTCTTCACTTGAAAGACAGAGAAAGAAATTATGGGTGTGTCAGGACCTCTTGCCACCGCACATCAACTCCAAATGCATGAGCTACTCTGTCCATGTGACTCTATGTGGGCACTGGGGGAATCAAACCTGTAATGGCAGGCTTTGCAAGCAAGTTCCTTTAACCACTGAGGCATCTGTACGTCTCTACACGGGATCTTGATATGCTCAGGTTCTTCATAAATTCATTTTTTTAAAAACCAGACTTCTAATTAGCTGATAATGAATGCACAAACCACCATTATCTGCCTTTGAGTCATATAGCTATTCTTGAGTATTTCTTAAGCAAAATCTTTGAACAAAAACCATTTTCTATTTCAAAATAAAATGTATATACTTAATGATACTACAAAGATAGGTCCAAGAGTAACCATGAGATTCCTTACAGTGTAAAGCCAGAAGGAAAATGCATATATTTTAATAACTTTATGCATAGAAAAAGTTTGTACACACAGAATCAGAAAGTGTCACTTGCATTATCATGTCAGTACTGCTTTTTTTTTTTTGGTTTACGAGGTAGGGTCTCACTGTAGCCCAGGCTGACCTGGAATTCACTATGGAGTCTCAGGGTGGCCTTGAACTCACGACGATCCTCCTACCTCTGCCTTCCGAGTGCTGGGATTAAAGCCGTGCGCCACTACGCCCGGCAGTACTGCATATTTTTAATCCTGTATATATCTTTGAAGATAAGTACTTTCGATCAAATCATTTGGGTTTATTTGTATAGTCATCTTTCTTTTTAAATCATCAATCATTTCTGGATTCTTGCAGAACATTTTGTTATTAATGTTGGCAATTTACCTTAGATGTTTCCTGGAATATTCATAGTCATCTTCAATGTTCTGGTTTTCCTGTGAATTCTCTAAAATGCAGACCCAGAAAATTCATTAACAATATGATCACTACAGAGAAAATATAAATTCTTAGGTAGAGTCACAGTGTAACATGACTACGTCTGATATAGTCACCAAACTTACTCTGTCTATATTCCATATCATAGAGTAGCAACTTTAAGCAAGACAGACTTATAATTTCAGTAAAGAATGATCTGATACATACCTACAGCAGTCAGGTTCCTGAGGGTTTCCTCCATTACATCTCTGTGCAGCTTCTTCTGGGAAGAATCTAGCAAAGCCCATTCCTCCAGGCTGAAGTTCACAGCCACATCCTCAAAGGTCACAGAGTCCTGAAACAGGGCAGAGAGTTCCAGGAGGAAAGGTGAGACTCACAACTCTGAAAATCTGTGTGTTTTCTAAATATTCAATGGATATCATAGTTATTACACTCTTACTCTCCATCCACCATCACCTGCTCTACATATATATGTATACATACATATACATATATATATATGATTGGATATATATAAAATACATACATGTTGGCACATGCCTTTAATCCCAGCACTTGGGTGGCTGAGGTAGGAGGATCACTGGAGCTACAAAGTGAGTTCCAGGTCAGCCTGGGGTGGAGTGAGACCCTACCTCAACAAAACCAGAAGGAAAAAAAAAATTCTGTGTGTGTGTGTACACACGTGTGCATGCACTCACATGCACATATGCATGCCAGATCTCTTCGTACTGCAAATGAATGCCCAACTTGCTTTATGTGTGTTGCTAGGGAACTGAACCAGGGTTAGTAGGCTTTGCAAGCAAGCATCTTTAACTACTGAGCCATGTCTTCACTCACTGGACCCATTTCTTTTTCAGTAACTTCACTATATTCAAAAGCTACTGATTTTTGCATCCTGGCACCTCACTCAATTTATCAGACCTAATGGCCTTTCAGTGGAATCACACACATTTTCTATAAAGATATCATGTAACAAGCCAATAGTGATAATTGAACTTCTGGCTTCTTGCTTACATTTTATTTTATTTTTCCCTCTTGCCTAGTAGCTCTAGTACTAGTTCAGGTATGGGGGGGGGAGGGGGGCACAGTAAGACTGCTGCCAAACATGAACATGGCCCTGAGTTAAATTTCTAGCACTGCACCCCCTCAAAAAAAGTTTACAATGAACAGCCTTGTTTTCCAGCTATTACGGGAATACCATGTTCTCATTTAGTATAAGGTTAGCTATTAGTGTGTCATATATGACAAATAATATTCATTGTAATCGTTTTTTGTTGTCAACTTGATCTGTTTAGGAATCCACAGACACTCCTCTAGAGTTGGTATCTGAGATTGCTTCCAAGAAGGATTAACTCAAGGAGGAAGTCCTTCCCCCAGAGTGAACAGCCCCTCTTGGGCTTGTGGAGTGAGAGCTATTATGGTTGGTAAGGTCAAATGGAAGCCATTGAGCTCCCACTGTTGGGGAAATAAGTAAAGCAAAATCAGTATTACATCCTGGAGGGACTGCAGAAATTAATGCCACTTTAAAGGACTTGAAGAATACAGGGATGGTGGTTCCCACCACATCTCTCTTTAATTCTCCTATTTGGCCTGTTCACAAGACAGATTATGATTCATGGAGAATGCCAGTGGATTATCAGAAGTTTTGTCCTTACTCGGACAGACACTTATTCTGGGTATAGATTTCCTTTACCTGCACATAGACCTTCTGCCAAAACTATTATCCATGGTCTTACAAAATGCCTTAGCGACCATTCCACCCAGCATTGCTTCTGACCAAGCAACTCACTTCACAGCCAAGGCAGTGCAGCAGTGGGCTCATAACCACAGAACTTACATTTTACCATGAGCCCCACCACCCTGAAGCAGCTGGCTTGATAGAATGGTGGAATGGCCTTTTAAAGAAAGTTAAAGTGCCAACTAGGTGGCAACAGCTTGTAGGGCTGGGGGAATGTCTTCCAGCAGGCTATATATGCTCTGAATCACCATCCTTCATATGGTACTGTTTATCCTATAGCCTGAATTCATGGGTCCAGGAATCAAGGGGTGAAATGAGAATGGTGGCACATACTATCACCCCTAGTGACCCATTAGCCAAATTTTTAAAAATATTTTTTATTTATTTATTTACATGACAGAGAAAGAGGGAGAGAGAGAATGGGCGTGCCAGGACCTCCAGCCACTACAAATGAACTCCAGATGCACTGGCCCCCCTTGTGCATCTGGCTAACATGGGTCCTGGGGAATCAAACCTGGGTCCTTTGGCTTAGTAGGCAAGTGCCTTAACCACTAAGCCATCTCTACAGCCTGCATTAGGCAAATTTTTGCTTCTTGTTTTTACAATCTTGGGCTCTGCTGGCCTAGAGGTCTTGGTTTCTGAGGGGGGAGTGCTTTGCCAGGAGGCACAAAAACATTCCATTGAACTGAAAGCTAAAACTTCCCCTGACCACTATGGGCTCCTGATGCCCTTGAGCGAACAGGCTAAGAAAGGAGTTGCAGTGTTAACAGGAGTGATTGATCCAGACTACCAGGGGGAAACTGGACCACAATGGAGGTAAGGAAGAGTATGCCTGAAGTGCAGAACATTCTTTAGGGCACCTCTTGGTGTTATCATGCCCTGTTATCAAAGACAATGAAATACAACCCAATCAAGGCAGTGGGATAAGTGGCCCAGATCCTTCGGGGATGAAGGTATGGGTCACTCCTCCAGGTAAAGAACCAAGACCTGCTGAGGTGTTTGCTGAAGGGGGAGGAAATGCAGAATTGCTACTGAGGAGTGGGAGTTGCTGAGATGAATCTGACCATGTATATTTTGGTCTTTTGGAACTTTTGTTTTGGAGGAACAAGCATGGACATGATACTTGCAACTGAAGATGCCTCTGTAGTGGTAAGCCAAGTATTATGGACTATTCTGATGAGAGTTTGAAAATGATAAGTGCAGAGAGACTTGTATTTAGAGCTTGGCTTATGAACTTTCTATGGGGAAGGAAAGACTGCAGAGGACTTTGTTGGCTATTGGCATAAGGGCTAGCTTTATTCTGCTGCCCAGGCCTAAAGAGTTTGATTAAGGCTAAACTGTAATGGACTGATGTGGTTGGCTAAAGATATGGTACCGATAGAAGATTTAAAATTGAAAAAAATTCAAACAAGTTTAAATTTACTGGCACAGAGACTCATTTTAGTTTACTGAATGTGCTATTGTCAAACACACTAGTATTTGGAAAGAAGATAGCACAAGCACTTTACATTAAAACAATGGAAAGAATACCTGAGAGGATTACACCCCAGAAAGACTGAATGGCAGGAATGCATTCTTTTGAAAGGATATATCTGGAAGGAAGAAACCTGCTCTTCAAAGTCACTGATTTATTTCATCCCTGAATTAAGAATATGGTTGTGTCCTGAACGCCTGTTATTGCTTTCAGAAGCAGGAAAAATGCATGGAGTGGTCACGAAGTGCACATGGTTTAAGGAGTTACTGCTGAGATGCAGCATAAGGCAGGGTGTGATGACCCTCATGAAGAGGCAGGTGAAGCCATTGGAAGACGGACCACGGTTTGCAGTGGAGAACCAAAGATGTTTTCATTGTACCAGGACTTTGCAAGGGCTACCATGGACTATGCTGTTGGTTTGGGGTGGAAGGTATTCCTAGCTTATTCAGCCCATTTGGAGAGGCAGAATTGGGAATTCCAGAGACTATCAGTCACTGGTTATGACATTGGATTTGAACTAGTGATATTTTATTTTTGCTTGATGGTTGTTAAGTTTGCATTGGTCCAACATCTCCTTACAATGCATTATAGCAGTTGAAAATGTTTACTCTGTGCTTTTATATGATGAAAGCATATTAACTTGTTTAGTTTTACAGGACTCTCAGCTAAGAGCCAATCTTAAAATTTCATATTACACTTGGGACTTTGGAACTATCTTAAATTGGTAAAGATATGGGGAGCTAGCTGTGGTGGTTCACACCTTTAATTCCAGCACTTGGGAGGCAGAGGTAGGAGGATCACCATGAGCTCAAGGCCACCCTGAGACTACATAGTGAGTTCCAGGTCAGCCTGTGCTAGAGTGAGATCCTACCTCAGAAAACAAAACAACAAAAGACTATAGGGACCTGTGAAGTTGGGACTAAACACAATGTGACTATATACGAAGTTGGACTATATACACTATGGAATGGTTAAGAATTTATTGGGGGCCTGGGGCAGAATGTAGTAGTTTGAATGCATGTGTCCCCCAAAGATTCAGGAGTTTTAATCAAGCTTGTGGCTTGGTTGGAGAAGTGTTAGTGGATGTGGATTTGAGGTGGTTTTAAACTCACAGTGGTCCTCCTACCTCAGCCGCCCAAGTGCTGGGGTCAAAGGTGTGCGCCACCATGCCTGGCTAGAAATTCTGTTCACGTTTATTATTATTAACAACAAGTTTCATATGGATACATCATGTGTTGGTACCTTCTTTTCCCTTGTCCCTGGCTCCATTCTGTTGGGGATGCTCCTCAGTGGGGTTGCACGTATTCCCCATGGGGTTGTGGTTTATGTGTTGTGGGAGTAGTCAGTTATTTTGGGGGATAGGGAATGCCTCTGGGCATGAGGTCTCAAATTGTGGCTCTTACAATCTTTCCAGAAATTTTATTTTTGAATTTTTTTTTAAATCATGGGATGTTAAGGGGTTTGTTTGTTCAAAATAATTAAAAATTTTTAAAACGTATTTTATTTATTAGTCATTTGCAAGCAACTTGGTGAAGTAGTGTTTAGCTACCATAATAAGGCAGGATACTTTGGTAACACACACACACACACACACACACACACACACACAGATTTCAGCACAGTACTGGTAGTATGTATATGGAAATGTTAACTCATGCAAAATCCAAGAAGCAAACATAAGTAAAATTGTTTAATGACAAGTGGTAAATAAATGTAAAGAGTGTACACACACACACACTCAACCAATGGGCCAATGGTTAGATCTTGGGACAAAGTTGAAGAAGATCAGGGAGACCTACTGGAAGTGATTACAGCAGATTTAATCACATGATGACTCTATGGGTAAATACTCTCCACTGTCGGGCAGGGAGGCTCACACCTGCAATCTTAGCACCTCAGACACTGGAGCAGGAGGATTGTCAGCAGTCCATGGCCAGCAAGGGGCACATAGTGAGTGTCAGCCGGGGTTACAGTAAGATTCCATCTCATATATATATATATATATATATATATATATAGAGAGAGAGAGAGAGAGAGAGAGAGAGAGAGAAACTAGTTCAATGGGTAAAGCACATGCTACTCAGACATGAGGATCTGAGTGAGGATGCCAGAATCAGTGTGAAGCTGAGGCAGTATGATACACTTGCGTGTATTCCCAGATATGGCAAGATTGGCAGTGGAGACAGAAGATTCCTGGGAAGCTCACTGGCTAGTTACTCTGGTATATTCAGAGGTGAATAAGAAACCTTGTATTAAACATGGTGGAAGGAGATGATTGACACGGTTGTCCTCCAACCTCCACACGAACCCAGACCAAGATAAAAATAAATGTATAAAGTTAGTAGTAACAACTTATTTCAAGGATTCATTTTTTTTCAGACTTTCTCATTCCATCCATTCAGGATTCAACCAAGAGTATTACAATCTTATACAAAAATCATGAAATAAAATTTCGAACTAGCTTTGTAAATTGTTTTATAAAAAGAAGATTCTACAAAGGAATAAAAAAAGGAGGGAGGGAGGGAGGGAGGGAGGGAGGGAGGAAGGAAGGAAGGAAGGAAGGAGAAAAAAGCTGCTGGAGGAAGCAGATTGCTTCACCCTCAAAGGAAGCCATGGAACGTTACACCTAAGAGACTACTGTACTGTGCAGATGCAGCCAGCCCACAATAGACCATTCACAAGAAGGAAGAGTAGGCAACCTGACCACTCAGGGAAATTCACTTTGGGATGGCCACAGGTAATTCCCCGCTGGCCCCCTCGGCTGTCACCTTGGTAAACAGCACTGATAACAGACCTCTCCACTTCACAGTGCTTTGTGTTCCTTAGAAATGCCTTTCACCGTTACGTTTAGATGATACAACCCTGTTCAGGCCTTTCTAAATCTATTTCTTGGTGAGACACAAACTATCTAAAGGCTCGCTTTTGGCCTTAAAAAAGTCAGATCAGTAAAAACAAATCTTATTAAGGAATATGTCCTTAGGTCTCTGTCCTTCTTCTGGCCCGGTCACCTTTCATCCACCGTCAGTGCAAGCCAGCAAAAACCGTATTTATTGTCACTCTAAGGACAGGCTGAGTTCAAGGGAAGGCTCACTGTACGGGCTACGGTTGCCAGTATCCCAGGTTCTTTACAACGTAGGCTTCTCCCCAACACCAAGCTCTTCTCGGTCCAAGCCTTGAGACCAGCAGCTCGAGCAGTTTGCGGCTCTTCCCCCGCAGCACTTCTTTCCAACAATCAGGCTCTACCTCCGCCTACTGACTGTTTTAAAATCAATGTCTAAACGCATTTCAAGAAAAAAAAAAAGAAATGTGGATCTCCCTTTTCTAACGAGTTGGAAATTTGGGGAAGTTCCTGAAAATGTAGCACCTGTCAACAATCAATGGGCTGGGATTCCGGAGGGCGATCTGCGGCTCGCAAGCCCACCGCGCGGCCGGGCTCCAGCGCGCAGGCGCAGGCCGCCGCCGCCCCGCGCAGCCCGAGTCTCCCCGCGACCCTCGCCGCCCCGCCGTGCGCGGAGGCTCCGGCCGGGACAGGACAGGACGCCGGGGTCCCGCCGCCGCCGCCCGCCCGCCCCGGGCACAGGGGGAGCGCGGCCCCGGCGGACTCGGCCGCAGACCGGGGAGGCCCCGTCGCTGCGCGGCCGCTTCCCGCAGCCCGTCCCCGGCCGCACTCACCATGTCCGCCGGATCCCCGCCGCCCGCCCGTCCGTCCGTCCGTGCGCGCCGAGGGTCCTGGGCGCGGGCGTCACAGAACCACTGAGGCCGCAGCAACCGGAACTCCCTTAGCAACCGGCGCACTGCCGCCAGTATGGAGGCGCCAGGAAGGAAAATGGCGGCTCAGGCACTTCCTGTCGGCGGCCGCGCCCCTGATTGGCGGTTCCGGCTGCGTGAGGCGGAGGCGCACTGGGTACCGCGCACCCTCGAGGGTCGCGCGGTTGTTCTTTCAGGCTGAGCAGCGTCGGTGCCACCGCGTGTTCCTTCAGACTGAGCAGCGTCGGTGCCACCGCGTGTTCCTTCAGGCTGAGCAGCGTCGCCAACACCGCGTGTTCCTTCAGGCTGAGCAGCGTCGGTGCCACCGCGTGTTCCTTCAGACTGAGCAGCGTCACCGCCACCGCGTGTTCCTTCAGACTGAGCAGCGTCGGTGCCACCGCGTGTTCCTTCAGACTGAGCAGCGTGGCCGCCACCGCGTGTTCCTTCAGGCTGAGCAGCGTCGGTGCCACCGCGTGTTCCTTCAGGCTGAGCAGCGTCACCGCCACCGCGTGTTCCTTCAGACTGAGCAGCGTCGGTGCCACCGCGTGTTCCTTCAGACTGAGCAGCGTCGGTGCCACCGCGTGTTCCTTCAGACTGAGCAGCGTCGGTGCCACCGCGTGTTCCTTCAGACTGAGCAGCGTCACCGCCACCGCGTGTTCCTTCAGACTGAGCAGCGTCGGTGCCACCGCGTGTTCCTTCAGACTGAGCAGCGTCGGTGCCACCGCGTGTTCCTTCAGACTGAGCAGCGTCGGTGCCACCGCGTGTTCCTTCAGACTGAGCAGCGTCGGTGCCACCGCGTGTTCCTTCAGACTGAGCAGCGTCGGTGCCACCGCGTGTTCCTTCAGACTGAGCAGCGTCGGTGCCACCGCGTGTTCCTTCAGACTGAGCAGCGTCGGTGCCACCGCGTGTTCCTTCAGACTGAGCAGCGTCGGTGCCACCGCGTGTTCCTTCAGGCTGAGCAGCGTCGCCAACACCGCGTGTTCCTTCAGGCTGAGCAGCGTCGCCAACACCGCGTGTTCCTTCAGACTGAGCAGCGTCGGTGCCACCGCGTGTTCCTTCAGGCTGAGCAGCGTCGCCAACACCGCGTGTTCCTTCAGGCTGAGCAGCGTCACCGCCACCGCGTGTTCCTTCAGGCTGAGCAGCGTCGGTGCCACCGCGTGTTCCTTCAGGCTGAGCAGCGTCGGTGCCACCGCGTGTTCCTTCAGGCTGAGCAGCGTCGCCAACACCGCGTGTTCCTTCAGGCTGAGCAGCGTCGGTGCCACCGCGTGTTCCTTCAGGCTGAGCAGCGTCACCGCCACCGCGTGTTCCTTCAGGCTGAGCAGCGTCACCGCCACCGCGTGTTCCTTCAGGCTGAGCAGCGTCGGTGCCACCGCGTGTTCCTTCAGGCTGAGCAGCGTCACCGCCACCGCGTGTTCCTTCAGGCTGAGCAGCGTCACCGCCACCGCGTGTTCCTTCAGGCTGAGCAGCGTCCGGTGCCACCGCGTGTTCCTTCAGGCTGAGCAGCGTCTCCAACACCGCGTGTTCCTTCAGGCTGAGCAGCGTCGGTGCCACCGCGTGTTCCTTCAGGCTGAGCAGCGTCCGCCCACCGCGTGTTCCTTCAGGCTGAGCAGCGTACCGCCACCGCGTGTTCCTTCAGGCTGAGCAGCGTCGGTGCCACCGCGTGTTCCTTCAGGCTGAGCAGCGTCGGCCGCCACCGCGTGTTCCTTCAGGCTGAGCAGCGTCACCGCCACCGCGTGTTCCTTCAGGCTGAGCAGCGTCGCCAACACCGCGTGTTCCTTCAGGCTGAGCAGCGTCACCGCCACCGCGTGTTCCTTCAGGCTGAGCAGCGTCGCCAACACCGCGTGTTCCTTCAGGCTGAGCAGCGTCGGTGCCACCGCGTGTTCCTTCAGGCTGAGCAGCGTCACCAACACCGCGTGTTCCTTCAGGCTGAGCAGCGTCACCATACCACCGCCGTCAGCGCGCCTGCAGCCTGGGGAAAATTCAGTGAAGCGACCTTGTTTCTGGTTTTGCAGAGCCAGCACCGGCCTCTTACTCCATTCCTTGGCTTAGGCTTGGGCTGATGCGGTTGCACTTGGTTTGGATGATGCAGCGGACTTTATGGCCAGGACTTTCCCCAAGCTTGTCCTTCAAGTCCACCATTTTCTGTGAAGAAAAGTAAAATTTGCATACAAGAGAATAAAACCATCCAAAGCACACTGCTTGGCTTGGACAGTAAATGTTGGGTCTGAATCAGGTTTAGAATCAACTGGGGCAACGTGAATTGAGAAATGAAACCAATCCTCAAATGGCCATAGACTGCTTTTATTAGAATCACAGAGAAAAGAACTGTAAAACGTCTCCCAGGCTGGGGGCTGCAGTATAGCAGTTACACCTAAACGAAGTTTTATAGAAAGAGGATCAAGAAGAATGTAAGGTAGGATGTGGGTCAGGGAGACAAGATAGACAAGATAGGAGCAAGACCATTTCCCTTGCTGACTTATTTTACTTGGTGGATTGGCAACACATTTATAATTTTAAGGTCAAAACCATATCTCTTTAGGTTATGGATATGTTATTTTGTTCTTGGAACAGTGGCTTCCCATTAAACTCTTTATCAGGCCCAAGGCCTAGAGAAATGTTTTCATTACCAAAGAATTTGTCTTTCACTCCCAAGCCCTTTTCAGGGCCAGCTTGCCTCAACTACTTTAGAATTTTATTAACCCTTCATTCCAGACCCTGAGGACAAGTAAAAGGATGTGGGTTGGAGATTCAAATCTCTACTACTTCCCGATGACAATGATGGGGGTCGTGGATCTCTCCTCAGAGTCTTGAATTTGCAGTGGTCCCAATTGATTGAAGTCTTCAAGATTGTAGTGTTGTCTGGCATGTTTTTCTTTTAATATGGCCTTTTTCTATAAGAAGGATGAGGATATGAGATTAGAGGTTAATTTTTAAAGACCGTATTGTGGATGGTTGGTTGGAATGAGGAATATTGAGTTCTCAAGTACATTCACGTGATTGCACCAGTTTGTTGTATGATAAATTTTAATAGCCAATTGATTAGGTAGGGTCCAACTAATTGTCCCAGGAGTAGAAGGACTAAGGGACCCATTAGACCTGGGTTAGCCAGGAATTCCAGTCAAAATAACCTATGGAACCCAGAATTGTTAGTCTCCCATTCCCTCTGGCATTTTTCTAAGTTTTCCTTTACCTTTTGTAAGGTGTTAGTAATGAGGCCTGATTAATTGGCATAAACACAAGCTTCTCTTAAGGCCATACATAGCCCTCCTTGAGACATATATATTAGATCGAGACCCCATGTTTTTTTTTTTGTTTTTTGTTTGTTTATTTTTACTTATTTATTTTGTTTATTTATTTGAGAGTGACAGACAGAGAGAGAAGGAGGCAGAGAGAGAGAGACAGAGAGAGAATGGGTGCGCCAGGGCCTCCAGCCACTGCAAACGAACTCCAGACGCGTGCGCCCCCTTGTGCATCTGGCTTACGTGGGTCCTGGGGAACTGAGCCTCGAACCAGGGTCCTTAGGCTTCACAGGCAAGCGCTTAACTGCTAAGCCATCTCTCCAGCCCCCCATGGGTTTTGTAATACCATTTCCTACAGGAAGTCTGCCTGACTGTTGAGCATGGTAGTGGAGTCCTGTAACTATCCCAGATCCATGTCAACTTGTTCAGACATTTGTTACACACCTAGCTCACCTCTTACCAGTGTTGTTGTTCCAAGAGCTGCCGACAGTGCTACGTGGACTCCCCATGAGACATTTGTTACACACCTAGTTCACCCCTTACCACTATTGTTGTTCCAAGAGCTGCTGACAGTGCTATGTGGACTCCCCATGAGACATTTGTTACACACCTAGTTCACCTCTTACCAGTGTTGTTGTTCCAAGAGCTGCCGACAGTGCTATGTGGACTCCCCATGAGATATTTGTTACACACCTAGTTCACCTCTTACCAGTGTTGTTGTTCCAAGAGCTGCCGACAGTGCTATGTGGACTCCCCATGAGACATTTGTTACACACCTAGTTCACCCCTTACCACTATTGTTGTTCCAAGAGCTGCCGACAGTGCTATGTGGACTCCCCATGAGACATTTGTTACACACCTAGTTCACCTCTTACCACTATTGTTGTTCCAAGAGCTGCCGACAGTGCTATGTGGACTCCCCATGAGACATTTGTTACACACCTAGTTCACCCCTTACCACTATTGTTGTTCCAAGAGCTGCCGACAGTGCTATGTGGACTCCCCATGAGACATTTGTTACACACCTAGTTCACCTCTTACCAGTGTTGTTGTCCCAAGAGCTGCCGACAGTGCTATGTGGACTCCCAACAGCATGGGCACCAGCAGTGGAGTAGCTGACGTCTCAGGGCCCAGGGGTGACAAGAGGTGCTCCCCCTCAGCCCGCTATGGGTATGAGCTTGAGGAAGCACACGGGCAGTGGCACATAATGTAGAAGCGTCATCTAGGTCCCTGTGGTAGTTTGAATAGATGGCTCCCAATATATTCAGTTATTGTTTGTAGTTTGCATCTGCAGCCACCTGGATGGAGGCAGTGTCACTGGGTGGATTTTAAGGTGTGGTGGTGGGTTTCAGATTCCAATCTAAAGATATGCAAAGCGTGCCTAGCTGGAGTTCCTGAAGTGTGCTGTGGCTTTTGGCTTTTAGGCTTGTGCTTCTCTCTCTCTGCTTGGGCCTATGAAGACAGGCCAGCTTCCTCTGCCATTTATGGAACTTCCCCTGGATCTGTAAGCTTCCATAAATCCCTTCCTCCATGACTGCCTGGTCTGGAAGCTCAACTCAGCGAACCTGAATCTGTCTGCTACAGTCCATGAGAGTGACACATTCAGTTAGGCCAGTGTCCAAGCCAGCCAAGTTCTGTGGGGTGCAAAGAAGGTGTTAGATGTAGTCGTGATGGTAATCAAAGCACTGTAATCTGTTGAAAAGGGGGTTGGGAGGGGCTGTAGTTGGAAGCTGGCAGGCAAGAAACACTTCCAGCAACGTCTCCCAAAGTCAAGGGCGGGTTATGGGAAGAACAGTCATTAGTGTTACTGTTTTTTATGATGGGCATTTCTATGCCCAGACCCACATAGTAAGGGAGTTTGGATTTTAGGCAGAGCCAACATCTTTAACCAGTTTTGGTAGGGAAAAGTTAAGTAACTGATGCACACCACTCAGTATTGAAAAGAGCCTGGATGGTAATGTAGAGCCTCATTCAGCCTTATTAATGGAGAGGAATGGAGACAGGGAAGGAGAGGAGTCAGGTCTTTGTGGATGGAGAGCTGATATTGGTGGTTGTGGAGGGACAAGGAAAGGGTCTCCCAGAGATGCTATCAGGCCAGTTGGTCTGGACTATATTTTTTTCAAGACAGCCAGCCAGGTACCCAACTCTTCTGGGGCTATTTAGATAGCAGGGAGCAGTCTCTGGACAGACTTCTTTGTATTTAGTGATAAGATGCTGAATTTCTAAAATTGTTATATTCCAGACTCGTTTATATGTATGGACTCTGGGAAGAAAAGCTCGGTCTTAGGGCCTCTGGAAGGAGTAGCATTATTCCTGAAGCACAAGCAGAGGTAAGCGCAAACTGGGAGGCAGTTTCGGAATTTTAAGGTCATTTTTGAAATCATTTGGAATGGGTGCTGTTGAAACAAACTGTATGAGTAGACTGATAAAAAGCAAACAACTTATGTGATTGGAAAATGAAAAGTCCATCGGAGGAGATAAGCAAGATAGCGTCAAGAGAGGGTCAGTCCCCTTTCATCTAGTTGAGGAGGGGCCTGGGAATCACCACAATGAAAGGTAATAACCCCAGGATCCCAGACTGGAGTCTAGGCTTATTTTTTTCAGGAGGGGCAGAATAAACTGTCTGACACCTTAATCTCTTAATTCTACTGTGGGAAGAGGAGCTTCAATGACACACTCAAAAGGAGAAAACAGGAGAAGGACTATCAAGAAGCCTCAGGTTCGCTGAGATGGAGCTTTGTTGGGAGAGCTTTAGGGCCCATTTTGTGGATGGATAAGGTGCAGGCTGGACTCTGGCAGCAAGTCATCACTCAGTGTCAACGTGGAGCTGTAAAGGAAGGGCTTAATTCTGATAGTGGCTTGTCACCTAGCACCAAAATGAGCTAGAAATTGTAGCAGGAAAAAAGTGTACCCAACCCTCAGGGAGGCGAACGGCTGAAAGCTACGAAGCCAACGGATGACAGTGTAGGGCACTTCTAGACTGTCTAGGCCTTACCTTTTAAATTTATTTATTTATTTATTTATTTATTTATTTGAGAGTGACAGACAGAGAGAGGAAGAGGCAGATATATAGAGAGAGAGCGAATGGGTGCGCCAGGGCCTCCAGCCTCCAGCCACTGCAAACAAACTCCAGATGCGTGTGCCCCCTTGTTCATCTGGCTAACGTGGGTCCTGGGGAATCGAGCCTCGAACCAGGGTCCTTAGGCTTCACAGGCAAGCGCTTAACCACTAAGCCATCTCTCCAGTCCTAGGCCTTACTTTGATGGTGTTTCATGAAGTATTGAGTGGACCGGAGAGTCAAATTACAAAGGGCCTCTGTGCTGGAGATCAGAGGGAACTAGGAAGTGAAGGAAAATGCAGTTGATAAGACTGGGAACTGAGTTTACCTGAAACTTCAATAACACCCCAGCACAGGTCTTGTTCCATTTAAAAAGGCAAAGCTGCAAAAGCCAGAGGCTTCAGTTCATGACTGGCAGCAGCTCCTCAGCCGATGTAGTAACCTTGGAGGATGTTTGAGCTTTCAAAGGGACACAGTGCAGAAAAAAGGCAAAGTGGGAGAGAATTAGAGGTAAGTGCAGGTCTGTAGACTACCCTGAAAAGGGAGGTCAGAGACCTGAGTGCACTTAGCAGGGGTTTTTAGATGTTCACCAGAGTTGCCCTGGCCAGAACTTTTCGATGTCCACAAATAGTGTGTCTCATCCAGTCCAGTGGGCTGAGAGGCAAAGGAAAGGTTGCCCAAAAGAGAGGTCTGGGGCCCACAAACCTCAAAATCCTCCCAGGTTTCAGCACCACTGAGACCAAAGCGATGTGAAAATGAAAGACCCAACCTCCACAGCAATAGATTGTTCTTTTTCCAGAGCAGATAACAGAGAGAGGCTGACATTCTCTCCACACTGTTTCACACTGTAGCATTCAGACACTACTGAGCTGAGTTTTTATAGGATTGGGGGAAAGCTTGCAGGAGTAAGGAGTGGGGAAGAGAAAATGGGAACCCGGTCATTTCTTTTTGCTGACTTACTTTGTGAACTGGCTTAATAATTAAGGCACTGAGCTCAAGCCTGTCTTATGGTCTTGGGCCAGTGGTTTCTGTGGAGCAGATGTTCTTTTCTAGCCATAGCCTAGGGAGGTATTTACAGTACAAAAGAATCTCCTGTGTTTAGGTCTTCACTGAGGTCAACATGCCTTGGTTATTATGTTAATTAATTAATCCTTCATAGTTCAGTCACCAAGTATTTATAGTTGCTGAAGTTCCTCCTGCTGTTGATTTCTACCTTTTCGTCCAGGAGGGGTCTCACTCTAGCTAAGGCTGACATATGTAGTTTCAGGGTGGCCATGAACTCATGCAATCCTCCTACCTCTGCCTCCCAAATGCTGGATTAAAGGTGTGCACCACCATGCCCAGCTTAATAAATATTTTTATTTATTTGAGAGAGAAAGAGAGGCAGAGAAAGAGAGACAGAATATGGGCATGCCAGGGCCTCCAGCCACTGCAAACAAACTCCAGACACATGTGCCAACTTGTGCATCTGGTTTACATGGGTCCTGGGGAAGATGAACCTGGGTCCTTTGGCTTGGCAGGCAAGTGCCTTAACTGCTAAGCCATCTCTCCAGCCCAGTTTCCATTTTTATTCCACTGTGGACTCAGAGAATACAAGAAATTTTCTCAATATTTTTGCATGTGTTAAAGGTGATGCGTTCATTTTGGAGAAGATGCCATGTGCTGCTGAGAAAATTGTATATTCCTTATTTCTTGGATGGAATTTTTTTTTTAAACATCTGTTTAATCTAGCTGGTACACATCACTGCAATATTTTTGTTAACTTTTAGTTTGGAGGACCTAAATATGTGTGTCATATCAAAATCATCCCTGATTACTGTGTGTGGGCCTCTGTGAAGTTTTTACCTTTTAATATTAGTTTCACGAACTTGGGATCCTTAGTATTTGGTGCAAAAATATTTGCAACTGTCTTCTTGATGAATTGTTCCCTTGGTTAGCTGTGAAGTCTACATTATCAGATATACGAATAGCCACGCGTTGCAGGAGACTTTTTTTCCTGGGAAGATATGAACACATGTCTATTCACTTCAGATACAGTACTGATGACAGAGCAAAGCATAATTGTACCAAAACCAGTTTTGATGAACCAGTGAGTTTATTGGGCTTACCTAGAGTTGGATAAGGGGTTCCTTAAAGGAACATGGATGATTCAAAGATACCTGCATCACTCACAATGATCATCCTGTGCCACCACACTTGGACAGTCATCTCTCTTGTTTTCAAAGTAGGATCTCACTCTATCCCAGGGTAACCTGGGATAACCAACTCATTCTGTAGTCCCATGGTAGTCTTGAACTCACAGCAAGGCTATCACCTCTGCTTCCCAAATTTTGCAATTAAAGGTGTGCACCACCATGCCTTGCCATCTGATTGACTTTCTTTCTTCCCTTCCTTTTCTTTCATTTTCCTTTCTTCTCCAGGTAAGGTCTCTTGCTCAGGCTGACCTGGAACTCACTCAGTAGTTCCAGGATGGCCTTGAACTCCCAAAGATCCTCCTACCTCTGCTTCCTGACTGTTGGGATTAAAGGTGTGCAACACCATGCCTGGCTATTTTTTTTCCTCAATTTTTATTAACATTTTCCATGATTATACAAAATATCCCATGGTACTACCCTCCCTCCCCCCACTTTCCCCTTTGAAATTCCATTCCCCATCATATCCCCTCCCCATCTCAATCAGTCTTTTATTTTGATGTCATTATCTTTTCCTCCTCTTCTGGTCTTGTGTAGGTAGTGTCAGGCACAATGAGGTCATGGATATCCAGGCCATTTTATGTCTGGAGAAGGACGCTGTAAGGAGTCCTACCCTTCCTTTGGCTCTTACATTCTTTCTTTCCATCACCTCTTCTGCATTAGTCCCTGAGCCTTGGAAGGTGTAACATCTGCTGATGTCTGGAAAAATGTATATACTATGCTTATCAAACTGCCCAGTAAGCACTTAATATTTATACCCTTATATTAACATTACTCTCACTTTGGGTAGAGAATCTTCTCTTTTCAGATGGCAGTGACCTTGGGATGACTCAAGGTATCATAGTGCTGGAAAGAAGTGAGCCTTCAAGTTTCCTGGGTTTGCAAGGAGGCTGGTGTGAGGGGGAAAATCCCCTTACCTGGCTCTTCCTGCTGCTCAGGCCAGGCTTGGCGGCCACGGCCACACGGACCTGGTCTCCGCTGCCAGGGCCACTTCTGTGGTCTCTGGACACACTGGATGATCTTGCCTACTTCTCTGCTATGGTTGATAATTTCTTATACCCCTTCACTTTTTAGTAGAAGAGTGTATTTTGCTGGATTTGTCTTGCTTTTTCTCCGTTAGGCTGCTTTGGTATGGTTCTTATGACATCATCGTAACCAGAAGTCCCTCCCAGGTGGCTTCTTGAGGAATATGGACAGTCCGCTTCCTCATGCCCATCACCATTCTGCGGACCTTGACGACTCCATCTTGGGAGCCTGTTCTGACCTAACAATTGTATGGTTGGATATGTCTTTCCCTATTCAGTAACATCACTTCTTAGCCAGGAGGAACAGAACCTCCTGAAATTAAGTCAACTTAATTTTACCCACATTTCACTCTCAGAAGCCAATAATTGGTCCACTCATTTGCATATATGCACAGGTTCTAATAGTTTATGCCTGACATCCAAGTGAGTCTTGGCAACACTTGAAAACCAGCCAGGCTGAATTTTTGGTTGCAAGTAGTTAATACACATGGCACTTTGTACTTTCTGTATTCCTTGTACAGTTGGAAGGATCAACCTAAAAAAAATACTCAGCATCAACAGAATGTCTGCTTCAACAGACCGCTTTTGGGGGAAAAAAAAGGGTGGAGGAGATGTAGAGATGAAGTTAATTTTGAAAAAGACTAATCTCTGCACAGGCTAAGCATGGGGACATGGAAGACTATGTGCCTTGGGTGGAGCTTCTTGAAAACAGGAACTCATAGCTTCTCCAAATATTTTCTGATGAAATAAAAGTAAACTCATGATCAGATTTAATGCAAACTCGTGATCTTTTATGTTCAGACTCCCCATAGCTTTGACTGCCTGAATCTCAATAAAAGCTGGTAATACAGTCAGTTCAGGGGCCACTAGAATGCATGTCCCTGACTTTCCCTTAAAGCATACTTTTGCATGTTGTTTTCATTGTGTGTTTATCCAAACACTGCTGGATAATATACACAATTGCCCACCCGAGAGTCAGTCTGTTATGCTTTTTATCTGAAATGTCCCCACAGCCTCATGTTTGAAACTTTCATTCCCAATTTGTTATGGGTTTTGAGTTGTGCAGCCTTTAGGTGCTATGACATACATAGAAGCAGGTCTTAAGGGCAGGCTTGCTCTTGAAGGTTTTACTCACTCCAGAGTCTAACCAGCTTCCTGTCTGATAGCATTTATTGTACCTTGCTCCAAGACCTTGCCAGTATGGGCTCAGTGCCTCCTGGTTCCATTCCATCCTTGCAGCCATGGACCCACTGAAATTTTAAGTGGAGCAGTAAGCCACTTGTTGAGGTGCATCCATTCCATAGACACTATTCAATGGATGGTGTTAGTGCACATTATTAAAAAAACATGTTTGTTGATTGTCCAAACATAAATCAGATGAAATGATATAAACATATGGAAACTGCTCAGCTCAGCTTTGATGTTAAAAAGCTTAGGTGCGATGATAACTGCATGTAACCTTGTATTTTCATTTTATCTTGGGTTTCTGGAAACAATACCACCTAGTATGAAGAATGACTTTATTAGATGGAGAAAGGTATCCAGTGCAACAAAGTTAAATGTTTAAATAATATACCCAAATACCAAAACAGGTCTAGAAGACTGAAGTTGGTCTCACACTCAAAGCAAAACCAAGTCTTAAGATACAAGTCACACCTCTGAAAGTAAAATGCTTCTTAGAGACTATGATAACCAAGACAAAATAAAAATCTTACACGCTTTTCTAATTTGGCAAAACAAAGTAACTGCTACATAAAAATGAACACAATTCCTCCCTCACCCTTTCATTAATGGTAGTGACAGTATTTTTAAACACTAGATTTCTTTTTATTCTGTTATTACAGGCTTCTAGTAAGAGCTACTACCACTACCAACGGTAGTTCTGTATTCATTCTTTCAATGTAGCCACTGCACGAGAATCTCTCATTATATTTAATATTAAGTTAAACTAACTACATTTTGCATCATGAGATGGGCATGCATCTATGAAGATGAGGGGGTGGTATGTGGTGGTTTGAATACAAAATGTCCTCTATCAGCTCATGTGTTTGAATACTTAACCCCCACTGACAGCACTTTTTGAGAAGGATGTGGAACCTATTGAGGTGGAACCTGGCTGGAGGAAATGTGACATTGGGAGGTTGACTGTGACAATCTGTCCCTGATGCTGATATACTTGCTTTCTGCAGATGTGACAATGGCTATTGGCTTCTGGCTCCTGCCATACTTTCACCACCATAATGGACTCTACCCTGTAAAACTGTAAGTCAAGATAAACTCTTTTCTTCCCTAAATTGATTCTGGTTGGGATTACTGTCCCAGCATAAAGTAACAGATACACATTTCATCTAAAAAAAGTTGTAAAGGTGAATTCTTTTGGCATATTAGACACACATTTGATTTACATGTTGTAGCAGTTACCCGTCTCATTGCTAGCACAAACACCCAACAAGCAACTTATGGAAGAGGATTTCAGCTTACAGTTTTGAGGGGAGGGAAAACCACCTATCAAGGGAAGCATGGCTGAGCACACAGCCTTGTGTCACATTGGCTGTGAAGTACGAGTGAGCTGGCTCTGTACATACGGTGAGCTGGACTAATAAATCTCAAGGTCTTCCCCCCAATGAAACACCTCCCCAAAGAAGGCTTTACCTTCCAAAGGCTCCACCACTTCCCCAAACTGCCAAAGAGGACCAACTATTCAAAGCACATGAGCCTATATGGGATAATCTTTAAACCATTAAACCTATGGACCCAAAATGGTTCAAATACAAAAAAATATGGTTCAAAAGGAATCCTATTAACTTATGTACTACTGTTTAAAAAGACCATAGAGATTATGTCACCTGGAAATTTATTTTTAAGAGTGAAAAGTAGGAATATATATTCCAGAGATCTACTTTCAGAATGTGTGACAAATAAGCACAATATATTTAGTCTCAGAATATTTCCTTTAGAGAATATAGTTTCTAGAAGATTCTACATAAATTCACATGAAGGTTTAAAAATATTTATGAATCGTTACAGAATTAATTTTCATAGAACTTGAAATAATTTTACAATTGATGTTGCCATAGTGCTGAAGTTTTGATACTTGGTAGATTTTCAGAGGTGGGCCAACTGAAGACATTTGCACATCTATTCTAAATTTATCATCATAGTATGTACTTTTCTGTTTGTGAATTCAGCCAGGATGACTAGAAGCATTCCTAAAACCAACATCCTAGTTCTTTTTATGAACCATGAATTAATTGAAAACATCACAAGGTATAGAGATGAATCCATCTTTTATACCTTAGTACTTGTTCTAGTGTGAATCTTTTCATGTACTTTAAGGGAACTGGAACGATTAAAGGCTTTCCCACACTGCTGGCATATGTAGGGTTTCTCACCAGTATGGATTTGTTCATGTCTTTGACAACTACTTAAAGTATAAAAGGATTTCCCACATTCCTTACACACAAAAGGTTTCTCTCCACTGTGAATCTTTTCATGGCGTCTAAGGGAACTGTGACCAGTGAAGGCTTTATCACATAGTTTACACTTATATGGTTTCTCTCCAGTGTGAGTCCGTTCATGTATTTGAAACTTACTAAAATAAATAAAACCTTTCCCACATTGTTCACATACATGAGGTTTCTCACCACTGTGAATCTTCTCATGATTTCTAAGTGTATTGGGATTAGTAAAGGCTTTCCCACAATGCTTACATACGTAGGGCTTCACACCTGTGTGAATTTGCTCATGACTCTGGCAACTACTCAAAGAAGAAAAGCCTTTCCCACAATGCTTACACACATAGGGTTTTTCTCCAGTGTGAACCCGTTCATGGCGTCGAAGAGAACTGTGACCAGTGAAGGATTTACCACAATCCTTACATACACACAGTTTCTCCCCAGTATGGGTCCATTCATGCTTTCGAAAGCTACTAGAAGAAATAAAACCTTTCCCACATTGCTTACATACAAAGGGTTTCTCCCCACAGTGAATCCTTTCATGGCATTGAAGGGAAGTGTGATGAATGAAGGCTTTTCCACATTGCTTGCATACATAGGGTTTCTCTTCACTGTGAATCCGTTCATGGCGTCGAAGGGAACTGTCAACACTAAAGACTTTACCACAATGCTTACATTTATAGGGTTTCTCTCCAGTGTGAGTTCGTTGATGTGTTCGAAGGATACTGGAGGAATTGAAACTTTTCCCACATTGCAAACATACATGGGGTTTCTCACCACTGTGAATCCTCTCATGATATCGAAGCGAACTGAGAGTAGTGAAGGCTTTACCACACAGCTTACATACATAGGGTTTTTCTCCAGTATGACATCGTTTATGTGTCTGAATAGAATTGTAATAGCTGAAGGCTTTCCCACATTGGTTACATACATAGGGTTTCTCTCCAGTGTGAGTTCTTTCATGGTAATGAAAGTTAGTTAAACAACTGAAGGCTTTACCACATATGTTACATCTGTATGGTTTCTCTCCAGTGTGAGTTCGTTCATGTCTTCGAATATTACTCAAAAAAGAAAAGGCTTTCCCACACTGGTTACATACATAGGGTTTCTCACCAGTGTGAGTTCTTTCATGTTCTTGAAAATTAGTCAAACAACTGAAGGCTTTACCACATATGTTACATCTGAATGGTTTCTCTCCAGTGTGAGTTCGTTCGTGTCTTCGAAAGTTACTCCAAGAAGAAAAGGCTTTTCCACATTGCTTACATACATAAGGTTTCTCTCCAGTATGAGTTCTTTCATGGTAATGAAAATTAGTCAAACAATTGTAGGCTTTGCCACAGATATTACATTTATATGGTTTCTCTCCAGTGTGCGTTCGCTCATGTCTTCGAAGGTTACTCCATGATGAAAAGGCTTTCCCACATTGCTTACATACATAGGGTTTCTCTCCAGTGTGAGTTCTTTTATGCTTCTGAAAGTTAGTCAAACAACTGAAGGCTTTACCACACATATTACATCTGTATGGCTTCTCTCCAGTGTGAGTTCGTTCATGTCTTCGAATGTTACTCAAAAAAGAAAAAGCTTTCCCACACTGTTTACATACATAAGGTTTCTGTCCAGTGTCAATCTTTTCAACATATTGGAAAAGACTAGGATAGGTTAAGGCATTAAAATGCTGTTTACCCACATACATTTCTTCTCTAGTGTCACCATTAACCTGTATTTGAATATAACTGTGACTCTGGAAGAAGGTCTCACATTGGTTAAGTTCATAAGATCTCTGCCCACTTTGAGTGTCCTCATTCTTCAGAAAGCAATCAGAATAAATAACGGGTTTCCCACATTCCCTAAATTTATGGAAACTCTCTTCATTTATCTCATATTCATTAGTTTGGTGTCCAGTCTGAACAGTCACAGGCACATTAAAGGATGAACGACCAACGAGCACATCTTCATACACTTGGTGTTCACCAAGCATTACTTCATGAGACACTTTCTTGTTTCCAACAGTATTTGGAATCTGGCTGAAGATTTGTATACATTGACTACCTTCTTTTAGTTCCCACAGACTCTCCATAATTTCACTTCTGCCAAAAAAAAAAAAAAAAATGGAATGCATATTACTAAAATTATGAGTATAAATTCCTTGCCATCAAAATTCCTCATTAGATTCACTGTTGGAATTTTTGAACATGAATGGACTGAATGATGTACAGAGGTCAGGCGGATAGCTAACATCCAAATAATGGTATTCAAGTGGGTTTCTAAATACTTTTACCAAGTTAATTATTTGGAAACACTGAATGCTACAGTGAGACCCTACCTTGAAACACTCCTCCTCAAAAACAAAAAACACCACTTTCTATTTTACAAAAATTGTATAAAATATTATAATTTTTATTTATTTATTTATTTATTTATTTATTTGAGAGAGAGAGAGAGAGAGAATGGACATGCAAGGTCCTCCAGCCATTGCAAACAAACTCAATGTATGTGCCACTTTGTGCATCTGGCTTATGTGGGGAATCAAACCTGGGTCCTTTGGCTTTGCATGCAAGCACCTTAACCATTAAGTCATCCCTCCAGCTCAGCGTAAGAAATTATAAAGAATGGTACAGGAGCAAACACGTAATATCTTTAAAATATTTGATTTTTAAGAGATTTATTTATTTATTTAAGAGCAAGACAGAGAAAAGAGGCAAAGTATGGGCATGCCAGGGCTGCCTACCACTTCAAATAAATTCCAGATGCATGGCACACTTTGTGTATCTGGTTTTACGTGGGTACTGGGGATTTGTACCTGGGCTGAACACAGCCTAGCAGGCTCTGTAGGCAACAAGTGCTTCTAACCACTGAGCCATCTCCCCAGCCTTGCATTTATATATCTATACTGTGCATAGTTAAAATTAGAAGAAAACGACACACTTTTTTTTTTCTAACTTTGTGTATGGGAAAAAGTTCATTTAGAACCACCAGAAAGTGTCACTTGCATCATACATTAGTACTTGCACATATTTCCAATCCAGTACACATTTTTTTGTTTGTTTGTTTTTTGTTTTTCTAGGTAGGGTCTCACTCTAGCCCAGGCCGACCTGAAATTCTCTATGTAGTCTTAAGGTGGCCTTGAACTCACAGTGATCCTACCTCTGACTCCCAAGTGCTGGGATTAAAGGTGTGCCCCAACCACGACCAGCCCAGTACACATTTTGAGATAACTTCATTATCTCATCTTGAACCTAGGCTTATTTTATAGTTTTTTGTTCTTGTTGTTGTTTTGTTTTTAAACAGTAGTCACTTCCAGATTCTTGCAGAGCATTCCTGTCAGTTGAATTCACATGTTACCTTAGATCTCCCCAGGAATATTTGTAGTCATCTTCAATGTCTTGGCTTTCCTCCATTTTTCCTAAAATGCACACCAAGAAAAATCATTATGGATTTTGTCATAATGGAGAAAGTATAAATTCTAGAATAGACACGAGTGTAACATATTATACCTGATCAGCAAATTTTCCCTTTTTATATTTCAAAGCAGGGAGCAGCATCTTTGAATAAGACAGACAGTAATATGGGTAAAATAATGACCTTATTCATACCTATAGCAGCCAGGTTCTTGAAATTTTCCTCCATCACATCTCTGTGCAGCTTCTTTTGGGAAGAATCTAGCAAAGCCCACTCCTCCATGCTGAAGTTCACGGCCACATCTTCAAAGGTCACAGCCTCCTGAAACAGCCCAGATATTACCAGTATGAAAGGTGACAGTTATAACCATGAAAATCTGTGAGTTGTTATCCAAATGTTCACTGCATTTCCTGGTAATCACACTCTACCTATAATTACATACTCTAACATAGCAATTCCCATACTGCGTTGGAACTCTTTGGTTAAAAAAAAAAAAATAAAAACAGCAGAACTAAAGAAGTTTTACTGGTACACAGGCCATTAGCAGTCTCCCAACAGTCTCATTCCCTAGTGTGTACAAGGTGTCTTGAGACCAGTGTTTGGCCTTTGCTTGAGCCTACAAACTACTATTGAGATGGATCTCACCAGACTAACTGTAGAGGGGAGCTCAGTGCTTCTCAGTTTGTATTAACAATATGCTACTTGTTTAACTTTTACTAACATGTTAACCATGGGAGCCGTTAGTCAGTCCCAAAGTATTATTTGGATGATCAATCTTTTTTGAGCTTTTCTAATAGTATTTAAGAATGTCTACTACAACTTGTTACTTATTGTCTTTTTTTTTTTTTTTTTTTTTTTGAGGTAGGGTCTCAATCTAGCTCAGGCTGGCCTGGAATTCACTATGTAGTCTCAGGGTGGTCTTAAAGTCAGTGATTCTCCTACCTCTGCCTCCTGGGTGCACCTCCACACCCAGCTACATTTTGTTAATTATAGAACCATCATGATTACATACTAAAAGAAAAAGAAAAGGAATTCATTAATCAATGGAGAAACATCTGTTTTACTTGGAGAATGCCAAAAGTCAATGAAATAATGGGTATTCTAGTACAGTTCTTAGAAAGAGCTCAATGCCTCCAAGATGAGCTGCAACACATATCTTAAACAATCTGAAGGACTAGAAATCAACTAAGGCATGCTCCCAGTTTGTATCAGAATGAAACTAGAAATACAGAGCAGAAACACAATTTGGAAGCCTGCAAGGCTTCAAGATTAACTCAAACTTTCATGTCATGTGTGTGCCAAACAGATGCCCTAAAATTTTAAGTATTTCAAAAGACATGAAAATGAGTGTATGCCATAACACCATATCCAGGAAACAAAAGCAGTTTATAGGGAGAAACTGAAAGTGATAAAAGAGAGATCTCAACTCAATTATTTGACCTTTCAGAAGATCTAAGAAATATGAGCAAGATAATCTTCAATTAAATAGAGAAAATTTCAGAATGAAACTATAAAATAGCAATACAAACTGGCCTGCTGACACTGTCAGTGGTGGGTATAGTGACAAACCTATAGCCAACACTATACTAAATGGTGAAAAATTCAAAACATTTCCATCATGAACGAGACAAGGATGTCCACCTTTTCCACTCTTACTCAATAAAGGTAGTCTTAGCTAGAGCAGTAAGACAAAAGGGGCAAATAAAGGGAATACAAATAGGAAAGGAAGAAGTTTAACTATCCCTACGTGCAGGGATGAGCCTATACATAAGAGAACCTAAAGACTCATCAGAAAACTTTTGAAGCTCATCAACACTTGCAGTGAAGTACAGGATATAAGACTAACAAAGAAACTGGGAGGTGGGGGGTCCCCATTCACTACTGCCATCCCCACAAAAACACCTTGGATAAACCTAACCAAGGAAGTGAAACAAAACTTAAAAACACTCAGGAAAGAAACTGAAGAAATACTAGGAAATGGACAGACCTCACAGGCTCATGGACAGGAAGAATCAATATAGTGAAAATAGCTATCCTATCAAAATCAACCTGCAGATTTAATGCAGTCCCTTCAAAATTCCAATGCCTTTCTTTACAGAAATAGAAAAAACAATCTTGAAATTCACTTAGATACACTAGAGACCTCAGATAGCCTGAAACAATTTTGAATTAAAAAAAAAAAAAAGCACTAGGTATTTCCATGCCTGATTTTAAGGTATTCTCCAGTGCCACAGTAACACAGATAGCATGACGTGTGTAGAATAGTCACTATATGTAGAATAGTGAAACTAGATTCTTGTCTCTCTCCACGCACAAGAATTGACTCCAAATGGATTAAAGATCTTAACACCTGAAACTCTGAAAATGCTAGTGGACTAAGCAGGGGAAACACTTTAACATAGAAGCATATGTAAGGACTTTCTGAATAGCACTCCAGTTATTCAGGAGACAAGGTCAACAATGAACAAATGGGACCTCATGAAATTAGAAAGCTTCTGTACAGTAAAGAAAAGTGTTAAACAAAGCCAGGCGTGGTGGCGCACGCCTTTAATCCCAGCACTTGGGAGGCAGAGGTAGGAGGATCGCCGTGAGTTCGAGGCCACCCTGAGACTCCATAGCGAATTCCAGGTCAGCCTGGGCTAGAGGTGAGACCCTACCTCGAAAAACAAAAACCAAAAACCAAAAAAAAAAAAAAAAAAAAAAGTGTTAAACAAAGAGGCAGCTTAAAAATGGGGTGGGGGGAGCTGGGCATGGTGATGCACACCTTTAATCACAGCACTTGGTAGGATGATTGCCATGCGCTCAAGGCCACCCTGAAACCACATAGTGAATTCCAGGTCAGCCTAGGCTAGATCCTAGAGCAAGATCCTACCTTGAAAAAAACAAAACAAAACAAAAAAATGGGGGGGGGGAGGGCGGAAGAGATGGCTTAGTGGTTAAAGCACTTGCTTGCAAAGTCTAAGGACACAGATTCGATTCCCCAGCCAGATGTACAAGGAGGCATATGTGTCTGGAGTTTGGCTGGAAGCCCTGCTGTACCCATCCTTTCCCTCCCTCCGCTCTCACTTTCAGTCTGACCCTTTCTCTCTCAAAAAAGAAAAAAGAAAAAAAAAATGGAAAAAAAAAACTTTGCAGCTATACATGTAACAGTGTTAATATCTAGAATAACAACTCAAAAAAAAAAAAACTAAACAATAAGAAGTCACACAAGGGATGGAGAGATGGCTTAGCAGTTAAGGTGCTTGCCTTAAGGACCCATGTTTGATCTCTCCAGATCCCACATAAGCCAGATGCACAAAGGTGGTGCAAGCACAGGGTCACACATGCACACTAGGTGACACAAGTGTCTGGAGTTCGACTGCAGTGGCTGGGGCCCTGGCATGCCAAGTCTCCCTTTCTCTAGAAAGGAAGGAAGGAAGGAAGGAAAGAAAGAAAAGAAAGGAAGGAAGGAAGGAAGGAAGGAAGGAAGGAAGGAAGGAAGGAAGGAAGGAAGGAGGCAGGCAGGCAATACAATACAATACAATACAATACAATACAATACAATACAATACAATACAAAAGTGCCATGGAACCAAACAGAAAATTCTTAAAAGAAATACATACATACAGGTATTTTAATAAGTGTTCAACATCCTAGCAATTAGGGAAATGCAAATTAAATTCACTTTGAAATTCTGCCTCACTCTGTTCAGAATGGCTATCATCAAGAAAACACTTGGGAACAATGCTGGCAAAATTGTGGGGAAAGGGAAACCCATATTTTCTGTCAGTGTAAGTGCAAACTACTACAGCCATTATGAAAATTAGCATGGAAGTCTTCCAAAAAGCTACAAATATAACTACCATATGACCCAATTATAATACACCTGGGCATATGCTGCAAGAACTATACACTGCACTACAGAGAAATGTTTAATAGTGCTCTATTCACAATGTCTAGGCAACATCTATCAAATGATGAATGGACAAAGAAGATGTGGTACATACACACTATGGAATAGTTTTCGGCTGTAAAGCAAAAAATGAAGTTTTCAGGAAAGTGAATTGAACTGGAAAATATTATACTAAGTGAGATAACCTGGACTCAGAAAGACAAATGCCACATAGTCCTTCATATGTGGATCCCAGCTTCAAATGTATAGATTTGTGTGTTTATGTTGGAATGAGTCAGTAGCAGGTAAGAAATTAGAAAAGGTCTAAAAATGGGTGAGAGGGGCAGACAGTGAAACACATTGTATGAAAGTAGAGGGTGGAATAACGGAGGTGGAAAGGACTAAATACATTGTATGAAATAGAGGGTGGAATAACGGAGGTGGAAAGGACTAAATACATTGTATCAAACAGCGGGTGGAATAACGGAGGTGGAAAGGACTAAATACATTGTATCAAACAGAGGGTGGAATAACGGAGGTGGAAAGGACTAAATACATTGTATCAAACAGAGGGTGGAATAACGGAGGTAGAAAGGACTAAATACATTGTATGAAATAGAGGGTGGAATAACGGAGGTGGAAAGGACTAAATACATTGTATCAAACAGCGGGTGGAATAACGGAGGTGGAAAGGACTAAATACATTGTATCAAACAGAGGGTGGAATAACGGAGGTGGAAAGGACTAAATACATTGTATCAAACAGAGGGTGGAATAACGGAGGTGGAAAGGACTAAACACACTGTATGAAAGTAGAGGGTGGAATAACGGAGGTGGAAAGGACTAAATACATTGTATGAAACAGAGGGTGGAATAACGGAGGTGGAAAGGACTAAACACATTGTATGAAATAGAGGGTGGAATAACGGAGGTGGAAAGGACTAAACACATTGCATGAAAGTAGAGGGTGGAATAACGGAGGTGGAAAGGACTACACAGGGATGGAACAGGCCAAGGGTGAGGACGGGCTTTTTTACAACCAGAGACGAATGGAAAAGGCATAATGAAACCTACCTCCTTGTTAGCTTACTAAAAATATCATTAAGGCCCAGTGCAGTGAAGCAAGCATTTAATCCCAGTACTTGTAAGACTAGATTAAGAGGATCACTGTGAGTTCAAGGCCAGCCTGGGGATACAAACTGATTTCCAGGTCAGCCTAGACTAAAGAGAGAAGCTACCCTGAAAAACCAAAAAAGAATAAAAAAAATAACAAATATAAAATTATGAGATTAATGCACTACCTACTGTGCTAATGAGGCTTCTTAAAATATATAATTAAAATAAAGGGGCTGGAAAGTTGGCTTGGCAGTTAAGGCATTTGCCTGTGAAGCCACATTAAGAGAAAAGAAAGTTCAAGGAGCCCCTGGCATGTGGGGAGCTGGAGGGATAAAGAACCCATGCTGAGAGTAAGGGCTAGGACGTTGTCCCTGCTGGGCCTGGACTAGGTCCTAGGCCAAGCCAGCCCAGGCCCAGCCGAGGGAAAAACTCACCCATAGCTACAAGTTCCTAAGTGATCAGAGTGTGAGACTCATGATAAAATTCTTAAAATGACAAAACTAAGAAATGGAAAACATGTTCCATATTACCAGAAGTTAGAGAATTAGGGAAATTCTTGCAGCTATAGATGGTTGCACAAACAACCTTTGTGGTAATATATTCTACATCTTTAATGTTATCTTACTTTGTCAATATACTGCTTGTGATATTGCACTAAATTTTGACAAGATGTTACTATTGGGGAAAATGTGGGGAAAGGCATATAGATCTCTGGTACCACTGCCTACAATTTCATGCAAATTTCCAAATATCCTGAATTTAAGAAATAAAGATGGTACAATGTAGATGTAAAGTGTAAGTACTTTTCTTCAGATTTCACTTTTGAACTGAAAATTGTTCTCATGATACTGTACCCTTGTTTATTCTGCATTCCAGTAAGTTAGAATGTTTTAGCAATTCAAACAAAAACGACTTCAAAGTGTAGAGAACCAGCAATCTGATCTCTTTTGATTTGGAACAGACTGTTTTAAAGATGTTGACCTCCCCAACCTCCCAAAATAGAACCAACTATTTCAAGAATTCATTTGTTTCTTCTGACTTTCTCATTATGTCCTGAGGATCCAATTAAGAACACTAGAATTTTATACCTAAATCATGAAATAGAACTCTGAAATGGTTATTTAGCTGGTGCTTTATAATAAGAATATTCTGCAAAGGAAATAGAAGGGAAGCATATAGAGGAAGCAGACTTTCACACACAGTTCAGAGGAACCCACCCTCAGAAGGTTAAGCCTGTTTCTAAGCTAATGGCGTAGCCATGATGGACTAGCCAGGCCATTTCATTTGGAGATCTCCACACTTTATTTTCCCTTCTCAAAGCTGTAACCCTGGGAAAACAGTAATGAGAATGGGCCTCCCCAAATCACAATGCTTTCTGTTCTTGAGAAACACTTTGTCCCTTTACACTTAAATGATGCCACCCTGTCCAGACGTGTTTTTTAATCTATTACTTGGCTGAGACTCAAACATTCCAAAGCTTGCTTGTTGCCTCAAAAATGACTGCCTCATCAGTAACTTTTCTGTAACTTTCTCTTTCCTCTGAGCCTGTCACCTTTCAATTACTCTCTGTCTGAGCCAGCACACAAGTTTTTTTTTTTTTTTTTTTTTTTTTTTTTTGGTTTTTCGAGGTAAGGTCTCACTCTGGCCCAGACTGACCTGGAATTAACTATGTAGTCTCAGGGTGGCCTCGAACTCATGGTGATTCTCCTACCTCTGCCTCCCAAGTGCTGGAATCAAAGGGATATGCCACCACGCCTGGCTTAGCACACAAGTCTTATGTTCCTCATTATGCTCCTGTAGTTTTAATGATAGATAGGTTCCCAGCTGATGGCACTATATAGGAAGGTTGTAGAATCCTCAAGAGGTGAAACCTTGCTAGAGAAAGCAGTCACTGAGGAAATGGTCTGAGGTTTTATAGCCCAATCTCATTTCTCTGCTTCCTGATTGTGGATACAATGCCTTTTCCCGAATCTTCAACTGTAAACTGAAATAAACCCCTCCTTCCTTAAGTTGCTTCTTGTCAGGTATTTTATCAGTTATGAGAAAGTACATAACACAGCCCCAATTTATCACCACTCTAAGGGGAAACTTCAAGAGCTGAAGCTTATGTTTATGCTTATATATTAACGCTACCCTCAAATTTGGTTAGAGAAGCTTCTCTTTTCAGATGGTAGTGACCAGTGGGGTGACTCAAAAACTCATCAAATGCTGAAAAGTACTGACAGTTGAGTGTTCAGCTCTAAATCAGACATTGCTATCACATCCTCCAAGGCTCAGACCATTGCAGAAGAGGTAGCAGAAAGAATTTAAGAGCCAAAGGAAGGGGAGGAGTGTTTACAATATTTCACTCCAGACACAAATTAGCCATGGCATTCATGACCTCACATGGCTCATGCTACCTACGTAAGACCTGCATATTAGGAGGGAAAATGTGATGACATCAAAAAGAGACAGTAGTTGGAAAGAAGGGATTCATTGGAGGAGAAATTTAGAAGGGGGAAAAAAAGAGGGAGGTGGGAGGAAATTATGACCATGGGATATTGTCTACACACCCTTAAGTTGTCAATACAAAGTTCAAGAGTTGGAGCTAAACCCGGCGTACACCGTTAATCCCCGCATTCAGGAGGCAAAGGTAGGATGATCGCCATGAGTTTGAGGCCAGCCTGAGACTACATAGTGAATTCCAGGTCATCTTGGGCTACAGCGAGACCCTACATGAAAAAATTAAAATAAAATTTTTATAAAAGGGCTGGGGTCACCACTGTCCCACCTTCTTCTTCTTCTTCTTTTTTTTTTTTTTGGTTTTTAGAGGTAGGATCTCACTGTAGTCCAGGCTGACCTGGAATTCGCTATGTAGTCTCAGGGTGGCCTCGAACTCACGGCGATCCTTCTACCTCTGCCTCCCGAGTGCTGGGATGAAAGGCGTGCGCCACCACGCCCGGCTCTGTCCCACCTTCTTTACAATGCTGTGTCCCCCCAGCAGCAAAAACCCTTCTCCGTCCACCTAGTAGTTCATGCTCTTCCTCTATTGCAATACTCCTTTCCAATAAAGTCAGGTTCTACCTCACACTGCATGCTGTTTATAAGTGATAAACCTAAAATCGTTTTAAGAATAAAGGGGTACCTCAAAGAAGGACACAAACCTTCTGTCCCTCTACCTGTATGTGGACCCCCCCTTTTAATGAAATGACAATCCGGAAAACTGCTGAACATTTAGTGACAGTCAACCCTGACAATCAATGGGCTTGGATTCAGGAGGCCGATCCACAACCCGGAAGCCCACGGCAGAGCCGGTCTCCAGCGCGCAGGCGCAGGCCGCCGCCGCCCCGCACAGCCCGAGTCTCCCCGCGACCCTCGCCGCCCCGCCGTGGGCTCCGGCCGGGACAGGACGCCGGGGTCCCGCCGCCGCCCGCCCGCCCGCCCCGGGCACAGGGGGAGCGCGGCCCCGGCGGACTCGGCCGCAGACCGGGGAGGCCCCGTCGCTGCGCGGCCGCTTCCCGCAGCCCGTGCCCGTGCCCGGCCGCACTCACCATGTCCGCCCGGGTCCCCGCCGTCCGTCCGTTTGTCTGTCCGTCCGTCTGTCCGTGCGCACCGCGGCTCCTGGGCGCGGGCGTCACAAAGACACGAGGACTGAGCAGCCGGAGACTCTCAGCCGGCCTGACACTGCCGCAACTATGGCGGCGCCAGAAAGAAAGATGGCGGGTGAGGGGCTTGCGCCCCGCCCACGGCGCTGCTGATTGGCCGCCGGTCCTGCGCGCCTGCGCTCACGATTGGGTCATTCTCCGAGCCAGGGACGGGAGAGGAGAGTTCCTTCCAGCCACACCCCCAGCTAGGCTTCCTTCCTCTCGGTGAGGGTCCGCTCGGCTTGAAGATTCCCTGCTTTTAGTCTGAATTTAGTCATCGCTTTCCAGAGCGGGCGCCTGCTTCTTCCTGTTCTCAGTGGACCCTTTCCTGGAAAAGCACTTACCCGGCGGGCCCAGGAAAGTCCAGCCAGTGTCTGATGGCAACAGTCCCTTCCTAAAGAAGAAAGGGAGCTAGGCTGGGCCATGACCCTCTGAGGGACAGGGAAGGAACCTCCGTGGCAGCTGGACCTGGGGACATAGGTCTGTAGTAGCCTGGGGAGTTCTGTCAGGGACCTCCACTGAGAGGAAGCCAGGACTTGGCTTCAGAAATAAACTTTTTAAAATATTTTTGTTTATTTTTATTTATTTATTTGAGAGCGACAAAGACAGAGAGAGAATGGGTGCGCCAGGGCATCCAGCCACTGCAAACGAACTCCAGATGCATGTGCCACCTTGTGCATCTGGCTTACGTGGGTCTTGGGGAATCGAGCCTCGAACTGGGGTCCTTAGGCTTCACAGGTAAGCGCTTAACCGCTAAGCCATCTCTCCAGACCCAGAAAAGAATTTTAAGATAACTCAGTATGAAGCACTGTTGGGAGCTTATTAAGAAGAGATTTAGCATAGATATAAGCATTGGCATTAAGAGAAAGGTGCTTAAAGAAAGGCTTCCCAAGAGAATTACATGTAAATATTTTATCAGCTGTAGACAAGATTTTTTTGAGGGGGAGGGGATTGCTCAGCCGTTAAGACTCTTACCTGCAAAGAAAGACTTTTTAATTTTTTTTTATTTTTATTTTTTTTTGGTTTTTCGAGGTAGGGTCTCACTCTAGCCCAGGCTGACCTGGAATTCACTATGGAGTCTCAGGGTGGCCTCGAACTCACGGCGATCCTCCTACCTCTGCCTCCCGAGTGCTGGGATTAAAGGAGTGCGCCACCACGCCCGGCTTTTTTCTATTTTTTTGGGGGGGGACTTATTAATTTTTTAATTTAATGATTTATTAGAGAGAGAGAATGGGCATGTCAGGGCCTCCAGCCACTGCAAACGAATGCCAGACTCATGCATCACCTTGTACATCTGGCTTACATGGGTACTGGGGAATCAAACCTGGGTCTTTAGGCTTTTCAGGCAAGCACTTTAAATGCTAAGCCATGTCCCCAGCCCTTTAAAAAATATTTTAGCCTGGGGACCCGGTGCAGTGGTGCACGCCTTTAAACCCAGACTTGGGAGGCAGAGGCAAGAAGATCACCTTGAGTTTGAGGCCACCATGAAACCACATAATGAATTCCAGGTCAGCCTTAGCTAGAGTGAGACCCTACCTTGAAAAACCAAAAAAAAAAAAAAGAAAGAAAGAAAAGGGTGTGTCAGGGCCTCTAGCCACTGCAACGAACTTCAGATGCATCTGGCTTGGATGGGTACTGGGTAATCCAACCTGGGTCCTTAGCCTTTGCCTTAACAGTTAAGCCATAGCTCTAGCCCAATATTAGCATTTATTTTTCAAGGTAGGGTCTCACTCTGGTCCAGGCTGACCTGGAAGTAACTATGTAGTCTCACTGCTCAGTGTGGCCTCAAACTATCAATTCCCCGGTGCTGGGATTAAAGACATGTGCCACCATGCTTGGTCCAATATTAGCATTTTTAAGCTTTTTTTTTCCCCCCCTGAGGTAGGGTCTCATGCTAGCTCAAGCTGACCTGGAATTCACTATGTTAGTCTCAGGATGGCCTTCAACTCTGGGCTATCCTCCTACCTCTGCCTCCCAAGTGCTGGGATTAAAGGTGTGGGCCATTACGCCCAGCTAAGCTTTCTTTTTTAATCTTTTATTTATTTATTTGCCAACAGAGAGAGAGAGAAGGAGGGGATAGGTATGCCAGAGTCTCTTGCCACTGCAAATGAAACCCAGACATATGTACCACTTTGTGCATCTGGCTTTTGTGGGTACTAAGGAATCAAAACTAGATGTTGGGTTGGAGAGATGACTTAGCGATTAAGGTGCTTGCCTGCAAAGCCAAAGGACCTCAGTTCTATTACCAGACCCACGTAAGCCAGATGCACAAGGTGACGCATGCATATGGAGTTTGTTTGCAGTGGCTGGAAGCCCTGGTGTGCCCATTCTCTCTATTTCTCTCTCTGCCTCTTTCTGTCTCTCAAATAAATAAAAATAAAAAAATGTTAAAACTGGATGTCAGCACCTTTAACCACTGAGTCACTTCTCTGGTCCCAAATATTAGCATTTTAAAGGTGGTTACATTGAGTAGTAAAATCTTGGATGATTTACTCTTTTCCTACCTATGATTCTGAGCTTTCCATAAAAAATGTGAATCTTCATATAAGTACCACTTGCTAACCAATTGCGCCACTGGAGCTCCAAAAATGTGAATCTTCAGCATTTAAAAAGAAGAAAGTAACTAAGTAGGTTGTACATGTTCCTGGATCAAGAAATATATCAAGAGATTTGCTCAGTGTGGTGGCTCATGCATTTAATCCAAGCACTTGGGAGGCTGAAGTATGAGGATCACTGTGAATATAAGACCAGCTTTAGACTATGTAGTGTATTCCAAGTTAGTATGGGCTAGAATGAGACACTACCTTGAAAATCCAAAAGAAGACAGACACACACACACACACACACACATTTATAGTGTGCTTGTGACTTTAAATAAATATAAAGAGAAGAATATAGTTTAGTGCTAACATGTTACAAATTCTGTGAAAACTGCATAGTTTTATAAAGTAGAAATTGGTAAGATACATGTAGTAGAATTGTATGTAAAAGTAAATCTACGTTTTTAATAAACATCTGTGCATTTATTTATTAACAACATATTTTGTATGGATACATCATGTGTTGGTACCCTTGTTCCTGCCCTCATTCTGCTGGGTTCCCTCCTCAATGGGGTTGCAGGTATTCACCATGGGGTTGTGGGCTATGCATTGTGGAAGCAGCAGTCAGTTTTTTCTTGGGGGGTGCGGGGGAAGGATTGCCTCTGTGCAAGATGTCTCAACCTGTGACTCTTAAAATCTTTCCAGCCCCCTCTTCCACAAAATTTCCTTAGCTGTGGTGGGTGAGTTTTAAGTCTACTCCAGTGATGAGCTCTTAGCAGTCTCTGGATCTCTGCTTTCATTAGTGTTGAGTATCCTCAGGGTCTTTCTCCTCCACCCTGGCTCTGATTGTCAGGTTCACGAAGGAAGCAGCAATCTTGCTTGTCTCCCCAGTTCCTCTGTGGTTTCAGCTGTACTTGGCTGAAGTGCAAGAGGTAGTTTATCTCCTTGGGTCTCAACTACCTTCTAAAAAAGAAGAACAGATTCTCCAACGGAGAGTGAAGTCAGCATAGTTTAAATGGGATAAGCATTATTAATTTAGGGAGGATTTGATGTTTGTAGCCCCTATTTTAGCCAAAACTAGTGAGAGGTTGACAATGGAGAGAATAATCTTTGTCTCCATAGGATTCTGATCTGGTTCCATATTCCAGATATAGGTTCCTATCCACTGAGCAGATCTCTTAGCCAATCAGAAAGGTATTGGTTACCAACCAAGGCTGTGTGCCACTATTGCACTGGCGTGTACATCCTGTCAGGGTGTTTGCTTCTGAGTATCTTAAGACCTCTGGTTGCTCAGACTAGTGTGGGCCACTTTCCTCCAGTAGCTCATGTAGTGCTTTCCAGCACTAGACAGGCTCTTCTGGATTCCAGCCTGGTTTCCTCATGCTCTGTATCAGCAGTATATGGTGTCTTCAGCAATAGGGTCTTTCTTACCTTTAGCCCTAGGCGGGTAATCAACTGTTTCAACAGAAGGCTTTCTTGTTTTGGGGACCTTGTAGGTCTCTGCAATCAACAGCTCATTGTAGGTAGCAACCAATTTCTGGTACTGGGAGTTACAGACCAGAGCCAATTTTTGTTTTTTTTAGGTTAGGCTTCATTCCACCCACTCTGGGGCCCTTCTTTTCACGTGATCCCTGCTTACTCCTGTTGAAAGTTATATCTTCTAATTTATCTCAAGGATAAAGGTTTCTATGGTACCAGTTCAATTTGGATTTAGTTTTGTGTTTGTTTTTCTTCATCTTCCCTTTTCCTCACCCCAAACCCTTCCATCCCTATTGTCTGGGCTCTGAGTTACCTATCAGACATGTCAGCAGCTCAAGGCTGGTCCAGGTTAGCAACTGCAGATAAGTGAGACCATGTGACATTTGCCTTTCTGTGATTGTGTGACTTCACTGGGTATGATCTGTTCCATGTGTCAATTTTTCTGCACATTTCCTTATATCATTTTTTTTTTCTTACTGCTGAGTAGAATTCCACTGTGCAAATGTACCACATCTTTGCTATCCATTAATCCAATGATGGGCACCTTGGCTGATTCCAGTTCTTAGCTATTATGAATTGAGCAGCTATAAACATGGTTGAGCAAATATCTCTGTAGTGATACATGGAGCATTTAGGATAAATGCCCATGTAAAGGAATAGCTGGGTGTGTTTTTAGCTCAATGTTCATCCTTTTCAGGAATCTCCATATTGGTTTCCATCCTCACCAACATTTGTTGTTGTTTGATTTTTTAACTTTTTTTGTTTATTATTTATTTATTTATTTGAGAGCAATAGGCAGAGAGAGAGAGAGAGAGACATGGGTGTGCCAGGGCTTTCAGCCACTGCAAACGAACTCCAGATGTATGTGCCCCCTTGTGCATCTGGCTAACGTGGGTCCTGGGGAATCGAGCCTCGAACCGGGATCCTTAGGCTTCACAGGCCAGCGCTTAACCTCTAAGCCATCTCTCCAGCCCTGTTTGATTTTTTTTTTTTTTTTAATGATTGCCAACCTTACTGGAGTAAGGTGGAATCTCTTAGTTATTTTAATTTTCATTTCCCTAATAGTCAGTTCTGTCTTCCACATAAGTAACTCTGTTAGTGAGGGATTCTAGAGAGGTTTTTAAAAGCTCTTATTTGATTTTTGTTTTCAGTTATGTTATTTTATATTATGTCGAGCTTTTTTTTTTGAGATACAATTTTGGCTTGAGGTCTGATTTTCTTGATGCTTACTGGAATTCATTCTTACATTTGATCAAGTCTTCATTAAGCTTCATTGGTTGTTGAGATCTTCCATTTCTTGATTCACCTTCAATTCATTCACATCTCTTTTGAGGGTTCTAACGTTTTCTTCAATCAAGTTAACCCTACTATCAAAAGCTGAATGCTCTAAGAGATGATTCTGTTCAGTTTCATTGATACAGTTGTTGGCTTTTTGCTTCAAGTTCAGCAATTCTTTTGATCACATAGCTTGTTGTGTTTTCTTTTTGGGATTCAGTTTCTGTTGACTTTGCTATTATTTCCTTTTTCCTTTTCTTTTCTTTTCTTTTCTTTTCTTTCCTTTTTTCTTGCGGCAATCAATGTATGGGGACTTTATTAGGGCCCCAAGGCCGTGGCTTTACTTGACCTTCTTCTTGGGGCGAAGGTTGTTGGTGTGGCCACACTTCTTCTTACGGCAATTCACAGCACCGGGGTGCAGACGAGCATAGCACTTGCGGCAGATCATCTTGTCACAGTTGTACTTCTGGGCAAGCTGGCGCAGAGAGGGCTTGATGATGCCGCCACGCAGGTGCAACACCAGGTGCAGGGTGGACTCTTTCTGGATGTTGTAATCAGAGAGAGTGTGGCCATCCTCCAGCTGTTTGCCAGCGAATATCAGCCGTTGCTGGCCTGGTGGAATGCCTTCCTTGTCTTGGATCTTGGCCTTGACATTCTCGATGGTGTCACTGGGTTCAACCTCTAGGGTGATGGTGATGGTCTTGCCCGTCAGGGTCTTCACAAAGATTTGCATTTTGGTATCCACTCGGCCGCCTCGTTACAGAGAAAGAGCTTTTCTTTTCTTTTTTTTTTTTTTTTTTTTTTTTTTTTTTTTTGATTTTTGGTTTTTCGAGGTAGGGTCTCACTCTAGCCCAGGCTGACCTGGAATTCACTATGTAGTCTCAGGGTGGCCTCGAACTCACAGTGATCCTCCTACCTCTGCCTCCCGAGTGCTGGGATTAAAGGCGTGCGCCACCACGCCCGGCTTTCTTTTCTTTTTAGGTAGGGTCTCGCTCTAGCCTAGGCTGACCTGGAATTCACTATGTAGTCTCAGGGTGGTCTTGAACTCACGGTGATCCTCCTACCTCTGCCTCCCGAGTGCTGGGATTAAAGGAGTGTGCCACTACACCTGGCCTTTGTCTTTTTCTTTTTTTTTTCCGCCAATTTTTAATGTAGTTTTCCATGTCTTGAAAAGTATTGTTCTTGGTTGTTTTTGCCGTGTGTAGATATCCAGTTTCCCCACCATCATTTGTTTAAAAAGACCATCATCTTTAATGCAAGTTTTTGGTACTTGCAGCAGTTTTGCTGTGAACAAATACCAAACCACAATCAACTTATGGAAGGAAAAGGATTTTATTTAGGTTGTATTGTTGTGGAGAAGGAATGGAATGCCTGAGTGGGAAGCTGGGTCACATTGGCATGTAGGGTGCAGAGGATGAAATTGACAATGAAACCCCAAGGTTCACATTGAGTGACATACTTTCTTCAGTGTGGCTCCACCTCCTAAAGTTTCCACAACCTTTCAGGACATATTTCCTTGCCCATGTATCCTTTCAAGAAGAGTCACCATTGGCCACAATGAGGTGAGCCTCATCAGAGCCATACGTGTTTTTTAAAGCAAAGAAGTTGACAATCTAAATCAACTCTCTATGGCTTCTGCTTTATGCTTAATAAGTCTGAATAGGATTACATTCTTGTTTCATTTCAAAGTTCAGAGGCTACAATTTCATTTTTTAAATTTAATTAATTAATTTGAGAGAGAGAGAGAGAATGGGCATACCAGGGCCTTCAGCCACTGCAAACGAACTCCAGATGCATGTGCCACCTTGTGCATCTGGTTTATGTGGGTGATGGGGAGTTGAACCTGGGTCCTTTGGCTTTGCAGGCAAGTGCCTTAAGTGCTAAACCATTGCTCCAGTCCTAATTTAATTTTTCATATTTATTTATTTCAGTGATCAAGACAGAAAGAAGGAGAGAGAGAAAGAGAGAGAGAGAGAGGGAAAATATGGGCATAGGTGCACCAGGGCCTCCAGACACTGTGTACTGCCTTGTGCATCTGACATCATGCGTGTACTAGGAATCTAATCTGGACCATCAGGCTTTGCAAACCACTTTGCCTCTAATCTCTCCAGATTCCAATTTCAAAAACAAAGAAATTGAATAATGAATAAAAGACTGAATACACTTAGGTCAATTCAACATTTATGATTTCTATAAGAATAGTAATGTATGCTGTTACAGTAGAATTCTACGAAATGATAGGCATAATGATATATATATATATTAGTGGTAGGGACTCGCTTTAGCCCAGGCTGACCTGGTATTCACTATGCAGTCTCAGGGTGGCCTCAAACTCGGCAATCCTCTTACCTCTGCCTCCCGAGTGCTGGGATAAAAGGTGTGCACCACCATACCTGGCTCATAATGATATTTTTAATATCATTTGATGTTCATTGTCTGGCCCAATTGACCCCAGCCAGGGAAAATTGCAAGAGACATTCATGGCAAACTAGAATTACCAACAGCATGACATTAAATGAAGAAATGATTGAAGCTGAACTAAAAGTACATCAGAATACCTACAAAGGGACAACATGCTATGAAGGTAAAGCACATGTGAGGAAGTCTTACCAGGAGTCACACGACCAAAATTATCTGATGTCTCACACCTGTAAAGAGGATTTGTATTACAACTCCACACTCAGGAAACATTAGAGAATTCATAGAAGAGAGAGTATGGAATATGAGGGTAAGGAATTCAGGGAAATGTTCTTGAATTCCCACCACTCTCTACCTTATAGAACATATACAAGTGAGAAGCACTATGAATGTACAGAATATAGCAAATCTTTATACTGCAAGAAACAACTCACTAGACATCATGGCTATCATTCTGGGGAGAAATATGAATTTCCAGAATATGGCAAAGCATTAGTGAGCAAGGAGCACCTCACTCATCATATAGATAAGAAACACTATGGATGTTTAGAATGTGGGAAAGCTTTCACTAATAAGGCATACCTCATTACTTGTGAGAGAACTCAGACAGGCAAGAAGCCCTATGAATGTAAAGAATGTACAAAATCTTTCCACTGCAAGAATCAACTCATGAGGCATTATAGAAATCATACTGGTGAGAAGCACCACCAATGTGCAGAATATGGGGAAGCTTTTGCTCACAAGGAGCACCTCATTCATTGTCAGAGGTCCCATCTGGATTTGAAGCCCTAGGAATGTACAGAGTGTGGGAAAGCTTTCACTAGCAAAGTATACCTCACTATTCATGAGAGAACTCATATGGATGAGAAAACTTATGAATATATACAATGGGTAAGGCTTTCTATGCCAACTCAAAACTTACTGAACATCACAGAAATCATACTGGTGGAAAGCTTCATGAATGTAAAGATTGTGGGGAAGTTTTCCATATGAAGTCACAGCTCAGTGCACACGATAGAATACATACATGTGAGAAGCTCTACGAATGTGGGAAGTCATTCTACTGCATGAAACAACTCACAAAATGTTGTAGAAATCATTCTCATGAGCAGTGCTATAGTGTTCAGAATGTGAGAAAACATTCACCACTGGAGGATACCTTATTGAACGACAAAAAGCTAATGTGGGTGAAAGCCCTATGATTGTACTGATTGTGGGAAAGCTTTCTATGATGTCAGCTCTCAGTAAACACCAAAGAGCACACACAGGTGAGAAGTCATACAAATGTGCAGAATATGAGAAAGCTTTCTATACCAAATCACAGCTCAGTGTACATGAGAGGTTCCATACAAGTGAGAAGCTGTATAAGTGTGTGCAATGTGGGAAATCTTTCTTCTTCAAGAAACAACTCTCTAATAGTCATAGAAGTCAGAATGTGGGAAAGCTTTAACCACCAAAGGAACCCTTATTAAGCATCAAAGAACTCATTTAGGTGAGAAACCACATGAATGTACACAGTGTGGCAAAGCTTTCCATGAGAAGACACAACTTCCTACACATCATAGAATTCATGCAGGTGTGAAGCCCTATGAATGTACAGAATGTGGCAGAGCTTTCTATGACAAATTGCAACTATCTATACATAACACATACTGGTGTAAAGCCTTATGAATGTAAAGAATGTGGGAAAACTTTCACCACCAAAGGAGACTTCATTAAACATCAAAGAACCCATACAAGGAGAAGTCATACAAATGTACAGAATGTGGGAAAGCTTTCACCATCAAATCCAAACTCACTACGCACCAGAGAATGCATATAGGTGAGAAGCCCTATGAATGTATGGAATGTGGGAAATCTTTCTGCTGCAAGAAACAACTCGACATCATAGAAGTCATTCTGGTGAAAAACACCATGTGTGTGTAGAATGTGGAAAGCTTTCACTCACAAGGAGCACCTCACTTGTCACCAGGTAGCTCATATTGAGAAGAAGCCATAATAATGTCCAACATGTGCAGAAATGAACAAATGACAACTGACCACATCAAAAAGCTATACCAGTGAATAATCCTATGATTGGGCACAAGATTTGAAAGGCCTTTACTGGAAGGCACAATTCACAATCCAACATTTCATACAGGTGAAAAGTCTTATCAGTAAGCGTCAGGGAACTCATTCCTGTGATAAACTAAACTAATACACAGAGTGTCAGAAAGCTTTCATTCATAAGGTATACTTCATTGTTGATAACAGGACTCATAACTGCAAGAAGCCTTAATATATATAATGTGTCATTCCAAAAATCTTGCAATTGTGAGAAATATCAAATAGGAATTCAGCCAACTGTCTAAAAGAAGGCATCAAATCACTTAAGAAATGAAGAATCCATTTGAAATTAAACAAACTGGTAGCCTTTTGGTATAACTCAGTGGCAATTTGCTTTGTGCATTTTATGTTAACATGAGCAAATTTGAACATATTCACATTCATTATTCACATCCGCATACTGAACACTTATGTCTATAGATCAATTGTAAATACAAGCAACTGTGGAGAGATTACAAGAAATGTAGATTGTCTCATTGGACAAGAACATTTCTTTTATTGTGGACTGTGAAAAAAAATCTTGTTGATTATTTTGACAATGCCAGAGCAGTCTTTGAACTCATAATGAAGTTCAAGTTTTACTCATATTCATTATCTTCCTTCATCCTTCTTATTATTATTGTTGCCAGCCTTAGGTTTTTTTTTTTATGTTTGTGAAATATTTCATTGAAATGTCATTTTTGGAGTCCTTGGGAAATTGTGCAATGTGTAAGCATGGTTGCTGTGCAAATATGTAGACTTATATTTTGACTCCTATCCCCCATGTGATAAAGCTGATGTTTGCTGAACATGTCTATAACTACTATTGTGTTGTGCTTGTGGAGACAGGAGGAATTCTGGGAGTAGTCATAAAAGGTTGTTGTTCATCAGTGGTAAATCCATGTCTTCAGGAAGTAATTGGGTATGGAAAGAAAGAGACTACTGTATAAGCTATATTCATGTCACTGTGATGCAGTATTTAGTATTTGACAGAAACAACCTGAGGTTAGAATTGTTTGTTTCAAATCATGTTTTTAAATATATATATAAGCCTATATATTTTTAAAGATTTTTCTTTCTTTATTTATTATTAGAGAGAGAGAAAGGGAGGGAGAGAGAGAGAGAGAGTGAGAATGGGTGTGCCAGGGCCTCTAGTCACTGCAAACAAACTCCAGACACATGTGCCCCCTTGTGCATCTGGCTAACGTGGGACCTGGAGAAGTGAACTGGGGTCCTTAGGCTTTGCAGGCAAGTGCCTTAACCTCCAAGCCATCTTTCCAGCCCTCATCATATTTTAACGTGGTTTTATCAGTTGTATCTTGACCCCAAGATCATTGCCCATAACATCAGGTGGCATGACAGTGTGTCATTAAAGACAAGATACATAAAGCAAAGGGATCTTGGGTTCCAAGTTTTTGTTTGTTTGTTTTGTTTTGTTTTTAGAGGTAGGGTTTCTTCCTAGCCTAGGCTGACCTGGAATTCACTACATAGCCTCCAGGTGACCTCGAACTCCTGGTGATCCTATTACCTTTGCCTCCAAAGTCCTAGGGTTAAAGGCATGCACCAGTACACCTAGCTGAGTTCCAGTTTTAATCTGCAAACCATTGCCCTTAATTACCCTGACCACCAAGCTACACCTCCTAAATTCAGCGTCAGGGAACTCTAAACAGTGACACAATTTCATGACCGAACACCCAAAACAAACCTATGTGGGTCAAACCAAGATAAATTTAATTCCCCACTGTAAATGCAATTATATGCCATTTATGTATTGTTCTTTGAAATGCAATACATGTCCTCTGGGTTTTTTAAATTTTGTATTGCTATAAATGAAGTTAAAAATCTATTAAACACAGCTGACAGTTTATGGATTCCCTGATTAATGCATATGTACAATGTCATAATGACACTTGTCAATGTTTTAAAAACCACATAGCCATTCAGGTCCCCTGAGAGGTCTTTGCTTTCATCTCATATGCTGGGGTGAGACTGCACTGTTTTGAATGTAAACTGCCATAGGCTAAAGTGTGATTTAGCCTCCAGCTCATGAAGCCTTTGGGATGTGGAGTCTTGTTGGAGGTGATATGTCACTGGAGGTGGCCCTTGAAGTATATTTTGTTCAGCTCTGCTGAGTGTTCAGAGCTAACTCCACCTGGACTTGCTGATCCCTCCTGCCCCCATATATGAAGACAAAGTAGTTGACAATTCTGTGACATCTTTCTCCGGCAGTTTGAAATATCCCTTCCAGATTATAATCCTGAAATAAATGCTTTCCTCACAAAAAGAGTTGTATATCAAAATATATAAATGCAATTTCAAAGATTTTGGCATGGTGTCTTGGATGTGATTTCTCATGATGAATATTATCCCAATGGGGAGTAGCATGTATAAGGACAGAAGAGATAAAATCAATCTAGCATGAAGAAAGAGACAAGCCGTGAAGATCTACTAGGGACTAGTTCTTAATCACACTTCTTCAAACTACAGCATTGAGAAGCCAGTCCCCAGTAGTTGAATCCTTGAGAGACAAATGGCATCTGTATAGCAACTGACACTCAGCAGAAGTTACACTACTTATAATGGTGCAGAAATCATTTCACTAATTCCTAGTTTTATAAACTTGTAAATGAGAACCACCAAGCATTTGTTTCATGAGAGGTTTTGTAAATACCCGTTGTCATGATCTGCAGTCCACTAAAATACAAATGTGTTAAGTAACATTATTGTAACAACAAATTTGTTTTCGACTGTGTCAGTTTCTCAGTGGCATCCCTTTCCTCTCACATAATGAACAATGAACTTCCATCATCTACACAGTCTTTTTTTCCCATCATCAATATTTATTTAGCATTAACAGTGTACTAGGCACAATAGAACATACAGAAAGCATTGTCCCTGCTCACAAGGAGCTTACATTCTAAAAGAGAGAGAGAGAGAGAGAAAAAAAAAAAAAAAGCCGGGCATGGTGGCGCACACCTTTAATCCCAGCACTTGGGAGGCAGAGGTAGGAGGATCACCCTGAGTTTGAGGCTACCCTTAGACAACGTAGTGAATTCCATCCAGGTCAGCTTGGACTAGAGTGAGACCCTACCTTGAAAAACAAAAGCAAACAACAACAATAAAACAAAAACATGAAAGAGAAAAAGTATACCTCTTTTTTTTTTTTTTTTTTGAGGTAGGGTCCCACTCTGGCCCAGGCTGACCTGGAATTTACTATGTAGTCTCAGGGTGGCCTTGAACTCACGGCAATCCTCCTACCTCTGCCTCCCAAGTGCTGAGATTAAAGGTGTGCACCACCACACCCGGCTAAGTATACCTCTTTTAAAATGGCATTTTTGTTTGGTGTTTTCTGAAAGTACTGAGGAAATATTTGGTAGGGTGTGAACTTTGTTATAACTTAGCCCCATCATTATTTTAAGAGGAAGAGGAAGGATTTTTAAGCCAATCATTATCTTAGACATGAGTGGAGCCAGAAAGATCATGTGGCCTTTTCCCAGGTACACGGCCACTAAGTAGGAATGGCTAGTGCCAAAATAAGAGGCTAAAAACGTAGGTAATCTTGTGCACTTGACAAGCAGAAAGAACAAAGGATCAAATCAAAGGTAGGCTATAAGAATACCAAGATAGTCTTAAAAAACCAAAGTGATTTGGAAGCACAGAATTTAAAGTTAATGTTATGATAGGCCAAGAACACTGTGGCTTCCTAAGTTAGAAAATGCCATATACCAAAATTTTAAATGGAGCATATTATCTTTTGCCCTCTCCAAAAAAGTTCATTTCATTGGGGAGGAGGTAGAGGAAGAAGGGTGGGGAATACGGGACGTCACAGAGAATTGTAGTTATATTAGCATTTCTTGTTATGATAAACTTGGTAAAAGTCCATTAGCTGCCAAAAGGGAATTAGGAATTTCCAAGAATGTACAATTTCCTTTAGAGAAGTTTCAAAACCAAGTCTAATGTACATGAAAAGCTGTAGAGAAAGTAGTTAAAAAGTCTATTCATAAAACTTATTCCACTGCCATGAACTTAATGCACATGTTCTTACCAATTATGCTTGGCTTGTTCATGAAAATTTAGTAAGACATTAAACAAAGCAAGCCGCCATCTCAAGTTATTTTCCTGTTAACTATTTTTATAGCACATGCATGCTAGGCAAATATCAAAAAAAAAAAAATCATGGGGTGGAGAGATTGCTTAGTAGTTAAGGCACTTGCCTGTGAAGCCTAAGGACCCAGATTTGACTCTCCAGAACCCATGTAAGCCAGATGCACATGATGGTGCATGATCTGGACTTTGTTTGCAATGACTAGAGGCTCTGGTGTACCCATTCTCTCTCTTTCTCTCTGTTTCCCTCTTTCTGTCTCAAATAAATAAATAAATAAATAAAATCTTTTTAAAAATCACAAAAGCAAAAAAAAGGAGTAAAAATGTTAAATATATGGGGTTTTGCTTACTTCAGTGCTTAATACACATAAGGTCATGAATACCAAGAATTCATTTTACTGCATCTGTACTTTTTTTTTTTTTAATTTTTTTGTTCTTTTTTATTTATTTATTTAAGTGTGACAGAGAGAGAAAGAGACAGAGAGAGAGAGAGAGAGAGAGAGAGAGAGAATGGGCACGCCAGGGCTTCCAGCCACTGCAAACGATGCGTGTGCCCCCTTGTGCATCTGGCTAACGTGGGTCCTGGGGAATCGAGCCTCGAACTGGGGTCCTTAGGCTTCACAGGCAAGCGCTTAACCGCTAAGCCATCTCTCCAGCCCTTTTTTTTTTTTTTTTTTTTTTTGAGGTAGGGTCTCACGCTAGCTCAGGCTGACCTGGAATTCACTAAGTAGTCTCAGGGTGGCCTCAAACTCATGACGGCCCTCCTACCTCTGCCTCCCGAGTGCTGGGATTAAAGGCGTGTGCCACCATGCCCAGCTCTTGCATCTGTACTTTTACGCTTGCTTTTAGGTTGACTGAAACATTTAAATACAGATAAAATATATAGCAAAACTAATGAAAGCAAACCGCAGGTAACTTTACAAATAATGGAATGTGAGCCTTTTCTGTGCTTATTCACAGTAAATTGGTTCACAACTTTTTCTAAAGAACACTTCTGTAGCTGCAGTCAAAGGTGTGCATGCTGAGATTGACTATTCCACAGAAACACATGATTCCAACATGTAGTATTCCATGGGATATTTGTTTGTACCAGAGCCTTGTAAGTGTTCCAAACTTTTAAAGTACCCGTAATAACTACACTTATGACTGGAACCAAGTATCCCTTTTATTCCCCACCAGGATGAACCAATATGTGTAGGCAGTTTTCTTTGCTTAGGCAGGGAAGCAGTTTTAACACTGGCCCTTGTGACACCACAATGTACCAAAAGTACTATTCTAAACATCTGTAACTTGTATAAAAGTTCTACATCCTCATATTGGCCACCTCCAGATGAAAACAAATAACTTCCAAAATGTTAGTTGGGCCAGGCGTGATGGCACACGCCTTTAATCCCAGCACTTGGGAGGCAGAAGTAGGAGGATCGCCATGAGTTCGAGGCCACCCTGAGACTACATAGTGAATCCAGGTCAGCCTGGGCTAGCGTGAGACCCTACCTCAAAAAAAAAAAAAAGTTAATTTGCTCTACTCTCCTAATATTAAACATAAAAACCACATAGGAAGTAACATAAACCTGCTATAAATTGTAAACAAAAAACTATTTGTGGGACAGCATGGATGACAGATGGTCTACTGTGTAAATTTTCGATTGAGGCAGACAAAAGTTGGAAGGCTGGTTAATTTTCCCCACCTCCTGCTTTTGCTTTATCTCCTTGGGTATCTGATGTCCACACTGTCCAGTTGTCTGTCAGTAACTGCATTATTAGTGTGCTGTCTTTGTATGACTCTTCACTTAATGTATTGAGTTCAACAATGGCTTCATCAAAAGCTGTCTTTGCAAGATGGCAGGCTTTCTCTGGTGAGTTCAGGATCTCATAATAGAACACAGAGAAGGTAAGGGCCAGGCACAATATGATAGTGTATTGGCTGCATTTCCTTTTGGCTAATTTCAAAAGCTTCTTGGTATGCTTGTTGTGACTGATCCACAATCCCTTTCTTATCCTCACCAGCAGCAATCTCAGCCAAGTAATGGTAGTAGTCCCCCTTCATTTTCAAATAGAAGATTTTGCTCCATGCTTGTGAAGCTTTGGGGAACAAGAATTTTTCCAAGAGAGACACTTCATCATTGTAGATATCTCTTAGCTCCATCTCAGTTTTCTCTGTGTATTCTCAAGCCATCTGTGGCTTTTGTTCAACACCTTCCATCTTTTGCTCAGTACTTGAGATGACCTTCCAAGATGACCTACATGCTCTTGCAACATTTTTTACAAGCAACTGAAAGAAGATTCCTCTCTCAATATTTAATTCAGCTCCTTGCTGTGTTACACACTTCATGCAGGGTGCCATGCCATTGTGTCACTCAGCCTGTGTGGCCAGGTTGGCTTTCTGCACCAGCTCATTTTTATCCATGACTGGATGTTCTGTGTCCGGAGTGGGTGGCAGTGGCTGACGGATGGATGGATGGATGGGTGTGTGGATGGATGGATGGATGGATGGATGGATGGGTGAATGGGTGGATGGATGGATGGATGGATGGATGGATGGATGGATGGATGGGTGTGTGGATGGATGGATGGATGGATGGATGGATGGGTGAATGGGTGGATGGATGGATGGATGGATGGATGGACAGGTGCTCAGCAGTCTCTCAGTCTTACTTCTAATTGTCATTCCTCAAGCTCTCCAGAGGATTTAAGACACTTTGATAACCATAATGTATATGGAAAACAAGTTCATGTAAGGCCTCTGTTTCTCCCAAAGGGTGATTTTCTTCACTGTGTCTCTGAATAGTCTTCGAGCACTTGACTACAGCCTTTTTAGTCAGGCCCAAAGACATTTGATCTTTCCAGCTATATTGTATAACAGGTTTCCATTGAACAATCTGAAGAATGGATCAGATGCATCTTATGTTATCAAGACTGGTAGGAGCAAAATACATACTACATTACCAGTGTTTTTTTTCTAAATGTTTTTATTTACTAATTTGAGCGAGGTATGAGAAAATGATTATTCTTGCTACTGCAAACAAATGCCAGAGGCATATGCCACTTTGTGAAACTGGCTTTCAGTGGGTGCTAGGGAAAAGAACCTGCCTTGGAGGTTGTGCAAGGAAGGTGACAAACATTGTTAGAGAACAAATAAGACTTGTACACATGAACAAATATCTTACCATATTCTAATATTTAGTGTTACAATAGTGCAAGGTTTTTTTGGGATACACATTAATATATATGAGTTAAATTTTAAAAATCAATTGGTTGGACAACATGCTTTTTCTTGATTGTCTGAAGAGAATTTCTACTGGGTCTTAATAAAATGATGTAGCACTTGGGGAAAAAGGTGCAACCTAGCAACCCTGCACTGGAGGCCAAGATAGAGAAGACCTCCACCATCACCATGGCCTTCCCCTTGGTGCTATGGTAGACAGGGAGGAAGGTGACCCACACACTGCAGAACACCAGCATGCTGAAGGTCAGGAACTTGGCTTCATTGAACGTGTCAGGCAGGTTTCTGACCAGGAAAGCCACAGTGAAGCTCCCTACAGCCAGAGATGCCAGGTATCCCAGGACACAGTAGAAGGCAGTGACTGAGCCTTTGTTGCACACGATGATGATGTGGCCATGTTCTGACTGTGCATCAGTGTCAACAAAGGGAGGGGATGTTCCCAGCCAGATCCCATAGAGAACAAGTTGGATCAAGGTACAGATGGGAATGATGAAGTTAGGCGCTCCTGATACCAGCAGCCCCCTCATCTTTCTTCCTGGAGCAGTGACCTTGAAGGCCAGAACCACAGTGATTGTTTTGGCCAAGACGGAGGACACAGCCACAGTGAACAGAACTCCAAATGTGACCTGCTGCAGGATGCAGGTGGCCGTGTTAGGACGGCCAATGAAGAGTAATGAACAGAGGAAACAAAACTTGAGGGAGATGAGCAGGATGTAGCTGTTTGCTCGATTATTGGCCTTCACAATCGGTGTGTCTTGGTGCTTCACAAAAACCCCAAGAACAAGAGCAGTGAGTGCAGAGAAGCACAGGGCCAAGCAAGCCAGAGCCATCCCCAAGGGGTCTTCATAAGCCAGGAACGTCACAGTTTTTTGGAGACAGTGAGTTTGTTCTATGTTGGCATACTGATCAACTGGGCACTTCACACATTGATCGATACCTGCAGACAAAGCAAAGTATCATCAGGATAGTGGCAGTATTTCCTTCTTAGGCACAGCATACTACCAAAAAGTGTTTTAGGGGTGACCCATGTTTGTATCCCTGTTCCTCTTGACAACAATTAAGGTATATTGCTCAGTAGCCATGATTCTCAATTAATAAAGGCCATCATAATATGATGAGATAACCATGGTTTTTAAAATTTTTGTTTATTTTTATTTATTTAGTTGAGAGAGACAGAGAGAAAGGCGGCGGGGGGGGGGGAGAGAATGGGCACACCAGGGCCTCCAGCCACTGCAAACAAACTCCAGATGCATGTGCCACCTTGTGCATCTGGCTTATGTGGGTCCTGGGGAATCGAGCCTTGAACCAGGGTTCTTAGGCTTCACAGGCAAGCGCTTAACCACTAAGCCATCTCTCCAGCCCAATCACACATTTTAAAAAATATTTTTTTGTTCATTTTTTTTTTTTTGCAAGCATAGGGAGACATAGAGAAAGGGAGATAACAGGTGTTCCTGAACCTCTAGCCACTGCAAACTAACTTCAGGTATATGTGCCACTTTGGCATCTAGCTTAATGTGTGTACTGTGGAATTGAACTGGGATGGTTTGGTTTTGCAGGAATGCACCTTAACTTCTGAGCCATCTCCCCAGCCTAAAAAGCTTTATTTTATTTGTTTAGTTTACTTTATATACCCTCCTTATCCTTTATTCATCTTAAAAGAATGAAATAATGCTATATTGTACTAGTATTAAAATTTCTAGGGCTAGACAGATGGCTTAGTGGTTAAGTTGCTTGCCTATGAAATCTAAAGATCCATGTTTTACTCACCAGAACCCTATAAGCCAGGTATTCAAGGTGACGCATGCACAAGAAAGCATATGTGCACAAGTTGTCACATGTATCTGGAGTTCGTTTGCAGTGACTGGAGACCCTGGTGTGCCAATTCTCTCTCTTCCAGGCTTGCTCTCACACTTGGTCTCTCTCATAAAAAAAAAAAAAAAAGCCAGTCTGTTGGGCTTGGCTCAAAAAAATTTTTCTAGCTCAGAGTTCTGTAATTAATTCAGTCCAAGATCATAGAGATACATGATTTTGTGTCTTTTAAAAAAATCTACTTTTGACAATGTCCATAAATTTATTTATTATTATTATTTTATTTATTTACTATCATATATATATATTTCAAGATAGGATCTCACTAGCCCAGGCTGACCTGGAATTCACTATGTAGTCTCAGGGTGGCCTTGAACTCACAGTGATCCTCCTACCTCTGCCTCCCGAGTGCTGGGATTAAAGGCGTGCGCCACCACACCCAGTTTATTTCTATTTCTTATGAAATCTACCTGTCTGTATCAAGGGTGGAGCCCTAAGCCTTTGTCCTTACATGGCAGTAGATACATATAATATTTTCAAAATTTATGTTTAAGAAACAGTAAGAAAATTGGAGACCCCTAGATATAATTAACACTTATATCACTACTGCTTAAATCCATTATTTTGGAGTAGGCATTAATGTACTGACTTTGAGAGGACATAGAATTTACCTAATTCTCCAAATTCTCCCTTAATAATCTTTGGTCTAGGTTCTAACACAATTTGGTGAAAAAGTTATTGAGAAAGGATTATGAACAATGTAATTTGTCAACTTCAAATAGCATGAACATAATACATAATTTGTGAACTGGAGATAAATCCATCCCACCTTTAAGATGTATTTTGCATCATGATGTTTTACAATTTTGATTGTGATTACATTGAATCATAAAATAGAATTAAAAAGAATTATTTGGTATGTCATAGTCAGCATTTCTATCAAGGAAGATTTTTTTTTCCATTTAAAACTCTAATATTACTTTTCTTAATCCTGTTTTCTAAACTTATGTGCATACATTATTAAAACTTTTCTAGGCGTGTCATAATTATTCTGTATTATAAGGCCATAAATTCCACTTTATTTCCTACATATAAAATGGCTAGCATATACAAATGCAAAAAAATTTTGTGTTAATAATGAACTTATTCATTGCCACCAATGTTTATATTTAACTAATCAATTTGAATTGTATATTGTGGTATTATCTGAGCAACTACAGTTTTTATTTCTTTTCTAATAATAGTATCTTAATTCTCTTTTGTGATATTAGCCAGTCGGGCCACTTGAAAAAAATTAATGTCAGATTTATCCTTTTATTTAAACTTCATTTAACTACACACTTCCCTACCCACTTTGATTTCTGGTAAGCTGGAAAAGTACTGTGGGCATGAGAGTAAGTTGTATGGTCTAGTAGATGAAAACACTGAGGTGTGAATATTTATATCATTATTTAAATTTCTTTGATCATATTTATTGCAGCCTTTAAGTTCTACTCTAACTTCCCACCTCCATATGTTGTCTTCCTTTCTCACCTGTAAAAGAGAGGGCAACATAAAGTAACACCTATTCATTCATTCTATGCTGTACCTAGCAGGCTTGACATCCCAGAAGCACATATTTTTTGTTGTTGTTTATGAGAGAGAGGGAAGGGAGGGAGGGAGGGAGGGAGAGAGGAGAGAGAGAGAGAGAGAGAGAATGGGGGCGCCAGGGCCTCCAGCCACTGCAAATGAACTCCAGACCCGTGTGCCCCCTTGTGCATCTGGCTAAGATGGGTCCTGGGGAATCGAGCCTTGACTGGGGTCCTTAGCTTCACAGGCAAGCGCTTAACCGCTAAGCCATCTCTCCAGCCCCATATTTCTTTTTATTCTTATTTTTGATCTCTGAACATTTCCCAGTACCGCCTCAAATGCTTAAATATACATCTGAAACAATTCTTGTGACATTTTAATCAATGTATTTATGTTTCTTGAAACAGTTTTTTTTTAATGTTGTGTTTTAAAATGTTATGTTTTTCTCTAGTCTTAAAATTAACTTTTCTTTCTGAATTATTTTGTATATACACACTAGATGCTATGCTTACACTGAAAGTATTTGCAAAACTACATGTTTCTAAAGATAAAAAAACATCTGTGAGGATTTCTTTTCTGTCAGTAACCTACTGTGTCCTGGGAAGATAAGGATGTGGAAGGTTTCTTTTTATAATCTTCTTTTATTGTGATTCAAAGAAGATTATATGTACGTGAATAAAATATCATTTGTGGGGCTGGAGAGGTGGCTTAGTGGTTAAGCGCTTGCCTGTGAAGCCTAAGGACCCCGGTTCGAGGCTTGATCCCCAGGACCTATGTTAGCCAGATGCACAAGGGGGCGCATGCATCTGGAGTTTGTTTGCAGTGGCTGGAGGCCCTGGCGCGCCCATTCTCTCTCTCTCTCTTTCTCTGCCTCTTTCTCTCTGTCTGTCACTCTTAAATAAATAAAAATAAAACAAAAAAATTTAAAAAAATCATGTGTGATATTCCCTGAGAGGGATAATATATTCACTAATTAACAGATCTCAATCTTTTTTTTTTTTATTGTGAGGGAATTAGTATCTACAATGGATCTAGGTACAAAAACTGTGGTTCTCGGAGGAAAGTGAGTGTTCCTTTTATGGTCAGGAATATTTATCATTTAAACCAAGTGATTACATTAAACAAGGAAGAGATATTATCTGTCTTTCAGGTCCTGTTCCCCCCCCCCCCAAAGGCTCTACAAGTTTCCAGTATGGGTGGAGAAAATAATCAAACTGGAGATTTACTGCCTAATCCACCAACTTACCAGTTTTGTTAGAAATCTCATTTTCTGGGCAGGGGGAACAATCAAAGCAGCAGGCTGAGTTTCCCTCCTGTGGGAACTTCTGGAAACCAGGCCTGCAATTCACACTGCACACAGAGGATGGAATCTGAGGAAAACCAGAAAAGTGCTTGTAACAGATAGGAATTTCATCTACCCCAATCATAAATATATGTTCAAACAGTGCACCATTAGTAAACTCATTTTCCACACTTAGAATATAACTGAATGGTCACACTCCATTTAGTACACTGTATGTTGTCATAGGAATGGAGATTTCGATGAAACATTTTGTTGTTTCCAAATATTTTTCAGAAGATAGAAAGAAAATCTAGGACACTGGGAAGAGAATCCTAAACAACATGTTGCACTTGACGAAATCACGAGGGACACACATGGCCTCATATGATTTTTGCTATTTATAACTTGAGTCAGGCATTACAGTTAGTTACAACATACCTGCCTACTCCCAGTGGCCCACTCTATTGTCTTATCCGACAAATATAATTGCTGACCAAGGGACAGATATGGAGAAAACTGTCCTATCTTCACCTTTATTCCAAGACCTTGTGGAAAATTCCAAATGTGGAGAATATCATAGTCTGCATCAATTTTTTTTTTCTCATTAATAGTCACTAGGTCTCCAACAGGGTTAATAAATTGCATGTTCTTCAGAGAGTGATAAAACTAAAAGAGATGTACCATTTTTCAATTATGTATTACACACATATAGACATATTATGTGATATAGGTAATACACTTGGTTTTTGCAAGCTTTCCCTCAGAAGGAAACTATTACACATAACCAGTAGTGTGAAATAAATGAAATTCCACAGATAAATATTACTATATCTTTACAAATTTCTTTTTGGAGAAGCTGCTAAAAATGATCACCAAATAATAGGTAAGGTTAGAGAAATAAGCCTTTAAACCCATTATATTTATGAAAATCAAAAGAACATTAACTAAAGTATTAAGGTCTTTAGTAATGACAGTGATACAGAATTACTTTAACAACTCATATGACTTGTCAGTCACAGAGATAAGGGTATTTTGGCATGAGAAAAGAAAGATTACATCAAGATATTCAAGTACTTCATGATAAAAAATATTAAATACTTAAAACAGTTGGGCATCATATCATGATCATCTGTCACATAAAACATACATTATTCAAAACTACTATCATTAATTTCATTCTCTTTTTGTTCATGTATACAAATAATGGTGGTTTGTCATTGTTGTCTTCTTGACTGGAGTTAGAATTATCATGGACACAAATCTATGCACATATGTCTAAGTAATTTTTTTTAAAGAGCCAAATTTGACTTATTCTCTTTCCACAGAGAATGCTAGCAAAACTTCGAGCCAGAAATATATGCTGATTTCACAAACTGTAAATATGTGAAGTGCTTCCTTCATTGTCCATCATGGTCACCTTAGTTTTGCTGAAGCTCAGTCCTTGCAAAAACTGATCCAGTTGAGCGATTAATTGGACATATGCCATTATTTCCTGAGCCTCTCTGGTTGAATGACAGTTTCTGAGACCTCTGACATCTAATTCCTAGAAGCAATTTACTTTAGGTCCAATGTAGGACAGCTGATCTGTCTGCTTCTTAACTGCTGGCACCCTAGAAAAGTTGTAAAATCATGCTTATCAGCACGAACTCTAGTGTACCATTATAAAATTGTATCAATAGAAATACCAGGTTTAACTGCACAAAGCCAAGAAAACCAACGATGCCAGATATTGAATTTCTATCGCACTGTCCTTTGAACACATCAGCAGGAATAAACTGCTGAGTGCAGATACTATGCACTGCAAGGTCTAAGGAGTTTGTAGTTTAGGCAACCTATCTGGGAAAACTCACAATGAATGCATGTTGCGCTATTCCATAGGACATGAGTCTATAATTAGGGAAAGCTAGCTGGCCACATATATTCATCACTCTGCTTACAGACTGTGTATGCCCTGGTCACATTATTTTTTATTCCCCTGCTCCATGTTTTTACCATCATGATGGACTGTCATCTTCAACTGTGAACTAGACTTAAACCATTCTCCACTAAGTTGTTTTGCTCAGGTATTTGCCCTGTAAAAAGTAGCTAGTAAACTGAATGTAGATTTACTTTCTAGGAAATGAAACAATGTAGAAATATCCATAATTGAGAGAAGTACTCTTCAGCAACAGGGTTTATACATCTGTGAAACCACTTAAAAGGTAACATTGATGACACTACATACCTTTGGGCAGTCAAGTAGCCATAGACTTATCATTGGCTGAACATCTACCTGGTGAAAATATATTTCATGGTGGGCATATGCTATGGCATACACAGCATTGTATAGATTGCAGTTCTCATCATTCATGGCCATGTCAAATCCTTGACCAGCATACCATTCTAATGAAGTATTGGGTGGACACTTACTCTGGTTTTTACATTGAGAATCAATGTTTGAACAATTAAAGTACATCCATTCTGATCTCATCAGAGAAATGTCTATTGGATATTGGGAAGTGTTAAATGTGTGAATATTTTTTTTAAAGTTGGGAATCTCATGATGGTGGCTAGAAAAAGAGAAAGTCCCACAGTATGCATGAAGAATGAAGTCTCTTCTTGTATTTGCGATGACATCCCACTGTGATGTGGTGACCCAGATCCTCTGGATACCTAAATATTCCCATTGTCTAAAGCTCACTTCTAGAGTAGAATTCATTTCACCATAAATGATCACAACATTTGCCAGTGATATCACAATTTGGTTATAATATATCTCAGCCCTTGTAATGTACAACTCCATATTTAATGGGATCACATTCACAAAGGCTAAACACACCTCATTTCCTTGCATCTTTTCTCTCAAGTCTGAGAGAAATTGAATACCTTGGTCATCATCAGAGATGACCAGCCCCACCCAGGTCCAGTTGAAATGGAGCATTAAGGAGACTATGGCAAAAGGCAGACTTGTGTCCTTGGGGGCAATCTGACACAGTTGAGGATACTGATAATGGTCATTCAGAATAGGATGAAATCGACCATAGTGAATCTGAAGGACACAAAACATAAAAATCAATGTGAGAAAGGGCACTGGAAGAAAACTAAATCTAAAATCTGAATTGTATTAATAACTACTTGGGAAGAATGGCCAGAAAAACAAGTTTCACCCCATTACTGGTCATATTTCACTACCTATAAGCTTCTGGAAAAGTACTGAGCAGTTTAAGGGTTGTAGGGAACCACTTTGTATGTCTCTCCAGTTCCTCCTATCAATTTTTTTTTTTTTTGAGGTAGGGTCTCACTCTAGCCCAGGTGACCTGCAATTCACTATGTAGTCTCAGGGTGACCTTGAACTCACAGTGATTCTCCTATCTCTGCCTCCCAAGTGCTGGAATTAAAGGCGTGTGCCACCACGTCCAGCCCTTCCTATCAATTTTTTAAAACTAAGTGTTCATACGCCGTCAAATATGATTGTTATCTCTTTGAACTGTACTTGAAAATACATTCATAATCCTAGTTTCCTACATTCCTAAGCACATGAGAATAGCAATAAAAGTGGCAGGATTTATACTCTGTATATCACAAAATCTCACCTGTGCAAATTCAAAGAGTTTCAAAAATGTTCCGACTCTGCTACTTGCTGCCCATGTTGGTCCTGTTAGTAGTACATTACATGAATGTTGTTTACACCTGTAGTTGGGAACCCAGTAATGGTTTTTTGCTATCCAACTTAGATAAGGGATAACTTTAAGTGAGTCATCACAATTGGAAGGTAAGAACTTAAAATCCACAGAGAGGTTAGGTAAAAGATTGGGATTCTTGTTGATCTCCTCAGTGGCAAAAATCAATGTCAGAATATATTGATATTTTTTGACTGGCAAACTGAAAAGAAACACAGTGATCATTACTGATAATGCTTCAAACAGTATCCCATCTTCCAAGCCAAAAGGTAGACATGTAATATGTGTGATAAATGATGATTTCTCTTGAAATTCTGATATATTTATTCACCTTTATTTGAGGATATGAAACCGCATGACATAGGGATTAACAAGGTATTTTTAAATTTTTTAAAATTTATTTATTTGAGAGCTACAGAGAGAAGGAGGCAGAGAGAGAGAGAGAGAGAGAGAGGGAGAGGGAGAGGGAGAGAATGGGCATGCCAGAGCTTCCAGCCTCTGTAAACGAATTCCAGTTGCATGTGCCCCCTTGTGCATCTGGCTAACGTGGGTCCTGGGGAATTGAGCCTCAAACCGGGGTCCTTAGGCTTCACAGGCAAGCGCTTAACCGCTAAGCCATCTCTCCAGCCCTATTTTTAAATTTTGTAATTGTAGATAATTCACAAATGTATTTATGTTGTAAAAATATCTAGAGGTGGTTTCATTTCTACCACATGACAATCTGGTGAAAAGACTGTAGGTCTTCCATGAACTTAAAAATAGATAGACCAGTACCACACAGTAAATCTGCTAATATCACTATCCTGGAATTCCCCATTGTAAGAAACAAAAAACAAAAATAGCAGTGATCTAGTTTATGGTATTGTGGTGAGCATATCTATGTAGTATTCATATTCTTGTTTGTGTGAAACCACATTGTATGTGTGTGGAAGACAGCATATGCTTGTTTGAGTGTGTACACCATAAATCAATGCCAGTTGTTTCCTTCAATTATTTTATACATAATATTTTGATGACTTGGACCTCACCAATTTGGCTACACTACCAAGCAAGTAATCTATAGGGATCTTGCTTTTTTAAACCCATCTAGTCTTTTGATGATAGACGCATATCATCATTCCAAAATTTTATGGCATGGCTGTGGATTTGAACCTAGGACCTCATGTTTATGCATAAATCCCTTTACAAACTCCTATTTTAAGGTAGTTTCTTACATACCATACAGCACTGACCAAGGCCACACCCTGATTAATGCTGAATATACAGTCAATCCTATCTATTTATGGAAGAATTTATCTCTTACACCACCTTTGAAATCATATGTATCTCTTGTAGTTGTGGTGTAAATTCTATCTGATCAGTAAATATAACAGTGGCCCATCATTTTTGTGGAATCCCAACATGAAAACACAATAAGCTTATTTTCCCTGACCAAGTAAATCGCTGAATTGGAAGCAAATCATCAAAAAATCCAATAATTTCATGTATGAAATTAAGCAGAATCACTTACAGCACACAGCTTTTGTCAATAGGCTTAATTTATTTGATAAAAACCAGAGCTACCCCAAAAGAGTGATAAATGAATTGAATGTGAATCAAAAAGTGGAACATCTGGGATGGAGAGATGGCTTAGTGGTTAAGGCACTTGCCTGAAAAGCCAAAGAATGCCAATTCGAATCCCCAGGACCCACATAAGCCAGATGCACAAGGTGGAACATGCATCTGGAGTTCATTTGCAGTAGCTAGAGGCCCTTGGGTGCCCATTCTCTTTAACTCTATAAGCCTCTTTCTCTCTCTCTCTCTCTCACACACACACACACTCTCTCTCTCTGAAATAAATAAATAAATAAATAAATAAGTTAAAAGATGGAAGATCTCAATAACAATCCGATTAAGGCTAATATAGACATGATTAAATGTAATAATGAATTCTAAGAAGCATCAAGAAAATCAAACCACAATCTGAAATTGAAGTTTGACTAATGGATAAGCACTACACAGAAAAGGGCAACAGAAAATAACAACCAAATAGAGCTTGTAAAAGCCTGTAAAGAATCACTCAAAAATAGAGACATTCTTGTGGAGGACAGAACCTCAGAGCTCAAGATAAGACAGAAGAAACAGTTCAGGAGAACAAAATACTTGATAATTTCAAAACATCATATGAACAGAATATTAAAGAACTGTGGAACCCTAAAATGAACAAACATACAGATAATGGGTATACCAGAAAGGGAAGAATTTCAGGACAAAGACATGGGCAATATGTTAAACAAAACTATTGTAGAAAACTTTCCTGCCCTACAAAAAAAGAGAACTATCCAGGTACAAGAAGCTAATAGAACTCCAAATAGATGGGACCAATGAAGAAATTCTCCAAGGCACAGCATTGTTAAAACTCTAAACAGCAAAAACAAGACAGAGTACTAAACACAGTAAGGGGGAAAAATGCCTTACATATAAAACAGAATTCCAACAGAATTACCTCAATTTAAGCCAGAGGGGTCTTGAATGGAACACTTCAAAGTCTCAAATGTTATGGCCTCAAAATCAAACTATTGTACCCAGTGAAAATATTCCTCATAATAGATTTTGAAAGGAAAACTTTCCATGATAAATTATTTGAGCTGGGCGTGGTGGCGCACGCCTTTAATCCCAGCACTTGGGAGTCAGAGGTAGGAGAATTGCTGAGAGTTCAAGGCCACCCTGAGACTACATTGTGAATTCCAGGTCAGCCTGAGCCAGAGTGAGACCCTACCTCGAAAAACAAAAAAAGTGTTTGAACACAAAGCCAAAAGCACAGGTAATACTTAGTGGAATACTACACAAAGAAGAGTCAAGAACCAATCTCAAGAGCCCTCAAAAGAAAGGTCACAACAACCAAAACTAAAGCAGGCTTGAAACTGTATAAAGCACAAGAAAGCACCAAACTCCATAAAGCCTCCAAAATGGCAGGGGTTAAATCACACCTCACAGTTATAACCTTAAATAATAACAATCTCAACACATCCACCAAAAGATACAAGTTAGTGCTCTCTTCGGCAGCGCATATACTAAAATTGGAACAATACAGAGAAGATTAGCATGGCCCCTGCACAAGGATGACATGCAAATTCATGGAGTGTTCCATTTAAAAAAAAAAGATACAAGTTAACAGGGTGGATCAGAGAAATGGACCCTGCTATATGCTGTCTTCAATAAATCCAACTCACCACTAAGGACAGACATCTCCTCGGGGTGAAAGGATGGAAAATGATCTTCCAAGCAAGTTGAAATAGAAACAAGTGGGGGTGGCTATATTAATATCTGAGAAAACAGACTTTGAGCCAAAAGTAAATAGATGGATTCCTAGAAACATACCACCTACCAAAAATAAAAGCATATCAGGTAAATTTCTTTACACAAACCTTTTATATCCATTGAAGTTGAAAATGAAATTTAAAAATGTTCCCAAGGACTTCTGGTTAAGATGGTGGCATAGGAACCATGCCAAATCAGCCTAGGGGAGGAAAAGCAAAAAACAAACAAACAAACAAAAAACCCAAAAACAAAAAACAAATCCAGCAAATACACTCTTCTACTAAAAAGGGAAGGTGTATAGGAAATTATCAACCACAGCAGAGAAGTAGGAGAGACCCAGAGTGTCTAGAGACCACAGAAGCAGGAAGAAGCAGCTCCAGCAGTGATGGCATTGGTCGCAGCTGCCAGGGTCGGCCTGAGCCACAGGAAAAGCTAGGTGAGGGGATTTTCCTGGCAAACTCAAGAAATGTGAAAGGGAGGATGGCAGGAACCAGCGGAGTGACTTGTGAGGAAGAGGACTGGTGGGAGAATTTCAGCCACCATCCACAGCCTCCCCTCCCCCACTGCCAGCAGAAACACCAGAGACCTGGGGAAGGGAGATCACCTACAAAACACCCAGCACAGGCAATCAGAGCAGTGACCCACCAACCCAGCCAGGCTACCTGAGCCCACAGTGCAACAAAGAGGGACCCAAGTGGGCATGCAGCATAATTGAGACCAAAGCCATCCCAAAAGGTAACTGAGATTACACCAGGTCAGTACCAGCCAAATAAGCCTGGTATGTAGTCTTGCATTAGAAGTGCTAATTGAACCTTCCATGTCAGGGTCAATTATATGTTAAATCTGATGGATGGTAGGATTTGCCATTCTTACATAAGCTATATTTTGGGCTTGTCATTTGTTGTTTCCTCATTTATAGTGCCTTTGTTTCCTCTTCTGTTGTTCATTGGGGAAGGGTCTCACTTGGTCACAAGCTGACCTTGTAAACCTCTACAGACCAGAAATCTTAGCCTCCCAGTTGACAGGATTAAGGGTGTGGGGCAACACACATCCTTAGGGACAGTGACTTTGTTAGAGGATCTGGTTGTCATAGTATCTATTCTTGCATAAATACCTGTGCTGTTTTTCATTGAATATGTGTATTGTTCAGTTAAATTTTAGAATTCGCCTGTATTTTGTTCCACTCAGCCTACAAACCAAACACCTAGGGTCACTTTTGTGGTTACTCTGAGAGTCTTAAGAGCTACACCTAGCACCTTAAGCAGCTACCCTGAGGATATATAACATCAGATTGATTGAAACATCTAATAATACTGCAGATAATTAGCAAACCCAAGCATTAAATTAATCCAAGATGCAAAACTCTCTACAAGAAACACCAAAAATCAAGACAATATAAGTCCACCAAAAAGTGTTAATGCATCAGAAATGACCTCCAGTGAGAATGAGTTAGAGGAAATGCCTGAGAAAGATTTCAAAAGAATGGTTATAAATATGCTCAAAGGAATCAAAGAAGACACAAGAAACCAAAATTTAATAAAATAAGGAGGTCAATACAAGACATGAATAAGGAAATAGAAATAATGAAGAAAAACCAGTCAGAAATACTAGCAATGAAGAATACAGTCAGTGAAATAAAAAACTCTGTAGAAAAATCTCACCAGTAGAATGGATGAAGGAGAGGACAGAATATCTAAACTAGAAGACCAGGTGGCAGATCTAATACAGTCCAAAAAACGAGAAAGACAAACTAATAGGAAAATATGAATGGGAATTTCAAGATATTTGGGACACTATGAAAAGATCAAACATAAGAATTCAGGGTATAGTAGAAAGAGAAGAATTTCACTCCAAAGGCGTAGTAGGTGTTTTTAACAAAATCATAGAAGAAACCCCCCACCCAAGCCGGGCGTGGTGGCGCACACCTTTAATCCCAGCACTCGGGAGGCAGAGGTAGGAGGATTGCCGTGAGTTCAAGGCCACCCTGAGACTACAGAGTGAATTCCAGGTCAGCCTGGGCTAGAGTGAAACCCTACCTCAGAAAACCAAAAAAAAAAAAAAAGAAGAAGAAGAAGAAAACTTCCCCCAAATTGGGAAAGAGGTGCCAATGCAGACACAGGAATCCTTTAGAACACCAAGCAGACAAAACCTGGGAAGAACCTCTCCTTGCCATACTATAATTAAACTACAAACCATACAAACCAAAGAAAATATATTTAAAGATCCTAGCTACAGATGATTGGACTTCTGTGTGAGAAGGAAAAAACTCAGTAGCAGAGGCCAGTAAGTTAAAAAGGAGATATAAAGGGAAGAGAAAGGAAGGGAGGAGGGTACTTAATAGGTTGATATTGTATATATGTAAGTAGAAGAATAGATTAATGGGGGTGAAAAGGCCCAAAGTGAGGTCAGGGGAAGAGATTGAGTAAAGGAAAGGTGGAGGGAGGGCTAATCAAAATCTAAGAGGATGCAAATAAATCATATGGAATCCTCTAGTTTTGGACAATGAAACACTCAGGGGCCATAGATCATTGTTAGAAAATTTTCAGTGACGGGGATGGGATACCTCCAGTGAGTTGTTGGCCAGGGAGGTCCCTGATGCCCCCAAAACATTATAGGCCATTGCTGAGGCCCTTGGTTTCCCACCAGGAATAGATGGTAAGACTCTATTGCTGAAGACTCCACGTACTTGGGTGGCAAGGCCACTGAGAAATTCTGCTGGAACTGAGCTGATAACCTCCTCCATGTAGACCAGCTGAGAGAAAGAGAAGCCATTCTACATTTAGTTTAATGGGAGAAAGATATACCACCAGTGAAGATACTCAACAGTGGACACTGCAAGCCTTATAATTGGCCAGCCAGGCCAAACGAGCCAATGGGTGCAATAGTGGCACGTCTGTCATGGTGGAAACCAACTGCCCTCCAATTGGAGTGGAGGCCCGCTCCATGGGGGGGGAATACATCCCTGATACTGAAAACTTAAAACAGGGGTAGTCATGAGCCCTAGGGGTGTAACACCTGCTGATGTCTGGAAAAATGTATATACTATGCTTATCAAACTGCCCAGTAAGCACTTCTCTTAATATTTATACCCTTATATTAATGCTACTCTCACTTTGGGTAGAGAATCTTCTCTTTTCAGATGGCAGTGACCTTGGGATGACTCAGAAGGTATTATAGTGCTGGAAAGAAGTGACTGGAGAACTGAGTAACATCTCGATCACACCTTCCAAGGCTCAGGATCTAATGCGGAAGAGGTGGCGGAAAGAATGTAAGAGCCAAAGGAAGGGTAGGACTCCTTACAATGTCCTCCCTCCAGACATAAAATGGCCTGGATATCCATGACCTCATAGTGCCTGACACTACCTACACAAGACCATCATAAGAGGAGGAAAAGATCATGACATCAAAATAAAAGACTGATTGAGATGGGGAGGGGATATGATGGAGAATGGAATTTCAAAGGGGAAAGTGGGGAGAGGGAGTGTAGCACCATGGGATATTTTTTATAATCATGGAAAAATGTTAATAAAAATTAAGAAAAAATACCCTGCAAAGATAAAATTGAGCTACTTGGGAGCTATGATCCATAGAAACAAATCATTATTGAAGATCCATATTGTGGTAATGACTCAGACTTTAATCTGGTGTACCAGCAGGGCCTCAGATGCTACAGAGCCTTCCTGGAGAAGGCTTCCCAGCTGAATCTGTCCTCAGCAGCTGTCAACTTGCCCACTACTCCTGTGCGCAAAGGATGGTGGTGTTCCTAAGCCCTGGGCATGATATGTCTCTTTAGCTGACTTACTGTTTACTAAAAAAAAAAATCATTGTAGGTGAAAATTAGTTGCATTTGCAGAAGAATAAAAATATCTGAGTGAAAAGAATAGCATGAAACTGGCATCAAAAAAGGAAATATAGGCCAATGGAGCAGAAGTGAAGACCTGGACATTAGGTTAAATAACTACAGCTACTTGATATTTGACAAAAGCGCCAATAACGTAGTCTGGAGAAAAATCAGCATCTTCAACAAATGGCACTGGACAAGTTCAATGACCATATGTAGAAAAATGAAGGTAGACCCACTCATCTCACCAATCACAAAATCAAGCACAAATGGAAAATGACATCAATATAAACTGGAAATTCTTCTCCCACTGGATGAAAAAATAGGAGGAATTTATCACTGTATTAGAGTGGGGGATAACTTCCTGAAGAAAACCCCAGTAGCCCAGGAAATTAAACAATCACTCAAGCAATGAGATCCCATGAAGCTAAAAACCTTTTGCAAAGATAAGCATTCCATAATCAGAGCCAATAGATTTTCCACAAAATTGGGGAAATTTTTCACCAGTTTTACCACTGACAGAGGCATAATATCTAGAATCTACAAAGAACTCAAAAAACGAAACAATAAAAAAATCAAACAACCCACCCAAAAAATGGTGCAGAGAACTGAATACAGAGTTCTCAGATGAAGAAATGCAAATGGATAACACACACTTAGGAAAATTTTAAATTCCCTAACCATCAGGAAAGTGCAAATTAAAACAACTGTGAGATTCCTCCAGTAAAGTTCACAATCATTAAAAAAAACAAACAACAAAGCCAGGCGTGGTGGCGCACGCCTTTAATCCCAGCACTCGGGAGGCAGAGGTAGGAGGATCGCCATGAGTTCGAGGCTGCCCTGAGGCTACATAGTGAATTCCAGGTCAGCCTGAGCTAGTGTGAGACCCCACCTCGAAAAACCGAAAAGAAAACAAACAAACAAACAAACAAATGTTGGCAAGGATGTAGAGAAAGGGGAACCATCATTCACTGTTGGTGGAAATGTAAACTTGTACAACCACTATGGAAATCAATATGGAGACTCCTGAATGAATACAGAGCTACCAACACACCAAGTTATTCCCTTCCTCAGCATTTACCTAAATGCTCCATGCTTCCATACAGAGATATTTGCTAAAATGTGTTTACAGATGCACAATTCACAATAGCTAAGAATTGGAATCAACCCATGTGCCCATTATTGGATGAATGTTATCAAGTTGTGGTACATGTACAAAATGGAATTCTGCTCAGCAGAAGGAAAATGATGCAATAAAATGAATGGACTTGCAACAGATCATGCTCAACAAACTCACACAATCACAGAAAGACAAATTCCACATGGTACCCCTCATCTGCGGTTCCTAACCCGGATTAGCTTGAGTTGATGACATGCCTCATAGGCAACTCAAGGCCCAGACAATAGGGATGGAAAGGTTTGAGGGGAAATGAAGGGAAGGGTGGGGGAAGAAACACAAAATTGAACCCCAAATAAACTGGTACCATAGAAACCTTCATCCTTGAAGATAGAATAAAAGATTGAACCCTCAATAGGAATATGGGGGGTGGGCACCTGACAAGAAGAGCCCTGAAGAGTGGGATGAAACCTAACCTTAAAAAAAAATGGCTCTGACCTGTAATTCCCAGTATCAGAAATCTGTTGCTACCACAATGAGCTTTAGATCTCAAAGACCCACCAGGTACCCAAAACAAGACAGTCTTCTGTCACGGCACTTGATTACCTGCCTGGGGAAGTGGTAAGACCCTATTGCTGAAGAGACCATATGCTGCCAGCACAGAACAAGGAACCTGGAAGCCAGCAAGACCCCAGACAGTTAGCCATTTCTAGTTTTGGAAAGCACTATATGTGGCTGGGGGGGAAGTAGCCAACAAAAGCATGAGCGACCGTGGGTCTAAGCTACTCAGAAGCAAACATCCTGACAAAATGTACATTCGAGTACAATAGTGATTCACAGCCTTGGTAGGGGTCCAATAGCTTTCTGATTGGCTAAGGGATCCACTCAGTGGAAACGAACCCATATCTGGAATCAGAAACCAGATCAGAATCCTATGGAGACAAAGATTATGACCTCAAATATCAAGATCCCACTAGTCTTTGGCTAAAAGATGGTTTCTATACATCAAATTCTCCCTAAGTTAATAAACATCCCATTTAACCTATGCTGACTTCACTCTCCATTGGAGAATCTGCATTTATTTTTCAGAAGGTAGCAATACCTGAAGAGATAACCCCTCACACTTGAGCCAAGCCCCAACTGAAACCACAGAGGAACTGGGGAGATGAGCAAGAATGCATCTTCCATGGTGAGCCTGACAATCAGTGCCAGGGTGAAGGAGACAAACCCTGAGGATACTCAACACCTACCAAAGGAGAAATCCAGAGGCTCCTAAGAGCTCATCACTGAAGTAGACTTAAAACATACCCAACTTGACTCAAGGAATTTTACGGGACAGGGGACAGAAAGATTGTAAGAGCTACAGTTGGGACATCATACCCAGAGGCATTGCCTCCCCCCAACAACTGACTGCTGCTCCCACAACACATAACCCACAACTCCATGGGGAATATTTATAACCCCTGAGGACAGCCCCCAGTGGAATGAGAGAAGGGAAGAGGGAAAGGATGGTCCCAACACATGATGTATCCATACTAAGTAGGTTTATAATAAAAAAAGAAAACACATGGGCAGAGAACTGAATAGAAAATTTTTAAAGGAAGAAAAACAAATGGCTAATTTCTAAGAAAATGTTTGTATCAGACAGCTTCAGGTTCACTGAGATGAACTTCCAGACCAGGCACAGTTATGGAGGAAGGGATATTTATTGAAGGTTACAGATCCAGGGAAAGTTCCATAATGGCAGAAGAAGCTGGCCTGCCTTCACAGGCCCAAGCAGAGAGAGAAGTACAGACTAAAAGCCAAAAGCCACAGCACAGCACACTTTGCATATCTTTAGATTGAAATCTAAAACCCACCACCACACCTTAAGATCCACCCAGTGACATTGCGGCGGCTAGAAATGCAAACTACAAACAAATAAACAAGTGAATATATTGGGGGCCATCTATTCTATTCAAACCACCACAATGTTCAACCACCTTAACCATTGAGAAAATGCAAATTAAAATAATTATGAGAGTCCACCTTACTCCAGAAAGGATAGCAATCATTAAAAAACTCAAATGACCCGCGACCCTGGTTCACGCGGAGCGAAGGTCGCGGCTAGAGGAGACTGGTGTCCGGCGGCCGTGTCTTCCTCGTCCTTCTCTGAGTGCAGCGGCGTCATGTTGGGCCAGAGCATCCGGAGGTTCACGACGTCCGTGGTCCGCCGCGGCCACTACGAGGAGGGCCCGGGCAAGACCTTGCCGTTTTCAGTGGAAAACAAGTGGCGGTTACTGGCCATGATGGCTGTGTTCTTTGGATCTGGATTTGCAGCACCTTTCTTTATCGTAAGGCACCAATTGCTTAAGAAATAAGGATGTTTTAATCCATCCATTTAACAGATATGAAGAATGTTTAAGAGGTACAACCTCAGAAATGGATCAGACTCTTAAACTCCTACAAGATATGCTTGTAAATAAACTAATGACATAAAAAAAAAAAAAAAAAAAAAACTCAAATGACAGTAAATGTTGATGAGGATTTGGGGAAAGAAGAAATCTATTCACTGCTGTTGAGAGTGCAAACTTCTGAAACCACTATGGAAATCAATGTGGATACTTTTGATAAAGATAATTATAGAGCTACCAACCGACCCAGCCATTCCTCTATTGGGCATCTACCTTAAAGGACAGTGGAGCGAGATACTGAAGATATGGAAAATGCACTAAAGCATAAATCAAGAAGCTACTGAGAGTTCAACATTAAAGTAGACTTAAAGCACATCCACTAAGGCTCAGGGGATTTTGCAGAAGAGGACGACGAAAATAATGTAAGAGCCACAGGGTAGGAGGGAATATCCAGAAGAATGCCTCCCTCCACAATGACAGACTTCTGCTCTTACAACTCATTACTCACAACTTCATGGTGAATACCAGCAATCCCATTAAGTGGGGCCCTCTGTGAGGGCAGGGAGGCAGGGAAGATACCAACACTTGATGTGTCCCTACAAAGTTTCAACTTAATAATAAAAAAGAATTAAAGAGATAGGGAAAAAAGAAAATCCTGTTTGTATGTGCTATTAAATGGTAGCAGCTACCACTTATAACACTCACCAGTTTAAGATTTCAGAAGGGATGTAAGTAATCACTTCGTTGAGTGACTACAAGGAATAAAAATTCGTGACAGTACTTTCTCTCTTTCTTTCTCTTTTGCTTTCTACTGATTTTCTTTTTTTAAAAATTAGTTAGAACATACTCAGCATGTAAACAGCCATGTTGGTACCATAGTTAGCCTCCTCCCTGTCCTCCCCCTCTGCAGGGACCCTCCTTGCTGGAGATTGTGGTTCATTCATATGTAGTGTTTCAGAAGAAAAGAGCAAGGGATCCACCAAGTGTTAATGTACCAATCTACAGACTTAAACATTATTCATGACTTTCCAATAGAAAATTAAGAAATAAAACTGACACTTACTTGTAAAGCCAGCTGCTTAAATTTTTTTCTCTCCTAGGCTTCCATGATATGAGAATTTCAAAAGTACAGTCTTTCCACATATTTCCATCATTTCCTGTATTTTGATTTATTCTCCAAAAGCAGCTTGTTTCTGTCAAACTGCAGAAGAGGACATAAAACATCACAAGAAATAAGACAAAAATAAAACTTATCAGCTTCTCCATGTCTAGAAGCTCACAGTCTGAGCTAAGATGTAATGTGCAGCATCCAGTAGATAAACACATCACATGTGCATGCTTGTGTGTGTATCTATCCTCACTACTAATGAAGACTAGAGGGAATATTTATATCCATAAATAATTTCTTTCCAGCTTGTGTCACCCTGTCTCCCTTGAGGTGTACAGAACATAGCCTTGGGGCTCTGCATCAAGGTCAGAAGCAAAAGTTGAAAAACATGTTGTGAGGATCATCTCTTGTTTCAGGTGCTATGAATTCAAGCATATCCAGGCATGAATGCCACTGGGATAATCTCCTGAGCATATCTGGCCCCAGACTAATGTCAACAAGCCATTTGGATGAACAGCACCTGAAATCATGTAAATGGATTACACTGGAGTTTCCAAAGCAAGATATGAGGTGAAAAGATTAGATAGGTTTCCTGCCCATCATAGCTCATACAGACACATGCAGCATTATCCCTCACCTATTTCTCACCTTATCCCTTTCTTACCCCAAATATTCCCCTTGTGTTTCATGTTACATATATTTATTTGTGTTTTGCATATGAGAATAAGTTATATTTGTCATCTTGTTTTCTATCACCCATTTCATATCAGTTTCCCTCTTCCAGCTCCTTTTAGACTAATTATTTCCCCCAAATAGCTAATTCTCTGTTATCATTTGTACATAAATAAAATTTAAAATATAAATATGACAGGAAATATATGCAGAGACATTTCTCTTACCCATAACCGTGGGCTAACTCCACAATGCATGACCCATCTACCTCAACAAGGAGGGGCCAGGAGGAAGGGGTAGGACATGGACGAGCCTAACGATGGTACCAACTTGACTGTATTCACTGAGTACCAAACTAATTAATAAAAAAATATAAAAAGAGAGAAAATATATTTTGTTCTTAGTCTGATTTATTTTCCTTAAGATGATAATTTCTGCTTCATCCACTTTGCTAATGTCTTACTAACTTTTTTTGTCTTAATAAAATTTCAATGCACATGTTCATACATATGTACATATGTATGTGGTTAGGTATGTGATTTTTACTACTCATTCATGTGAAAATAGCATGCAGTGTGATTCCATATCTTGAGTATTCTGAATAATGAAATGGCAAACTGTTGTCTCTGTGATATTCTGATTGAAAAACTTAGGTATTCTCAAGAGTGATGCAGATCCATCATCTTCTGTATCTACTTTTGGGTTTGATTAACTTCATTCTCATTTCCTTAGTGGCTGCACCAGTTTCCATTCCCACTGGAAACTCTTATTGTCAGATTTAACCTTTCTGACTTGGGTGTGTGGAAAACCAATTTTTTTGATTTGTGTTTTCCTATTTGAAAAAGATTTTGAATGTGTTTTCATGCATTTTTGGACTTTTTAAATTTTAATATATTCTGTGCAATACAATTTACTATTGATTCAGTGATGTGTGGGAAGGTTGAGTCTCAACTATTAAATGTTATTTGTTTTATTTTATTTTTATTAGATATGGACATGCATATTTTACATACATACTTTGTATGTAAACATCATATGTTGGTACCATCCTTTCCCTCCTCCCTGCCCCTTTTCTGAAGAGAACTTCCTCATTGGGGATGCAGGTCAACCCCATGAGGATTGTGGGTCATGCATTATGGGGGCAGCTGTCAGTTATGGGGGAGAGGCAATGTTTCTGTGCAAAATATCCCTACTTGTGACTCTAACAATCTTTCTGCTCCCTCTTTCACAAAATTTCCTGAGCTATGCTGGGAAAATTTTAAGTCTACTTCAGTGATGGGCACTTAGGAGCATCTGGATCTCTAGTTTGGTAGATGTTGAGTGCCCTCAGTATCTTTCTCCATCACCCTTATGCTGAGATCAGCTTAACTAAGAAAGCAGAATTCTTACTCATTTCCCCAGTTCCTCTGTGGTTTCAGCTGGGGTTGGGGTGGAGTGCACTGGGTCATTTATCTCCTCAGGTCCAGTTCCCATCTGAAAAAGAGAATCAGATTCTCCAACAGAGAGTGATGTCAGCACCAGTTAAATGGGATAACCATTATTAGTTTAGAGAGAATTAAAAGGGTTTAGACAGTCTTATAGCCAAGGGAAAAGAAAAAAGAAAAAGCCAGAGAAGAAAAGGACACAGGAGAAATTTGAGGTTATGGCCCTCAATTCAGGTGCTGCCTCTAAGGTCCTCTTGAGAGTTCCACCTTTTAGTCTGACTTTCAGGATATAGGATTCTATGGTACCAATTCAATTTGGCTTCAGTTTTGTGTCCCCCCCCCCACTCTTTCTCTTCCCCCAAGCCCTACCCTCCCTATGCTCCAAGCCTCAAGATGCTATTCACTTATGTCAGCAACATGAGCTGATCCAGGTTAGGAACTGCAGATGATTGAGATCATGTGATGGTTTTCTTTTTGTGATTGTGTGAGTTCACTTAGAGTGGCCTGTTCCAAGTTTGACCATTTTTCTACAAATTTCAATGTACCATTTTTTCTTACTGCTGAGTAGAATGCCATCGTGTAGATATCTTGGTTATCCATTCATCCAATGGCCCCTGGGTTGATTCCACTTTTTTAAGGATTATGAGTTGAGCAGCTATAAACGTGGTTGAGCAAATATTTCTGAACTGAGATGTGCAGCTTTTAGGGTAAATGCCCAGTAAAGGAATAACAGGGTCTGTTTGTAACTCTATATTCATCCTTATCAGGAGTCTCCAAATTAATTTCCACAGTAGTTGTACCAGCTTACATTCCCAGCAACAGTGAATGAGTGTTCCTATTTCTCCATTGCATTTGATCATGTTTTCATTAAGCTTATTCAACCAGTTGTTGAAGTCTTCCCTTTCTTGACTTAGTTTCAATTTATTCATATCCCTTTGGAGGGCTCTAACATTTTCTTCAACCAAGTTAAGCCTACTGTCAAAGGCTGAACGCTGTAGGAGACAATTTTGTTCAAGTTCATTAATATGATTGTTGGCTCTTGGATAGTTTGCTTCACATTCATCTTTTTTTTTTTTTTTTTAAATCAGGGTCTCATTGGTTGTTGTGTTTTTATTTTGGGAATGAATTTCTGTTGATTTCTCTATGATTTCATTGGAGGCTTCTGTAGTAGGACTAGACATCCTTGGTGGAGATCTCTCAGTTTCCTGACTTTCATTGGCTTTTTTGTGTTGTTGTCTACTCATTTTAGGAAGACTCTTTATTTTATTGAAGAGGAAGCAAGTTTTGTCCTTTGGCTCATTCACCCTCTTACTCAGGTGAACAGGGATGTTGGTCTCTAGTGACCAGTCAAGATACCAGAGCAAAAGGCCTGATTCCACAGCTCACTAGGGGGCCAGGCCTCCCTGAGCAAGGCACAATGGGACCTGCCAGGACCAGGGCACTAGGAGGAGCAAGGGAACAGGGATCTGGCCTACTTCATGCTGTGCTGTCCAGCACACAGACCAGTGCAGGCAACCCAGACTGGGGAGGTGGGCGGAGCCCAGAAACAGGGGTCTGTCCTACTCACTCCAGACCACAGCGCCTGCCCACACACTGACAGTGCAAGGAACTCAGACCTGGGAGGTGGGAGGAGCACAGAGATGGGTGTGGCCTACTCACTCCAAACAGCCACACCTCCCTGCACGTGTCTGCCCGTGGAACTCTGAATAGAGAGGTGGGAGGAGCACAGAAATGGGTGTGGCCTACTCACTCCAGACCTCAATGCCTGCCCATACACTGACTGTGCAAGAAACTCAGACAAGGGTGGTGGGAGGAGTCCAGCAATGGGTCTGGCATACTGACTGCAGACCTCTGTGCCTGGCCACACACTGACCACACAAGGACCTCAGACCAGGGAAGAGGTGGGAGGAGCCCAGAAATGGGTCCAGCCTACTCACTGCAGACTGCTGTGCCTGCCCACACACTGACTATGCAAGGAACTCAGACCTATGAGGAGGTGGGCTAAAATATTATTTAAATATTCACATCTAATTATGTTTAAAGTGAAGTGATAACAAATATTGTCTCCTTTCTGATAATGTCTGTTTATTCTGTTGATGGTTTTCTTTCTGCCCAGATGTTTTTTCTTTTACAAAATATTACCTTTTTATATTATTAGTTATTACTATAAACAACATATTTCATATGGTTACATCATGTGTTGGTACCCTCTTTTTCCTTGTCCCTGCCCCCATTCTGTTGGGGTCCCAATTCTGTGGGGTTGCAGGTATTCTCTATGGGGCTGTGGTTTATGCATTGGGGGAGCAGTAATCAGTTATTTTGGAGGGAGGGAATGTCTCTAGGCATGATATCTCAACTTGTGGGTGTTACAATCATTCCACCCTCTCTTCCACAAAACTCCCTGAGATCCCTGAGTGGGTGAGTTTTAAGTCTACTTCAGTGATGAGGTCTTAGGAGCCTCTGGAGCTCTGCTTTGGTAGGTGTCAAGAATCCTCAGTGTCTCCTACACCTTGGTGATGATTATCAGGTTCAGCATGGAAGCGACACTCATGCTTGTCTCCCTAATTCCTCCATGATTTCAGCTGTGGCTGAAGCTTGCACCTTAGATCAGGTAACTATAGTTATTTGATCTTTGACAAAGATGCCAGTAAAGTAGATTGGAGGAAAGACAGCATCTTCAACAAATGATGCTGGAAAAATTGTATAACCATATACAAAAAATGAAACTAGACCTACTCATCTCACCATACACAAAAATCAAGTCCAAATGGAATAAAGACCTTCTTAATATAAAACCTGAAACTCTTCTACTGGAAGAAAAAAATAGAAGGAACTCTCCATGATATAGGAGTGGGGAAAGACTTCCTGAACAAAGCCCCAGTAGTCCAGGAAATTAAACAATCACTCAACCAATGAGATCTCATGAAGCTAAAAGGCTTTTGCACAGACCAGTATACCATAAGAAGAGCCAATAGATAACTCACTGCATGGGAGAAAATCTTCACCAGCATAGAATCCCAATATCTAGTATCTACAAAAAATAAACAATAAAAAAATCAAACAACCACTCCCAAAATGGGGTAGAGAACTGATTAGGGCATTATCTAAGGAAGAAATATACAAACTAATACAAACTTAAGAAAATGTTCAACATTCCTAAACATCAGAGAAATGCAAATTAAAACAACCATGAGAGATTCCACCTTGCTCCGGTAAGGATGGAAATCATTAAAAAAAAAAAAATCTAACAACAACAAATGTTGGTGGGGAATGTGGGTTGTGCCTTGTGGGGTTAGCCATCAGTTATGTGGAAGAAGCAATGTCTCTGTGCATAATGTCCCAAGTTGTGGCTCTAACAATCTTTCCACCCCCTTTTTCACAAATTTCCCTGAGCCGTGTTGGGTTCATTTTAGGTCTATTTCAGTGATGAGGTCTTGGGAACCTCTGTGTCTCTGGACATCTGGTTTGGTAGGAGTTGAGCGTTCTCTGTGTCTATCTTCTTCACCCTTGTGCTGGTACCAGGTTCACCAAGAAAGCAGCACTCTTGCTCATTTTCCCAATCACTCTATGGTTTCAGCTTGGGGCCAGGCAGAAAATGTTTTAAAAATATCTAAGTAAATGATGGAAATGAGTTTATTTATGTTTCTAATTCTGGCCTTCTTTGATTATTAGCACATATTAATTTTCTCTATTAATGGGTTACATTGAGATGAATATATTTTACATGAAGTGATCTCCACATTACTGGAACAAACGCCTGACCAGAAGCTTATGGGAGGAAAGTTGTTTATTTTGGTTTACAATCTCTAGGGCAAGCTCCATGATGGCAGGGGAAAGATGTCAGAATAGAGACTGGACATCACCCCCTTCCCACATTAGGTGGCAGACAGTAGCAGAAGGAAAATGAGCCAGATTCTAGCAAGAGGATGCTAGTTATAGCATCCCTCATCACAACCCCAATAATACACTTTCTCTAGCAAAGCTCAACCTCCCAAATTACCATCAGCTGGGAACCAAGCCTTTCAAGTACATGAATTTATGGGAGGCATCTAGTTTAAACCACCACACACTATTACCAGGAACTAGCTCTGCTCTTTTTCTGGAGCAGTGATATTGAAGGCTCAGAGCGTAGTAATTGTTTTGACCAAGACAGTGGAAGCAGCCACAGTGAATATACCTCAAATGTGGTCTGTTGCCCAATGTAGGTGGCTGTGTTGGGATGGTCAATGAAGCATAAGGAGCAGAGAAAACAAATAGTAAGGGTCAAGAGCAGAATATAGCTGACAGTCTTGTTATTGACTCCCATAAGAAAGTGCCTTGATTCCTAAGAAGGACCCTGAGAATAACATATGTCTATTCAGAGAAGCACAGGGTCTGGCAGGCAAGAACCATCCCCAAGAAATCCTCATGAGTCAGAAAAGTTTATGGAGGCAGTAGATTAGCGCTGTATTGGCACATTGATCATGTGGACAATTCACACGTTGACACACATCTGGGGAAAAAGTCAATACGGTATCAGTCTAACTTCACTTCTTTTCTCTTATTTGTCTGTCCCCTAAAAGTGCTTAAATGGACAGCCTGGGTTTATTTGTTCTGTTTAATTTTGTTGACAGTATAAAATACAGTATACTATAGAACATATTTATCAATTACTATTATATATCTTGTTTAAGATCAAGTAAACAAATGTATGCTTATATACTTCTATTTGCCTTTTATATTCATAAGGCAACTTTCTTTATCTTGCAATATAGGCCAAAGATCATACTCCATACATACTTTATGCTATAGGAGAGAGTGCACATTTCAGAGACCTTAACTACATTCCTCCCTCTCCAGAAATGTTTCATTTGAGTGAGTCTCTGCTCACTCAAAGCAATTAAACTGCCCGATCCTTCCTTCAAAAATATTGGTATGATTATTGTAGCCCAAACAATCAAGACCATAATGTGAGAGCATCAATATTCATTTTTATGATTTAAATTTATTGGACTGTTTTTCTTGTTTTATTAGGTAACTATGAAAATGACTGTTATTTTATTGCAAGCAGCAAATTGCAACTTGTATTGCAAATTAAGTATAGTATATTTATTTGTAATGGGCCAGATAATAGATATCATTTCAGCCTTATGAACACATGGCCTCTGAGGTTGCTATGACACTTCCCTTCTATAATGGGAAAACAGCCATAGGTGATGCATAAATGGATGATTGTAACACTTTTTGTACAAATCTCTTCTGGGCATAGTATAAGTTGGATATAAGTAGCATTCATATGTTAGCTATTATTTGAATTTAAGAATTTTTTCCACATTTGAATGTTTAGAATCCTACAACACTGATTTGAATCTATAGTTCAATAACCCGTTATTTTATGAATAACAAAAATTAAAACTTACAGCCTTCCAAAACATCATAAAAACATGAAAATATTGACTAGTCTGAAAGATATGTTTATACAAATTTTGAAATATCATACTACAAAATATGGATAATATTTAACAATTAACTTTTTAAATTATTTCAAAAGATAGATGTGAAAATTTCATGAATTTTGTTTTTTCACAGAGATATTAATAAACTAAAAACACTGTTTTGCATAAATATGTAAAATAAGATTTCACAATTAATAAAACCAAAGAAACCACTTTTATTTGATGAACCATATAAAGTTCATAGCATGGTCCACAATTTTCAGTTCTGCATTTAATGAAATTCAGAAACAGAAAATATTATTTGTATAAAATGAAAGAATCCTCCACTAAATAGATTTAAATATAAATCACTTAGTCATTTCCCCCACCTTTGACCAGTTTTTTTTAGGATCTTGGTCCTCCTCTGTTTTCTCTGGCATCTGTAAAAAAAAAATGAGATTCTCCAAACAAGGGTGAGAGCAGTTTGGGTTAAAGGGGTTATGCAAATTTATTTGAGAGTTTTTATTGCTCTCTCAGCCCACTATTCACATCCACAGAGCAATCAGGGATTCTTCCTGAAGACTGAGTTTCCAGGCCATAGCATTCTGACTTGGTTTCCAGTACCAGATATGAATTCTCTCCCCCTGAGAAGGACCCATGTCCAACCAGAAATCAGTTGATTCTCCCAGAGACTGCATGCCAGTATTGTACAAGTCTGTACTTCTTGGCCTGCTGGTCGATTTTATAGTATGCAGCGTCCCCTGCTTATTCATGGTGTTGGTGGCCATTGTCCTCCAGTGGATCCCATAGCACTTTCCAGCACTATGAGGGCTATCCACGAGGGAGCTAGTGTCCCTTTTAGTTCCAACATGATTTTCTGGTGTGCTATGACCACAGCCTGTGGTGTCTTCAGCAATAGGATCTTACTTCTTGGCTCTGGCAGGTAATCAAGTGTTTTGACAATTGCCTACATTGCTTTGGGAACCTCATGCCGTCTCCTTGGCCAACAGCTCATTGTTGGCACCAACCCTATTCTGGGCTCTGATTTTTCTGCCAGAGTCCATACTTTTAAGGGTAAGCTTTTGCCACCTACTTTCGAGACTGTCTCCCCCTTGATTGGTTGTTATATCTTGTAGAATGATAGCCATAATGAGGGTTTCTAAGGAACTGCTTAATGTTTTCTTAACTTTTGTATAATCCCCTCCCCATATTCCCAAACCCTAAATTTGCAAGCCCCCCTCCCAACATTCCATTCCTCTCATAACCTTCCTGGAAAATACTCCTCTTCTCTCTCCTGAGTTCTTCTCTCCTGGTCTCATTCTAGTTTTGTACTCATGTTCCTGTTGCTTACCTCAATTTGCATTCATCTCCAATTGATCCCAGTTAGGAACTGCAGATGGGAAATGACATGTGGCATTGCCTTAATGTGCCTTTGTGACCTTGCTTTGAATGATTTTTTTCTACTTCATCCATGGTTCTGCAAATTTCATTATTTCATTTTTCCTTACTTCTGGGTAGAATTCCATTGTATATATATGCACCACATCTTCATTATCCATTCATTAGTTGATGGTCATCTGGGCTGATTCCAGTTTTTAGCTACTGTGTATGGAGCAGCTACAAACATAGCTGAGCAAGCATCTCTGTAGTGAAGAGTAAAGTCTTTATGGTATATGCCCAGGGGCGGTATAGCTGGATCCAATGGTTGATCTATTTTCATATTTTTCAAGACTTTCCATACTCATTTCCATAATTGTTTTACCAGTTTGGTCATCCACCACCAGCAGGTTAGAGTTCCTCTTTCCCCATAGCTTCACCAGCAATTATTGTCATTCAACTTTCTGATGAATACCATCCTGTCAGGGATGATGAGCTCTCAGAGTTGTTTTGATTTGCGTTTCTCTGTTGATCAAAGATATTGAACATCATTTCTAGTGTATAATCACCATTCTCATTTAATTTTTTGAGAATTCTCTGTTCTATTCTCTACCCCATTTTTTGATTGAGTTGTTTGATATTTTGTTTCATTTTTTGAGTTCTTCATATATTCTATATATTATACATTTGTTGTTGGTATAGGTGGTGAAAATTTTCTCCCATTTTTTGGGATGACTATTGATTCTGTTGATGAGCTTTTCAGTTTTATAAGGTCCCAGTAGCTGAGTGTTGATCTCATTTACTTTAGTACAGGGGTCTTTCCCTATATTTATATCAAGGAAGGTCCCTTTCCTGACTGGATGCAATATCATCAGCTGTCTCACAATCCTGCTGTTATCCCTTCCCTGCCATGACTGATTTTATCTTCAAACTGTGAGCCAAAATAAACCCTTCTACCCTTAATTTAACTGTATGTATTGTACCAAGATATTTTGTCATAGCAATGACAGAAGTAACCACTACAGGCTTCCCAGATGATTGCAATGGGTTTTATCAGATATAAATATAATTTACCTTCTCCAATCTACTTAAGACAATAACTTATCCTTCTGATTTCATTTTTAATGAGGAAAAATAACTTAGGTAGACATTGTTAAATGACTAACATACTATAAAGGTGAACAGATTACACTAATGTCAGGAAACTTAAATCTAGTGAAAAGAAAATGTTTAAATTTCATCCTGCATTTAAATGCCTTGAAGAGACAAACAAAATAATTATTTAAAAACTATTTTACAATTGCTTCTCACAACTAAGCTTAAATCTTTAACAAAAATTAATTTAAATTAGTTAAGAAAATATAGGAGTGTTTATGTGTTTTGCATCTATTTATATTACTATTATATTTTTATATATTTAAGATATAAACAGATTAAACTTGATCTGGACATTGATAAATATCCTTCTCACCAAGAATGTTATATACATTTTTCCCAGGTAAGAAAGGATTGTTAATGGATATTTTTTACTTATCCTTTCAGCAACCAGTTATGTTCAGTGCAGAGGACGCTGGGATCACCATAATGACAGGATTATGAAAAGGGAAATCAATTAGTGTTCCCCATATATGCTGCCATGCATAAGATAACTGAAAGAAGTCATGGAATCTTTTATTTGGGAGCTTTTTATTTATTTTTCATTCTCCGTTTGGCTGAATTCCATGACAATTTGATTCAAATGGATTATAATGAACTTCAACATATCTTTCCCGGCCTCTTTAAAAATGTTTCGTTATGGTACAGCTACTTGATATTTGACAAAGGCACTAACAATGTAGACTGGAAAAAGACAACATCTTCAACAAATGGTTCTGGACAGACTGGATAACCATATGGAGAAAAATGAAACTGAATCTCCACATTTCACCATGCACAAAACTCAAGTCCAAATGAATCAAAGACCTCAATATAAAACCAGAAACTCTGGTACTACTGGAAGAAAAAAACAGGAGGAACTTCCCATGAATAAGAGTGGGAAAAGACTTCCTGAACAAAACCCCAATAGCTCAGGAAATTAAACAATCACTTAACCATTGCAATCTCAGGAAGCTGAAAAGCTTTTTCACAAACAAACAACAAGCAGAGCCAATAGATTTCCCACAGAATGGGAGAAAATCTTTGCTTGATACACATCGGACAGAGGCCTAATTTCTAGAATCTACAAAGAACTCAAAAACCTAAACAAGCCGGGTGTGGTGGCACATGCCTTTAATATCAGCACTTGGGAGGCAGAGGTAGGAGGATTGCCATGAGTTCAAGGCCACCCTGAGACTACATAGTGAATTCCAAGTCAGCCTGGGCTAGAGCGAGACCCTACCTCGAAAAACCAAAAAGCAAAAACAAAACCAAAAAACCTAAACAATAAAAAGTCAAACAACCCACTCACAAAATGGGGCAGAGAACGACACAGGGAGTTCTCAGAGGAAGAAATACAAATGCCAAACACACACTTAAGAAAATGTTCAATATCCCTAATCATCAGGTAAATGCAAACTAAAACAGCTATAAGATTCCACCTTACCCCAATAAGGATACCAAACATTACAAAATCTAATGACTACAAATGCTGGCGAGGTTGTGGAGAAATAGGAACCCTCATTCACTGTTGGTCGGAATGCAAGCTGGTACAACCACTATGGAAAGAAATATGGAGACTCTTAAAAAGGATGACTATAGAGTTACCAACAGACCCAGTTATTCCCTTACTGGGCATTTACCCTAAAAGCTCCATGCCTCAGTTCAAAGAGATTTGCTCAATGATGTTTATAGCTGCTCAGTTCATAATTGCTAAGAGCTGGAATCAACCCAGATGCCCATCATTAGATGAATAGATACTAAGATGTGGTATATCTGCACAATGAAATTATATGCAGCAGTAAGGAAAAATGACACAATGAAATTTGAAGAAAAACAGTCAAACTTGGACAGCCTGAACTAGAATGAAACCCTACCTTGAATAACCAAAAAAAAAAAAAAAAAAAGTTTCATTATGGGCTGGAAAAAATTGCTCACTGGTTAAAGGCACTTGCTTGCAAAGCGTGATGACTCGGGTTCAGTTCCTCAGAACTAATGCATCTGCAGTTCTGTTCACGGTATCAAGAGGCCCTGGTACACACACACTCTCTCTCTTTCCTCACAAGTAAATAAAGTATTTTTAAAGGTTTCATTATAAGCTAACTTTTGAGTGTCTTTCTTAATACTTTTTGGCTCTCTGCACATTTTTTTTTTTTTTTGAGGTAGGGTCTCACTCTAGCCCAGGCTGACCTGGACTTCACTATGTAGACTCAGGGTGGCCTCGAACTTATGACAATTCTCCTGCCTCTGCCTCCCAAGTGCTGGGATTAAAGGCATGCACCACCATGCCTGGCCTCTCTGCACATTTTAAGTTAATTTTTTTTAACCAACATCTCTTCTTGAATATGAGCAATGTGTGAATCAACATGCATGACAAGATACTGCCACTAATATTACAGGCCAAATCTCCTTTGTTCTTGTCTTCACTCTGTAAATAAAATAGACATACAGACTGCAAATGAAGAACAAATGAAGACTTTATCAGATGGGAGTCCAACTCAACCAGAACGCTGAAAGCTCTGAACTCCTACTTTAACAGATAGCATGTTCCCAACAGAGCAGGTATAATGGTTAACAGGACAGCTGTGTTGGATACTCAGCAAAAAGATGCTGTTATACCCTTGGTGGGATTTGGAATACCAGCCAAGTGTGGTCCATTAAAACTGGGAGCGAGTACCTATCATTGGATAAGTGGCTTGGTTTCATTGAATCAGGAGCTGGTACTGCCACATCACATGTGGGTCCCATTGTACCAAGTCCTAAAAGGGCTGGTCAGTATATAAATCCAGGTAGATAGGTCTTTTCCCCTAGAGCAGTTCTGGATCTGCAGATTCAGGAACAGGTCCAGCACCCTGAACACAAACAGCTCTGGGAACCTTGTTCCTACAGACAACAATTAAGATAGATTGCTCTATAGCCATGACTCCAATTAATAAGTACTATCCAATTATGGTGAGATAAATGGAGATGTTTTAAAATATGCTTGCCTGTTTGAAAGCAGAGGGAAAAAGAGAGACAATGACAGAATGGGTGCACCTGAAACTCTATCCACTGCAAACAATCTCCAGACACATGTGCCACTTTGTACCTCTCACTTTATGAAAATACTGGGAAATTGAACAGGGGTGGTTAGGAATTGCAGGCAAGCATCTTAAGAGCTAAGTCATTTGTCCAGCCTAACAAAGCTGTAGTTTATTCGTTTAATTGACCTTATGTACTCTCCTGATCCTTTATTTATCTTAAAAGAATAAAATGATGTTGTTGCAATGTACCAGAAATATATAATAACATAGCTTAGATGAGGTATTTTTTACAATTTCTACTGCTGGAGAGATGGGTTAGTGATTAAGGCACTTGCTTGCAAAGACTAAGAACCCAAACTTGACTCACCAGATCCCTCATAAGTCATAAACACAAGGTGACACGTGAGCAATTTACACATGTGCACAAGATGACCCATGTGTCTAGAATTCAAGTGAAGTAGCTGGAGATCCAGGGACGCGAATTCTCTGACACCGTTTCTCCCTCTCTTTCTCTCTAGCTCTCTCTTTCTTTAGCTCTCACCCTCTTTCATTTGAAGAAAACCCAGTCTGTTAGGCTTGCTTCAAAAGAAATTTGTCGCTCAGGGTTCTGTAAATGGTGCAGGGCAAGGTCAGAGACATACATGAGTCTATGTCCTTTTTTAAAATGTCTTTTTAAAAACTCTTTTTGGACAATATTCATGGCCGGCATGAACAAATGAAAAAAAATCTCTTCTGTATTCATATTGAACTTATTCATCACCACTGAAGTTTATATGTAACTAAGCAATTTGTATTGTACATAATGGTATTATCTGAATAAACACAGTTTTTATTTTTAATAATATTTTTTCAATTCTCTTTTTTGACATTATCCAATCACGTCTAAAAATCTTAATATCAGTCTTATTCCTTATTTTTACAACATGTATCAACACCCCTCCCTACCCACTTTGATTTTGGGTACACTTGGAAAGTGTTCTGGATATCAGAGTACCCTACAGGCTCTAATAGATGAAAATATTGAGGTGATAATAATTATGTCATTTAAAAAATCCCTTTGATCATATTTATTGCAGTCTTTAAGTTCTATTCTAAAATCTACCTTCTCACCTTCTAAAATAGAAGGCAGCATAAAATAACACCCATTCATTCATTCAAAGCTCAACCTAGTATTCTTGACATCCCAAAGATACATGTTTACATTTATAATTTTTGATCTCTGAACATTTCCCATGACCATCTTAAATGTTTAAATATATATGTCTGAAACAACACTTGTGATATTTTAATCAGAATATTTAGCTTTCTTGAAGTAGGTTTTTTCTTGTTGTTTTTTCAAGGTAGGGTCTCACCTGAAGTAGGTTTTTCTCTTGTTGCTTTTTCTTTTTTTTTTTAATTTTTTTGTTTTTATTTTTATTTATTTATTTGAGAGAGACAGGGAGGAGGCAGAGAGAGAGAGAGAGAGAGAATGAGTGCGCCAGGGCTTCCAGCCACTGCAAACGAACTCCAGATGCATGCGCCCCCTTGTGCATCTGGCTAACGTGGGTCCTGGGGAATCGAGCCTTGAACCGAGGTCCTTAGGCTTCACAGGCAAGTGCTTAACCACTAAGCCATCTCTCCAGCCCCTCTTGTTGTTTTTTCAAGGTAGGGTCTCACCTGAAGTAGGTTTTTAATGTTTGTCGTATGCTATTGTCTAAAGTCTTAAAATTAATTGGTTTCTGAATTATTTCATATATAATTAATAGATGTTAGTATGTCAAGAAAATTATTTGTAAATTTACATATTTCTAAATCCAAATAAATGACATCTCTAAGCATTTCTACTCTATCAGTAACTTATTGAGTACTTGGAAGATATAGAGGTGGAAGATTCCTCCTTATAACTTCATTTTATGAACATTTTATGAAGATTATGTGTATTTGGAGAAAAATATAATGTGCAAAATTCCCTGAAAGGGATTCTATACTACTAATTATTGGATCTCAAACAGTATTTTTTATTGTGGGGAAATTAGTATCTTCAATGGATCTAGGTATTAAAACTGTGGTTTATGGAGGAAAATGAATGTTATTTTCATGGTCAGGAGTACTTATCCCTTCAACCATGTGATTACATTAAGCAAGGAAGGGAAATTATCGGTCTCTTCAGATCGCCTCCAGGCCCTTACAAGTTGCCAGTATGGGTGGAGAATACAAACTTGAGAATTACTACCTAAACCATCAACTTAAGGGACTTCCAGTCAAGATGGCATCCACCTAATCGTGCTTCATCTTGCCAGTAAGGAAGACAAGACCTTTAGGGTTTATTGGGGTTTTTAGAGGGTTGCAGATCCTTTGGGAGGGCACAGAGGAGCAAAGTAGGGAATCCACTGATTCCCAAGCTCATCGGGAAGCACAGCAGTGCCCCAATCCCCTCAAGCAGTGGTCCTAGACACAGTCCTGGCTGCAGGTTCCTTCTGCACTAAGTTCAGGCTAAGTGGACCCAGGCCATCAGGCTAAAGCATTCCCCCACCCTAGGCTTTCCAGCCACCAGAGACCTCCACGTGCGACCACCTTCCCACCTGCTGCCCCGCCCTGCGTGGACCAGGTCCTACTGCACTTCCTGCGGGCTACTCGGACCCAGTCCAGCAGGCTATTCTTCACCCCTCCCTTCCCTTCGTGCCACCCCACCAGGACTGCTGCCAATCCCTGACCTGCAGCAGTCCCATATCCCCACCCTGCCTTGTCACATCCACCCCCTGCTAAACAGTACCAATGGACCCGCTGTCCCATCTCCTCACCCCTCAGCATTGTGGAACCACCACCCGTTCCCATCCTCCCCCGCTCCACAGCCCAACCACAACACCAGTCTGCTTTGTCCCATCCCCCCTAGCCCCTGTCCCCTCAGACCACTTGACCATGCAGTCCCATATCCCAAACCACCGAACAACAAACCCCTTCATCAGATCCTCGGGCCCCCACCAGAGCCTCATGGGCTCCTTCCCTCTGAGCAGGCAGGCCCCATTGCCTGTGTGTGTGTGTGTGTGTGTGTGTGTGTGTGTGTGTGTGTGGCAGAGGACTCGTGCTTCTTTTACTGTGTATAGCATAAACCAGTGTCAGTTGTTTTTCTATATTACTTTACATGTAATTATTTTGAAGGCTTGGAGTTCAGGAATTTTGTTAGACTAGCATGCAACCAACCTCTAGGAATACTGCTTTTTCAAACTCATCAAGACTTGGGATGACAGATGAACATCACCATGCCAAAATTTTATGTCAGGGCCATGCATTTGAACTTAGGACCTCATGCTCATGCAGAAATCCTTTTACAAATTCCTATTTTATGACACATTGTTACATACCATCCTGCACTGAGGAAGGCCATGCCTTCATCAATGCTGAATATACCAGCAATCCTATGTATTTATGTCAAAATTTGACTCTTATTATACCATAGAAGGCATAGGTATCTCTTCAAGTAGTGGTGTGAACACTATTTGATCAGGAATCAGAAGAGTGGCCTGTCATTTTTGTAGTTCTATTTGCTTCTTGTATTAGGTGACTTCCCTTTGTTATGACAAAATAGCTAACAAAAGTCAAGTAAAAGGAAGAAGTATTTATTGTAGATTACTCTTCCAGGTAATCTTAAATAATAGTCAAAATTTATAAGAAAATTATTGGCAGGGAGATCATGGCAGCTGGAACAATCTCTTTCAGTCCAACAAGGAGACCTTCAGTGCTGAGTTAAGATTATACATGGGCAGCCATCTCTCTCTCTCTGTTATACAGTACAGGAACTCTTCCCTGGCCAGTTAATTTGGATATTCCCACCTCAATTGTCTAGTCAAGATTATCTCACAACTAGAAAACATGATCTCAAAATTTATTTGGAATGGCATCAGGCATCAGATACCCAAACATATCCTCAGCATAAAAAAAAAAACACCCACCTCTGGAGGTATCACCATTCCCAACCTAAAGCTATATTACAAAGCCATAGTAATAAAAACAGCATGGTACTGCATAAAAACAGGATTATAGACTAATGGAACAGAATTGAGGACCCAGACCTTAGGTCAAGTAACTACAGCTACTTGATCTTTGACAAAGGTGCCAGTAATGTAGATGAGAGAAAAGACAGCATCTTCAACAAATTGTGTTGGACAAATTGTATGACCTTATGTAGAAAAATGAAAAGACCCACTCATCCCTCATACATACTTATCAAGTCCAAATGGACTAAAGAGCTCAATATAAGATCTGAAACTTTTCCTACTAGATGAAAAAATAGGAGATTCTCTCCACCATATAAGAGCAGAGAAAAACTTCCCCCAAAAAACTCAGTAGCCCAGGAAATCTCTCAACCAATGGAATATCATGAAGCTAAACAGCATTTGCCCAGACAAACATGCATAAGCTGAGCCAGCATAATACCCACTGAATGGGTGGAAATCTTTGCCAGCTACACCACTGACTAAAATCTAGAATCGACAAAAACAAAACAAAACAAAAAGAAAAAACCAAACCCAACAAGCTAAACAATGAAAAATCAATCCACTCCAAAAATGGGGCAGAGCACTGAATAGGGAGTTCTCAGAGGAAGAATTACAAATGGAAAACACACACTTAAGAAAATGTTCAACATCCCTAACAATGAGGGAAATGCAAATTAAAACACCCATGGAATTCCATCTTACCCCAGTAAGGATGGCAATTATTAAAAAAATCTAATAACAATATATATATATATAAGCAACTACAAATGTTGGCAATAATGTGGGGAAAGAAGAACCCTTATGCACCGTTTGTGGGAATGTAAACTTGTACAACCACTATGGAAATCAATTTGGAGATTCCTGAAAAAGATGAACATAAAGCTATCAACAGACCCAGTTATTGCCTTACTGGGCATTTATTCTAGATGCAGAGACATTTTCTCAACTATGTTTATGGCTGCTCAATTCATTATAGCTAAGAACTGGAATCAACCCAGATGTCCATGATTGGATGAATGGATAATGAAGTTGTGCTACATTTACACAATAAATTCTAGTCAGTAGTAAGAAAAAAATAATAAAATGAAATTTGTAGAAAAATGGACAGACTTGGAACACATCATACTCACACAATGACAGAAAGACAAATGCTGCATTGTGTCACTTATCTAAAGTTCATAACCAGGACCTGACTGAGGTACAGTCATACCTGATAGGCAACTCAAGGCACAGACAATGGAATGAAAGAGTATTGAGGGAGGGATAGGAAGGGAGGAAAAAAATATAAATCCAAACTGAGCTGACACCATATAAAATTTACCCTTGAAGATAGCCCAAAATATATAACCCTCAAAAGGAATAAGTAGGAGCACCTAAAAAGTAGGGCCCTGGAGAGGGTGGGATACACTCTAACCTTGAAAGAAAATATTTTTTTTCTGTCTCTGACTTGTAACTCTGAGTACCAGATATTGGTTGCTACCCACATGGAGCTGTTGATGGAAGAGACTTACAAAGTCCCCAAATCAAGACAGCGTTCTGTCAAAGCACTTGATCACCTGCCTGAGGCAAAAGCTAAGACCCTAATGCTGAAGACACCAGCTGACACAGAGTATGGAGAGATCTGGCTGGAATTCAGAAGAAAGCCAGCACCCCAAAAGAGAGAGAGAGAGACAGAGACAAAGAGACAGAATGGGCAAGCCACGGCAAACAAATTCTCCAGATGCATGTGCCACCTAGTGCATCTGGCTTACATGGGTCCTGGGGAATTGAACCAAGGTACTTCAGCTTTGCAGGCAAGCACCTTAGCTGATAAGCCATCTCTCCAGCCCATAATAATTAACATTTTTTTCTTAACTTTTATTAACATTTTCCATGATTATATAAAAAATATCCCATGGTGCTACCCTCCCTCCCCCCACTTTCCCCTTTGAAATTCCATTCTCCATCATATCCCCTCCCCATCTCAATCAGTCTCTCTTTCATTTTGATGTCATGATCTTTTCCTTCTCTTATGATTTCCTTCTCTTGTGTAGGTAGTGTCAGGCACTATGAGGTCATGGATATCCAGGCCATTTTATGTCTGGAGGGAGGACGTTGTAAGGAGTCCTACCCTTCCTTTGGCTCTTACATTCTTTCCACCACCTCTTCTACATTAGACCCTGAGCCTTGGAAGGTGTGATCAATAATTAACATTTTTTAAAAAAGATTATCTCACAGGAATTCTCTCCAGGGATAACCAAATCCATATAAACCCGCACAGATGATTCTAAGTCTTCTCAATTTGAATATGAAAATAAATGAGAAAGACAATAGGTCAGAGAATTCTCAAAGAATGAAAGACAAATCGCCATTATACACTAGAAGAGATGTTCAATACTTTTAGTTTGAGAGAAATGCAAATCAAAGCACCTTTGAAACTTCATCTCATCTCTGACAAGATGGCATTCATCAAAAAATCGAGTGAAAAAGAATGCTGATGAGGTATAGAGACAGTGTAACCCTAACCTGCTATTGGTGGTTGTTCAAACTGGTACAACAATTATGGAAGCAAGTAAGGGAGTCTTGAAAAATACGAAATTAGATCAACAATTTGATCTAGCTATATCACCTCTAGGCCTATACTCTACTACAGACGTACTTGCTCAGCTGTGTTTGTAGCTGCTCCATTCACAATAGCTAGGAACTGGAATCAGCCCAGATGCCCATCAGCTGTTGAATGAATAATGAAGATGTGGTACATAGACACTATGGAATTCTATCCAGTAGTAAGGAAAAATGAAATTTGCAGAACAATGGATAAAGTAGGAAAAAAATCATTCAAAAGAAGATCACATGAGCGTATGAAGACAAATTCCACATGTCCTGTCCCATCTGCGGCTCCTAACTGGGATCAATTAGAGATGAATGCAAATTGTGGTAAGGTACAGGAATATGGGTACAAAACTAGAATGAGACCAGGAGAGAAGAACTCAGGAGAGAGGAGAGGAGCATATGTCTGATAGGTTATGGGAGGAACAAAATATAGGGAGAAGGCTTGCAAATGTAGGGAGTAGGGAATGTGGGGGAGGGATTATACAGATGTTAAGGAAACATGAACCAGTTCCATAGAAACCCTCATTTTGGCTAGCATTCTACAAGATATAACCACCAATAAAGAGGAGGGGTTAGTCTGGGTGTGATGGTGCATGCCTTTAATCCCAGCACTTGGGAGAAAAGGTAGGAGGATAACAGTGATTTTGAGCCCTCCTCCCCTGCCCCAGAGACAACATAGTGAATTCCAGGTCAGCCTGGGCTATAGTGAGACCCTACCTTGAAAAACCAAAAAACAACAACAACAACAAAAAAGGAGGGGTTGACATCTGGACAGTGGGTGGTAAAAGCTTGACCTTAAAAGCATGGCCTCTGGGCCAATAAAACCAATCACAGAATAGGTTTGGTCCCTACAGTGAGCTGTTGGCCAGGAAGATATATGAGGTCCCCAAAGCAATATAGGCAGTTACCCATACAATTCATTACCTGCCAGATTGAAACTGTAACACCCTACTGCTGAAGATACCACAGGCTGTGGACATAGCACACCAGAAAATCATGTTGGAACTAACAGGGAAACAAGCTACCTCCTGGCCAGCCTCATAGTGCTGGAAAACCCTCTGGGATCCACTGGAGGACAAGGGCCACCAACACCATGAATAAATAGGGGACACTGCTGACTACAAAATCAACCAGTAGGTCAAGAAGCACACACTTGTGGAAGTAAGCAACTGATCTCTGATTGGAAATGAGGCCTTCTCAGGGGGAGAGAACCCATATCTGGTACTGGAAACCAAGTCAGATGAATATTCACACTCTACTATTATGGTCTGGATTTGCTAGCCTACAAAATCATAACCATGCTCTTGGAGGAGGGGTGAGGCAATTTAAGAGCTTTGAGTGAGCAGAGACTAAACTGTGGAAAAATGAAACATTGTGTACAATGATGAATATAGTTAAGGCCTCTGAAATGTGCATTCAGTCACTGACAAGATGAGGAGAATTGTCTTGTGTGTAGTTTAGCTAATTTTAGAATAATAAATATAATATTGCATACCTATTGATGGAAGCATATGGTACCTTTTTAGTTTTTCATATAATCTATGAATGTCTTCTTCTTCCTATTTCATCATAATTGGGTGGATGTTGGCCCTAATCTTACTCATAAAGGAGAAGCATCCTACCACAAATATACACACAGTTTTATAAAAAAAAGCAAAGGATATATGTTTGAATCTTTTATATTATTTTTGCAAGAGTGGGATAGAACTCTGGGTGTTACACAAACTAAAAACAATCAAAGATTGCACTTCTGATGAGCTATTCCCTTGGGCACTATGATTTATACTTCTCTACATATTTCCTTCAAAATTCCACTGTCCAGACAGACGTTAAGGCATGATATCAGTTCATGTTTCATGGCACAAATTCTGATACATTATTCAGGTAAGACAAAGGATATTTAGGGAAAAAAGAAGGTATGTAAATAGTCATCTTAGTTTTATGAGCAAGCTAACATTAATGTCAAGACGTATCTCTTCCTCTTGGATTATTCCTCATGTCTGGCTGTCTTTCATATGGACCATGAACAATACTTCCACTATCACAGAAGTTCTGCAGGCACTCTTGTGTATATTCCCTTCATCAGCACATCAAATACTGGTGATTTAAACAATTAATATTCTGTTTAAAGTTTCCAGATGCTGAACTACCTGCTCCTATGCCTGGGTAAATCTTTTCCACACATTTGAGTTCTATTTTGCGTTACTTTGGGTAGTAAGCTAAGATTTCAGATCAAAATATCCAGGTGGAATTTGAAATTTTGGGGCATAGTAACTGGGATGTTATATCTCACAATAACTGTCATCAAAATAGGGAGGAGCATGTTAAAATACAGAAAAAAGGAATAAACATAATCTACCTTCAAGAAAGGAGCAAGCAATGAATATCTACCAGGGACCAGTTCTTAATCACACTTTAGAACTACAACCTTGAGATGCCAGTCCCCAATAGTTAAATCCTTGAGAGATGAATGACATCTGTATAGCAACTGGTACTCAGCAGAAGTTACACTACTTACAATAAAGCACAAATAATTTTGGTAATCACTATTTTCCAAATGTTTAAATAAGAACTACCAAGAGCATATTTCATGAAAGGTTTTATAAATAGCCAAGTTTTCATGATCTATGATCCAGTAAACTAAAAAAAGGGTTAAATAATATCCTGGTAATGAAAAATTTATTTTCAATTGTGTCAGATTCTCAATGGCACCCCCTTCTTCTTACATAATAGACAGGGACATTCCATGGTCTACACAGTCTTACCTCTAGTTATCATTTTTCAAGTTCTCCAGTGGATTGCACACAGTTTGATAACAGTAATGTATATTGAAAACAAGTGAATGTCAGGCATCCACTTCTTCCAAAGAGTAATACTCTTCTACCTCATTTAAAAAATATATTTTATTTATTTATTTATGAGAGAGAGAGGTACAAGAAGGGTGAGAGAGAAAGAATGGACATGTCAGGGCCCCCAGCCACTGCAAACAAACTCCAGATACATGTGTCTCCTTGTGCATCTGGCTTACTCAGAGCCTGGGGAATCAAGCCAGGGTCTATTGGCTTTGCATGCAAATGACTTAACCACTAAGCCATCTTCTCCAGCCCATCTTCTACCTCTTCATCTTATCCTCACTGTATCTCTGATTATTCTTTGAGCTCTCAACGGCAACCTTTTTTAGACATTCTCAAAAACATTTGATCTATCCAGTAATCTATAGCAGATTTCTATGAAGCAATCTGAAGAATGAATCAGGTATATTTCATGTTATTAAGATTGATAGGAACAAAAGACACAGTATATTACTATGTTTATTTCTAAGTGTTTTTATTTACTAATTTGAGAAAGATGTGAGAAAATGATTGTCCTTGCTACTACAAACAAACTCCAGAGGCATATGCTACTTTGTGAAATTGACTTTCAGAAGGTGCTGGAAAATGGAATCTGAGCTGAAGGCTGTGCAAGGAAGATAATAAACAACATTAGAGAACAAATAAGATTTGTACACATGAACAAATATCTTACCATTTTCTAATATTTAGTGGTTACAATAGTGCAAGTGTTTGTATGGGATATACATTAAATTAATACACATGAGATAAAATTTAAAAATCAATTGGTTAGACAGTATGTTTGTTCTTGATTGTCTGAAGAGAATTTCTACTGGGTCTTAATAAAATGATGTAGCACTTGGGGAAAAAGATGCAACCTAGCAACCCTGCACTGGAGGCCAAGAGAGAGAAGACCTCCACCATCACCATGGCCTTCCCCTGGGTGCTATGGTAGACAGGGAGGAAGGTGACCCACACACTGCAGAACACCAGCATGCTGAAGGTCAGGAACTTGGCTTCATTGAATGTGTCAGGCAAGTTTCTGGCCAGGAAAGCCACAGCAAAGCTCCCTACAGCCAGAGATGCCAGGTATCCCAGGACACAGTAGAAGGCAGTGACTGAGCCTTTGTTGCACACGATGATGATGTGGCCATGTTCTGACTGTGCATCAGTGTCAACAAAGGGAGGGGATGTTCCCAGCCAGATCCCACAGAGAACAAGTTGGATCAAGGTACAGATGGGAATGATGAAGTTAGGCGCTCCTGATACCAGCAGCCCCCTCATCTTTCTTCCTGGAGCAGTGACCTTGAAGGCCAGAACCACAGTGATTGTTTTGGCCAAGACGGAGGACACAGCCACAGTGAACAGAACTCCAAATGTGACCTGCTGCAGGATGCAGGTGGCCGTGTTGGGATGTCCAATGAAGAGTAATGAACAGAGGAAACAGAACTTGAGGGAGATGAGCAGGATGTAGCTGTTTGCTCGATTATTGGCCTTCACAATCGGTGTGTCTTGGTGCTTCACAAAAACCCCAAGAACAAGAGCAGTGAGTGCAGAGAAGCACAGGGCCAAGCAAGCCAGAGCCATCCCCAAGGGGTCTTCATAAGCCAGGAACGTCACAGTTTTTTGGAGACAGTGAGTTTGTTCTATGTTGGCATACTGATCAACTGGGCACTTCACACATTGATCCATACCTGGCAAATAAAGCAAAGTATCATCAATATCATCAGTAGTGCAGTATTTTCTTTCTTAGTCACAGAACACTACAAGCAAGTGTTTTAGGGGTGACCCATGTTTGTATTCCTTGTTCCTATCAGAAGCACTCTCCATGTCTATTTTTGTGATGAAGTCCATAATTTTAGACAAAATATGGTTGTTCCCTCACACTATTGTTCTTATGAACTGTCTTGTGAAGTCTTATCTGTCGGTATCAAGGTAATACCCTATGGCTTTAACCATAGATAGATGGCAGTAGGTATATATAATTATTTCAAAATTTATTTTTCAGAAAAACTAATAAAATTGGAGACCCCTAGATATAGTTAACACTAATATCACTATTGCTTAAATGCATCTCTTTGGAGTAAGTATTAATGTACTAATTTTGAGAGGACATAGCATTTACCTATTTCTCCAATTTCTACCTCAATAATCCTTAGTCTATGTTTTAGCAGAATTTGGTCAAGAAGATATTGAGAAGGGATTATGAACAAGAAAATTTGCCAACACTGAATAAAATGAACATGATATATAGTAGTGATCTGGAGAGGAATTCATCCCACCTATAAGTTGTATTTTCTATCATGGTGTTTTACAATTTTGATTGTCGTTACATTGAATCATAAAATAGGATTAAAAATAATTATATGGTATCTCATATTCAGTATTTCCATTGGGGAATTTTTCATTTATAACTCTAATCTTACTTATCATGTTTTCTAAATTTATGTGCATACAATTTTATGAATTGTCATAGGCTATATTATAGAGGCATAATTTCCGCTTTATTTGAGACATATAACATGGCCAGCATGAAAAGAAAACACCTTCTGTATTAATATTGAACTTATCTGTCACCACTAGAGTTTGTATGCAACTAAACAATTTGAATTGTACATAATGGTATTATCTAAATAAACACAGTTTTAATTCCATTTCTAATAATATTTTAAGTCTCTTATGACATTATTCAATCTAAAATCTAAAAACAATTTAATGTCAGTCTTCTTTCTTTCTTTTTTTTTTTTTTTTTACAACATGTATCAACACCTCTCCCTACCCACATTGATTTGTGATACACTTGGAAACTGCTCTGGAGCTATGACAGTACCCTACAAGTTCTAGTAGGTGAAAATATTGACTTGCTAATAAGTATATCATTATTTAAATCCCTTTGATCATACTTATTGCACTCTTTTTTAAGTTGTACTCTAAAATCTCACCTCCATAGGTTTTCTGCATTTCTCACCTGTAAAATAGAGGGCAACATGAAATAACACCTATTCATTCATCCAAAACTCAACCTACTAATCTTGACATCCCAGAGATACATGTTTACATTTATTATTATTTTTGATCCCTGAACATTTCACATTACCACCTCAAATGCTTAAATATATATCTGAAACAATGCTTGTAACATTTTAATCAGAATATTGGACTTTCTTGAAGTAGGTTTTTGATGTTTGTAATATGCTATTGTCTAAAGTCTTAAAGTTAACTTTGGTTTCTGAATTACTTTGTATATACTCAGTAGATATTATTATGTCAAGGAAAGTATTTGCAAATTTACATATTTCTAAAGCCAAATAAATGACATCTCTGAGCATTTCTGCTCTGTCAGTAATCTATTGAGTACTGCAAGGAAAGGAGGTGGAAGATTCCTCCCTATAATCTTCATTTTATGTAAATTCTAAGATTATGTATATGTAAAGAAAATATCATGTGTGACATTCACTGATAAGGATAATATATTACTAATTAATGATCTCAAACAGTATTTTTTATTAGATATGGTCATATTTGGTATGTAAACAACACATGTTGGTACCATTCTTTCCCTTCTCCCTGCCCCTTTTCTGAAGAGGCCTTCCTCATTGGGGATGCAGGTCAACCCCATGGGATTGTGGGTCATGCATTATGGGGGGAGAGGCAATGTCTCTGTGTAAAATGTCCCAACTTGTGGCTCTAACAATCTATCTGCCCCCTATTCAGCAAAATTCCCTGAGCCGTGCTGGGAGTATTTTAAGTCTACTTCAGTGATGAGCACTTAGGGGCCTCTGGATCTCTGGTTTGGTAGGTGTTGAGTGTCCTCAGTGTCTACCTCTATCGCCCTTGTGCTGATATCAAATTCACTAAGAAAGCAGCACTCTTGTTTATTTCCCCCAATTCCTCTGTTGTTTCAGCTGGGGCTGGGGTAGAGTGCACTGGGTCGTCTATCTTCTCAAGTCCAGCTCCTGTCTGAAAAAAGAGAAGCAGATTCTCCAACGAGAATGAAATCAGCCCTGTTTAAATGGGATAGTCATTATTAAATTAGAGAAAATTTAAAGAATGTAGACCCTCTTATATCCAGGTTAGTGGGAGCTTGACAATGAAAAGCAGAATCATTTTTTCGATATGATTCTGACTTGTTTCCCAGTTCCAGATGTGGTTTCCTTTCCACTGAGCTGATCTGTTAGCCAATCCAAGAGCAGTTGGTTATCCACCATGGCTGTGTGCCACTACTGCACTTGTGTGAGCATCACATCAGCTTGAGTTGCTTGGACAGATGTTGGCCACTTTCCCCTGGTAACTCATGTAGCACCTTCTAGCACTAAATGGGCTAATTGTCTGGGGACTGGCTCTCCTCCAGATTCGAACCAGGTCTCTCCATGGTCCATGCTGACAGCGTATAGTATCTTCAGCAGTAGGGTCTTACCATTAACCTCTGGTGGGTAATCAAGTGCTCTGACAGAAGTCTGTCTTGCTTGTTTTGGGAGTCTAGTAGGTCTCTCTGGTCAACAGCTCATTGTAGATATAAACCACATCCTGGTACAGGGAATTACAGGGCAGTACCAAGGGAAAAGAAAAAAATCAAAAGACAGACAGAAGAAAGAGAAACAGGAGAAATTTAAGGTTAGGTTTGTCTCCCCTCTCCAGGGCCCTTCGATTCAGGTGCTCCCCCTAAGGTCCTCTTGAGGGTTCCGTCTTTTAGTATGGCTTCCAGGATATAGGATTCTATGGTACCAGTTCAATTTGGGATCACTTTTGTCCCCCCCCCCCCGCCCACACACACTGTTCCCCTTCCCTGAAGACCTACCCTCCCTATTGCCCAAACCTCAAGATGCTATTCCGATATGTCAACAACTCAGGCTGATCCAGGTTAGGAACTGCAGATGAGTGAGAATATATGATGGTTGTCTTTCTGTGATTGTGTGAGTTCACATAGAATGATCTGTTCCAGGTTCAACCATTTTTCTACAAATTTCAATATGTCCTTTTCTATTACTGCTGAATAGAAGTCTCTGCCCCACTTTTGGAGTAGGTTGTTTGATTTTTTATTGTTTAGGGTTTTTTTTTTTTTTTTTGAGTTCTGTGTAGATTCTAGATATTAGGCTTCAGCCAAGGATATAGCTGGCAAATATTTTCTCCCATTACTCCAGTGGGTAATCTATTGATTCTGCTTATGGTATATTTGTCTATGCAGAAGCTTTTTAGCTTCATGAGATCCCGTTGGTTGAGTGCTTGTTTAATTTCCTGGGCTACTGGGATTTTTTTCAGGAACTCTTTTCCAAGTCCTATGTCGTGGAGAGTCTCTCCTAATTTTTCTACCACTAGTTGAAGAGTTTCAGATCTTATATTGAGGTCTTTTATCTATTTGGACTTGATTTTTGTGACTGGAAAAAATGAATGGGGCTTATTTCATTTTTCTACATATGGTCATCCAATTTGTCCAACACCATTTGTTGAAGATACTGCCTTTTCTCCAGTCTACATTATTGGCACCTTTGTCAACAGTCAACCAGCTGTAGTTACTTGACCTAAGGTCTGGGTCTTCAATTCTGTTCCACTGGTCTACGTTTCTGTTTTTATTCCAGTACCATGCTGTTTTTGTCACTATGGCTTTGTAATATAGCTTTAGATTCATTATGGTGATACCGCCAAAGGTGTTTGTTTTTTTGTTTATTTATTTATTTATTTAAGGCAGAGAGAGGGAGAGAGAGAGAATGGGCACTCCAGGGCCTCTAGCCACTGCAAACAAACTCCAGACAATGCTCCACCATGTGCATCTGGCTTATGTGGGACCTAGAGAATCGAACCTGGGTCCTTTAGGCTTTTCAGGAATGCCCCTTAACCACTCAGCCTCTCCAGCCCCGAGTGGTGTTTCTTTGTTGTTGTTGTTTGGTGGTTTTGTTTGTTTGTTTGTTTGTTTGTTTGTTTGTTTGTTTTTGTTTTTTTGCTGAGATATGTTTGGATATTTGAGGCATTCTGTCATTCCATATGAATTTTGAGATTATTTTTTTCAATCTCTGTGAAGAGTGTTGCTGGTATTTTTATTGGTATTGCATTAAATCTGTATATTGCTTTTGGTAGAATTTCCACTTTCACAATATTATTTCTACTTATCCAGGAGCATTGGAGGACTTACCATCTTCTCAAGTGCTCCTCGATTGCTTTCTTGAGTGTTTTTATGTTTTCATTATATAGGTCTTTCACATCCTTGTTTAGTGTTACTCCAAGATATTTAATTTTTTGTTGTTACTGAAAATGGGATGACCTTACTGACTTTTTTCTCTGTATATTTGTCCTTGAAATACAGATAAGCCACTGAGTTTTTTCTGCATTGATTTTGTATCCTGCCATTTACTGAAGGAACTTATCCCCTTTAGAGGTTTTGAGATAGAGACTTTTGGGTCATTTACATATAGGATCAAGTCATCTGCAAATAGGGCTGCCTTGACTTCTTCCTTTCCAATTTGAATCCTTTTTATTTCTTTCTTCTGCCTTATTGCTTGGGCTAGTACTTCTAGTACTATGTTGAAGACCAGTAGTGAGAGTGGGCATGCCTGTCTTGTTCCCAATCTCAGTGGGAACTCCTTGAGTTTTTCCCCATTATTACTTGGGCATTAGGAGCTTTATATAGAGCCTTTATTGTGTTGAGATATAAACCCTCCATGCCTATTCTTTCCAGTGTTTTGAACATGAAGTGATGTTATATTTTGTCAAAGCCCTTCCCTGCATCAACTGAAATGATCATGTGGTTCTTATGGTTCAGTTTACTTACGTGGTGTATTATGTTAACTGATTTCCATATGTTAAACCATCCCTGTATCCCTGGGATGAAGCCTATTTGATCAAGATGGATAATAGTTTTTATTTATTTATTTTTTTGTTTGTTTATTTTTACTTATTTGAAAGGGACAGACAGAGACAGAAAGAGGCAGATAGAGAGAGAGATAGAATGGGCGCACCAGGGCCTCCAGCCACTGCAAACGAACTCCAGACGCGTGCGCCCCCTTGTGCATCTGGCTAACGTTGGTCCTGGGGAATCGAGCCTCGAACCGGGGTCCTTAGGCTTCACAGGCAAGCGCTTAACCACTAACCCATCTCTCCAGCCCAAGATGGATAATAGTTTTGGTGTGTTGATCAATTTGGTTTCCAAGTCAGGATCTTTGCATCTAAGTTCATTAGGGATATAGGACTATATTTTTCTTGTTGCATCTCTGTCTGGTTTTGGTATTAGGGTGAAGATAGCTTTATAAGAACAGTAGGGGAGGATTCCCTGATGAACAGTTTAAGAAATATTGGTTTTGGTTCTTCAGTGAAGGTTTGATAGAATTCAGCTGAGAAGCCATCTGATCCTGGACTTGTCTTTTTGTCATTATCTTTTCAATCTCCATGGATGTGATAGGTTTCTTCAGGAGATTAAACTGCTCTGAGTTTAGTTTTGGTATGTGTCTATGAATTTATCCATTTCTTCCAGTTTACTCAGTTTTGTGGAGTTGAGGTTTTAGAAGTATGACCTTTCTTCCAATTTCATTAATGTCTATTGTGATCCCTCCTATTTCATGTCTGATTTTGTTAATTTGAGAGCTCTCGCGCGCTCTCTCTCTCTCTCTCTTTTGCTTGATCAATTTGGCCAGGGGGTTGTTAATCTTGTTTATTTTTTCAAAGAACTAGCTCATCATTTCATCAATTTTTAAAATTATTTTCTTAGTTTCCAATTCATTAGTTTCTGCTCTGATCTTGATTATTTCTTTCCATCTGGAGCTCTTGTGTAGGATTCTTCAGATTTTTCCAGTGCTTTTAGGTGGACAGTCAGGATATTAATTTGGGATTTCTCTATCTTTGTAATGAAGGCATCTAGGTCTACGAATTTTCAATTTATGACTGCCTTTATTGTGTCCCATAACTTTTTGTAGGTTGTGTTGTCTTTATCATTCAATTCTATGAATTTTACAATTGCATTTTTGATTTCTTCCATGACCCATTCATTGGTTAAAAGTGTGTCAGCTTATGGGCTAGAAAGATGGCTTAGCAGGTTAAGCGCTTGCCTGTGAAGCCTAAGAACCCCGGTTTGAGGCTTGATTCTCCAGGACCCACTTTAGCCAGATGCACAAGGGGGCACACGCGTCTGGAGTTCATTTGCAGTGGCTGGAAGCCCTGGTGAGCCCATTCGCTCTCTCTTTCTATCTGCCTCTTTCTCTCTCTCTCTCTCTCTCTCCTCTCTGTCACTCTCAAATAAATAAATAAAAATGAACAAAAAAAAATGTGTTTCTTAGTCTCCAGGAGCTGGTGGTGTTCTTGATGTGTCACTTGTTCTTAATTTCTCCCTTTAAGACATTGTGATCTGACATGATGCAGGAAGTTGATTCAATTTTCCTGACTTTAAGAAGGCATGCTTTATGGGCTAATATGTGGTCACTTTTGGAGAAGGTTCTGTGGGCTGCTAAGAAGAATGTGTACTCAGTAGAATTGGGGTGGAAAGTTCTGTAGATGTCTGTTAGGTCTAATTGATTTATGATGTTGTTGAGCTCTATTATTTCCCTTTTGATTTTTCTGCTTGGATGATCTGTCTATTGATGATAGTGATATTAGTCGAGTATTAAAGTCTCCGACTATGATGGTGTTGGTGGTTATTTCTATTTTATTGTCAAGTAGATTTTGTTGTATAAACAGTGGTGTGCCTATTTGGTACATATATATTTATGATTGGGATGTGCACGTGTTGAATCATTCCCAAGATGTGTAAGAAGTGGGCTTTTTGTCCCTTTTGATTACTTTTGGCTTTAAGTTTATTTTACCAAATATCAATAAAGCAATACTCACTTGTTTTGTATTTCCATTTGCTTGGAATATCATTTTCCAACCTGTCACCCTGAGGAAGTGTCTATCTTTAGTGGTGAAGTGGGTTTCTTGAAGACAGCAGATAGAAGGATCCAGTTTTTTGATCCATCCTGATAACCTGTGTCTTTTGATGGGTTAGTTAAGACCATTAATATTTAATGTTATTAATGTGATGATTGAATTAATCCCTGCCATGATGAGGTTTTTTATGGCTTGATGCTTTCTTGTGCTTTGCACTATGTTGAGCTTGGTCTATTTTGATCATTGTGATCTTCTTCTTGCTGACTCTTGAGATTGGTTGTTTGACTATTCTGTGTGGAGTATTCCCTCAGGTATTCTCTGTAGGACTGGTTTTGTGTTCATATAACTGTAGAGTTGACTTTTTTCATGGAAACTTTTTCTTTCACCATCTATTATGGTGGATATTTTGCTGGGTAGAGTAGCTTGGGTTGGAAGCCATGGTTTTTCAGACTTTGAAGGCTTCTGGCTTTCAGGGTTTCCATTGAGAAATCTGATGTAATTCTGATGGGATTGCCTTTCTATGAAATAATGTGAATTGTTTCTCTCTTGCTGCTTATAACACTCCCTTTGTTTTCGTTGTTAAGAATTTTAACTATGCTGTGTCTTGAAAGTTTCTTCTTTGGTCCTGTCTGTTTGGTGTTCTGTGGGCTTCTTGTATCTGGATGGGCCTCCCTCTTGAGAGATGTAGAAAATTTTCTTCAACAATTTTTTTGAATATGGTCTCTATGCCTCTGGCATGGATCTCCTCTCCTTCTGGTATAACCATGATCCAGATGTTTGGTCCTTTTAGGGTGTACCACAGTTCCCTCCTATTCTGTTCACTTGATTTTTTGAACTTAGCAAAGTTTTTGGCCTCCTGATTAATTTCTTCTGTTTTGTCTTCCAGGGCAGAGGTTCTGTATTCCACATGAGTAACTCTGTTGGTAAGGAGTTCTAGAGAGCCCTTTATAATTTATATTAGATTTTTGTTTTCTGTTGTGTTATTTAGTGTGTCCATCTCTTTTTTTGAGGTACAATTTCAATTCGAGTTCTGATTTTCTTGATGCTTCCTGGAGTTCATTCTTGCATTTGATCAAGTCATCATTAAGCTTAATCAACCAGTTGTTGAGATCTTCAATTTCTTGATTTACCTTCAATTTATTCATATCTCTTAATGTCAAAAGCTGAATTTTCTAGAGATGATTCTACTCAATTTCATTGATACCACTGTTGGTTCTTTGATGTTTTGCTTCCAGTTCAGCGATGTTTTTGATCAGGGTCTCATTGGTTTTTGTGTTTTCATTTTGGGGATTAATTTCTGTTGAATTCTCTAAGATTTCATTGGAGGCTTCCATTGTAGGACTAGGCATCCTTGGTATAAATCTCTAAGTCTTCTGATTTTTGTTGACTTTTTGTGTTGTTGTCTACCCATTTTAGGAAGACTATTTTATTGATGAGGAAGCAAATTTTTGTTCTTTGGCCCATGTACCCTCTGACTCAGGTGAACAGGGATGTTGGTACCCAGTGGCCAGTCAGGATACTAGATCAAAAGGCCTCATTACACAGCTCACACAGGGACCAGGCCTCCCCAACAAGGCACAATGGGACCAACCAGGACCAGGGGACTAGGAGGAACAAGGGAACAGGGATCTGGCCTACTTACTCCATGCCACACCTGCACACAGACCTGCTCAGAGAACTTGGACCAGGGAACTGGGAGGATCCAGGAAACAGAGATCTGGCCTACTCACTGCACACCACTGGGCCTGCAAGCACAATAATGTCTGCACAGAGAACTCAGACCTGGGAGGTGGGAGGAGCACAGAATCAGGGGTCTAGCCTACTCACTCTAGACCACCATGACAGGCCAGAGCAAGCAACCCAGACCAGAGAGGTGGGAGGAGCCTAGAAACAGGGTTCTGTCCTACTAACTCTAGACTGCTGCACATGCCCACTCACAAACCTGAGAAGGGAACCCAGATGGGGGGGGGGCGGGGGGGGAGGAGCTCATAAACAGGGGTTTGGCCTATTCACTCCAGAACTCTGTGTCCTCCCACACACTGTCCATGCAGGGAAATCAGACTCTCAAACGGTATTTTTTATTGTGGGGGAATTAGTATGTACAATTGATTTAGGTGCTAAAACTGTGGTTTATGGAAGAAAATAAATGTTATTTTCATGGTCAGGAGTATTTACCATTTCAGCAAAGTGATTACATTAAGCAAGGAAGAGAAATTATCTATCTCTTCATCTTCTCTCAAGGCCCCTACAAGTTCCCAGTATGGGTGGAGAAAGCAATCAAACCAGAGAGTTACTACTTAAGCCAGAAACTTACCCGTTTTATTAGAAACCTCATTCTCTGGGCAAGGGAAACAATCAAAGCAGCAGGCTGTCTTTCCCTCCTGTCGGAACTTCCTGAAACCAGGCCAGCAATTCACACTGCACACAGAGGAGGGAATCTGAGGAAAATCAGAAATGTGCTTGTAACAGGTAGAAACTTCATCTACTGCATTCAGAAGTATATGTTAAAACAACACACCATTAATAAGCTTATTTTCCATGTCTACAATATAATTGAAGGGTCACACTCCATTTAGTACACTGTATGTTCTTGTACATATGGAAATTTTGATGAAACATTTTGTTGTTTCTGAATATCTTTCAAAAGATAGAAAACTGTAGCCGGGTGTGGTGGTGCACGCCTTTAATCCCAGCACTCGGGAGGTAGAGGTAGGAGGATGGCCATGAGTTTGAGGCCACCCTGAGTCTCCATAGTGAATCTCAGGTCAGCCTGGCTAGAGTGAGACCCTACCTCGAAAAACCAAAAAAAAAAAAAAAAAAAAAAGATAGAAAATTGGACTGGAGAGATGGCTTAGCAGTTAAGGCGCTTGCCTGCAAAGCCAAAGGATTTTGGTTCAATTCCCCAGTACCCGCGTGAGCCAGATGCACAAGGTGGCTCATGCATCTGGAGTTCATTTGAAGTGGCTGGAAGCCCTGGAGCACCCATTCTCTCTCTCTCTCTCTGTCTCTTCCTCTCTCTCTCTCTCCCTCTCCCTCTTTGTCTCTCTAAAATAAATAACTAATAAGTAAGTAAATGAAAATCTACAACACTGCAAAGAGAATCATAAACAATATGTTGGACTCGACCAAATCACAAGGGGCACACATGGTCTCACATGATTTCTGCTAGTTAGTTCTAGAGTAAAGCACTACATTTAGTTACAACATACCTGCTTACTCCCAGTGGCCCAATCTATTGTCTCATCAGACAAATGCATTTGCTGACCACGGGACAGATATGGAGAAAACTGTCCTACTTTCACCTTTATTCCAAGACCTTGTGGATAATTCAAAATGTGGGAAATATCATACTCTGCATCAATCTTTTTTTTCTCATTAGTAGTCACTAGGTCTCCAATAGGGTTGATAAATTGCAAGTTCTTCAGCGTGTGGTAAAACTAAAAGAGATGTATTATTTTGCAATTGTGTATGTACAAATAGACATAATATGTGGAATGGGTAAGACCCTTGTTTTTCCAACCCTTAAGGCCCTCAAAATGAAACTTTATTGTATTCCCCCAAAAGTGTGAAATAAATAAAATTCCACAGATAAATTAAATATTGCTATATTTTAAGCTTCTTCCTGGAGAAACTGCTAAACTTGACCATCAAATATTAGATAAGGCTAGAAAGATAAGCCTTTAAAACCATTATATTTATGAAAATCCAAAGAACATTAACTAAAGCATTAAGATCTTCAGTAATTACAGTACACTGATACAGAATTCTTTAACAACTTATGTCAGAAGTCAAAAACACTGATCCAGATACTTTGACATGAGACGAGCAACATCACATGTACATATTCAAGCACTTCATGGTATAAAAAAGCTGGGATCACATATCAAATACTTTAAAAAGTTGGGCAAGGAATCAGAAGCATCTGTCCTATGAAGCATGGTTCACTCAAAGCCCACATCAGTAACTTCACTGTCTTCTTGTGCATGTATACACACAGTGATGGTTTGTCATAGTTGTCTACTTTCCTCAAGTTAGAATTACCACAGACACAAATCTATGGACATGTTGCTAAGGAATTTCTACTTTAGGTAACTAAACTGGGAAAGCTCACACTGAATGCAGGTGGCACTATTAGATAAGACAAGGCTTTATAATCGGGGAAAGCTAGCCTGACCACACATATTCACCTCTCTCTTTTCAGACTGTATATACCATAGGACACACTTTTTTTAATGCCCATGCATACATGTTGTCACCATCATGACGGACTCTATTTTTGAACTTTGAACCAGAATGAAACTTTTCTCCACTAAGTTGTTTTTGTCAGGTATTTTCCTGAAAAAAAGTAACTAACAAACTCAGTCTGGATTTACTTTCAGGAAATGAAACAATGTAGAAATATCCAAAATGGAGAGACAGTACTTCTTAGCAACAGGGTTTAAACACATGTGGAACCCCTTAGAAGGTAACATTGATGACACTACATACCTCTGGGCACTTGATTGGGTGTACTTTTCTCAATGGCTGAACATCTACCTGGTGAAAGTACACCTCATGGTGGGCATATGCTATGGCATATACAGCATTGTATAGATTGTAATTCTCATCATTCATGACCATGTCAAATCCATGACCTATGTAACATTCTACTGAGCTGTTGGGTGAACACTTACTCTGGGTTCCACATTTAGATTCAATGTCTGAACAATTAAAGTACATCCATTCTGATCTCATCACAGAAACGTCCATTGGATATTTGGAAGTATTCATTGTCTGAATAAATTTCTTAAAATTGGGTATCTCATGATAGTGGTTAGAAAAAGTGAAAGCCCCATGGAATGAATCAAGAAGGAAGTCTCTCCTCATACTTGTGATGACATCCCACTGTGAGGTGGTGATCCAGATCCTCTGGATGCCTAAATATGCCCATCTTCTAAAGCTTACTTCTAGTGTGGAATTCATTTCACCATAAATGATCACAACATTTGCTAATGATGTCACAATTTGTTTATAAAATATCTCAGCTCTTGTGCTGTACAACTCCATGTTTAATGGGATCACATTCACAAAGGCTAAACAGACTTCATTTCCTTGCATCTCTTCTCTCAAGTCTGAGAGAAATTGAATACATTGGTCATCATCAGAGATGACCAGCCCCACCCAAGTCCAGTTGAAGTGAACAATTAAGGAGACTATGGCAAAAGGCAGTCTTGTGTCCTTGGGGGCAATCTGACACAGATGAGGATACTGATAATGGTCACTCAGAACAGGATGAAATGGGCCATAGTGAATCTAAAGGACACAGAACATAGAAATCAAAATGAGGAAAGACACTGGAAGAAAATTCAATCTAAGATCAGAATTGTATTATTCACCACTGGAGAAGAATGATGGGAAGGATGATTGTTCATACCATTATTAGTCATATTTCAGTATCCATAAGCTTCTGGAAAATTACTAAACAGTTTAAGTGTTGTAGGAAATGCCTTTCTATGTGTACACAGTTCTTCATATAAATTTTTAAAAAATTAATTGTAATCCAGGCATGGTGGCTCACGCCTTTAATCCCAGCACTCAGGAAGCAAAGATAGGAGGATTCACCCTTAGACTGCATAGTGAATTCCAGGTCAGCCTGTGCTAGAGTGAGACCCTACCTCAAAAAAACAAAAGAAAAAAAATTAAGTGCTGATACCCCACCAAATCACTGATTATTGTCTCTATGAAGTGCATCTGTTGTTGTTTATTTTTATTTATTTGAGAGCAACAGACAGAGAGAGAAAGAGGGAGAGAGAGAGAATGGGCGCCAGGGTCTCCAGGCCCTGCAAATGAACTCCAGATGCGTGCGCCCCCTTGTGCATCTGGCTAATGTGGGTCCTGGGGAATCGAGCCTCGAACCAGGGTCCTTAGGCTTCACAGGCAAGCGCTTAACCGCTAAGCCATCTCTCTAGCCCTCTATGAACTGTATCTGATAACACATGCATGAACCAAGTACACTACTGGGAATATCCTTAAGCACATGAGAGGGGCAGTAAAGGGGACAGGAGTTATATAGTCTGTGTATCACAACGTCTCACCTGTCCATAACCAAAGATCCTCTGAAATACTCCAATTTTGCTACTTGCTGCCCATGCAGGTCCTGTAAGTAGTAAACCACATCGAACTTTTTCACAGATATAATTAGGAACCATACCCTGTTTTTTTGTTGACAAATGTAGGAAAGAGATCATTCCAAATGAATCATCACACATGGAAGGAAAGAAGGTAAAAATCACAGACACATTGGGTATAAGTTCAGGATTCTTGTTGATCTCCTCAGTTGCAAAAATCAGTGTCAGAATATATTGATATTTTTTGACTGGCACACTAAAAAGAAACACAGTGATCATTATGGACAGGCTTCAAACAAGATAACCTTCAAAGCAATTAGAATGGATATGTAATACATGTGATAAATGATGCTTTCTCCTGGAATTCTCATGTAATCATTCACATTTATGTGAGGATATGAAACCACATGATATAGGAATTAACTAGGTATTTTTAAGTTATCAAATGGAAGACCATTCATAAATGTATTTATGTTGTTAAGATATCTAAAGAGGGGGCTGGAGAAATTGCTTAGTGGTTAAGGCATTTGCCTGTAAAGCCTAAGGACCCTGGTTCGATTCCCCAGGACCCAAGTAAGCCAGATACACAAGAGGGCGCATGCATCTGGAGTTTGTTTGCAATGGCTGGAGGGCCTGGCATGCCCGTTCTCTCTTTCTCTCTGCCTCTTTCCTCTCTCTCTCAAATAAATAAAGAAATAAAATATTTTAAAATAAAAAGGTATATAAAGAGCTAATATCATCTTTAGCACATGAGGATCTGGTCAAAAGACTGTAGGTCACCCATGAACTTGAAAATAGGCCTATACAAAACAGACAACCTGTTCATATCTTGATCCTGGAATTCCCAAATTTAAGAAGTGAAAAATAAATGCAGCAGTAATCTAGTTTATGGCATTTTGGTGTGTATATGTGGGTAACAGTCATCTTCATGTTTGTGGGAGACCACATTGTATGTGTGTGTGTGGCAGAGGGCTCATGCTTCCTTTAGTGTGTACAGCATAAACCAGTGTCAATTGTTTTTCTGTATTACTTTACCTGTAAATATTTTGATGACTTGGACTTCACCAATTTCAGTAGAGTAGCAAGCAAGCAATCTCTAGGGATCTTGTTTTTTCAAACTCATAAAGACTTGGAATGGCAGATACACATCACCATGCCAAAAGTTTATGGGAGGGCCATGGATTTGAACTTAGGACCTCACGTTTATGAAGAAGTCCTATTTTATGGTACATTGTTACATTATCATCTTGCACTGAGGAAGGCCGGCCCTGATTAATGCTGAATATACAGTCAATCCTATCTATTTATGGCAAAAAATTGTTTCTCATAATAACATTGAAGGCATACATATCTCTTCTGGTTGTGGTGTGAATTTTATGTGATCAGAAATTAGAAGAATGGCCCATCATTTTTGCAGTTCCATTTGCTTCTTGTATTAGGTAACTTCCCTTTACAAAATAGCTAACAAAAATCAGGTTAAAGGAAGAAGTATTGATTGCAGATTGCCCTTCCAGGTAATCTTAAGTAATAGTCAGAATTGATAAGGAAATTATTGCCAAGGAGAGCATGGCAGCTGGAACTGTCTCTTTCAGTTCAACAAGGCTGTCTGCAGAGCTAAGTTAAGATTGTGCATGGGCATCCAGCTCTCTGTTTTATACAGTACAGGAACTCTTCCCTGCTCAGTTAATTTGGATATTCCTACCTCAGTTACCTCAACAAGATTATCTCACAACTAGAAAAAAAATGATCTCAAATTCATATAGAATTGCAGCAGTCCACAGAAATCCAAAAATCCTCAGCAAAAAAAAAAAAAAAAACAAACAAACAAACAAAAAAAAAAACACCTCTGGAGGTATCACCATACCCAATCTAAAGCTATATTACAAAGCCATAGTAACAAAACCAGCATGGTACTGGCATGACAACAGAAACATAGACCAATGGAATAGAATTAAAGACTTGGAACTTAGGTCAAGTAACTACAGCTACTTGATCTTTGACAAAGGTTCCAACATTATAGATGAGAGAAAAGATAGCATCTTCAACAAATGGTGTTGGATAAATTCAATGACCATATGTACAAAAAATGAAGCTAGACCCATTCATTGCTCATATACACACATCAAGTCCACATGGATTAAAGATCTCAGTATAAGAACTGAAACACTTTTCCTATTGGAAGAAAAAATAGGAGGCAATCTCCACAATATAAGAGGGGAAAAAGACTTCCTGAACAAAATCCAGTAGCCCAGGAAATTAAACAATCACTCAACCAATGGGATTTCATGACCCTAAGCAGCTTTGCATAGACAAACACGCCATAAGCACAGCCAATAGATTACCCACTGAATGGGTGGAAATCTTCACCAGCTATACCACTGACTAACATCTGGAATCTACAAAGAGTTCAAAAAACTAAACAAAAAAAAAAAAAATCAAACAACCCACTCCAAAAATGGGACACAGAACTGAATAGGGAGTTGTCAGAGGAAGAATTACAAATGGAAAAGACATGCTTAAGAAAATGTTCAACATCTCTAACCATTAGGGAAATGCAAATTAAAACAACCATGTGATTCCACCTTACTCCAATCAGTATGGCAATCATTAAAAAATCTAACAATGACAAAGGTTGCCAAGAATGTGGGGAAAGAGGAAACCTCATCCACTGTTGGTGGGAATGTGAACTTGTACAGCCACTATGGAAATAAATTTGGAGATTCTGAAAATGATGAACATAAAGCTACCAACGGCCCCAGTTATTGCCTTATCGGGCATTTATCCTAAATGCTCCATGCATCATACATTTGCTCAACTATGTTTATGGCTGCCCAATTCATTATAGCTAAGAATGGGAATGAACCCAGATGCCCATCACTGGATGGACAGTTAACGAAGTTGTGGTAAATTTACACAATGAATTATACTCAGCAGTAAGAAACAAACCATACAGTGAAATTTGTAGAAAATGGACAGACTTGGAACAGATCATACTCAGCGAACTCATAGTCACAGAAAGACAAATGCTGCATTGTGTCACTTATCTGTGGTTCCTAACCAGGACCTGCTCAAGTTGCAGTCATACCTAATAGGCAACTCAAGGCCCAGACAATAGGGATGGAAGAGTTTTCAGGGAGGAGAAGGGCAGCAGAAAACAAACAAAAGTTAATGCAAACTGAACTGATACCATAGAAACTTTATCCTTGGAGATAGCTTAAAAGATACAACCCTCCAAAGGAGTAAGGGGAGCACCTGAATAGCAGGGCCCTTGATAGGGTGGGATGAAGCCTAAGCTTAATTTTTTTTTTCTGTCTCTGACCTGTAAGTCCGAGTACAAGATATTGATTGCTACACACATTGAGCTATTGATCAGAGATATTTACGAGGTCTTCAAATCAAGACAGCTTTCTGTCAAAGCACTTGATTACCTGTCTGAGGCAAAAGCTAAGAACCTATTGCTGAAGACATCATATGCTGCTGACACAGAGCAGAGAGACCTGGCTGGAATTCAGAAGAAAGCCAGTCCCCAGACAGTTATCCTGTCTAGTGCTGAAAAATGCTTCATAAGCTCCTGGGAAAAATGACCAACAATGATCTGAGCAGCCAGAGGTCTAAGCTAACACTCTGAAGCAAACACCCTGACACGACGTACAAACCAGTGCAATAGTGGCACAGAGCCTCAGTGGGCAACAAATACCTTTCTGATTGGCTACAGGATCTGCTCAGTGTAAAGGAACCCCTATCTGGAATTAAGAACAAGATCAAAATGCTATGGGGACAAAGATTATGTTCTCCAGTTTCAAGCTCTCACTACTCTGGCTATAAAAGGGATTCCATACATCAAATTATCCCGAAATTAATAATGCTTATCTAACTTAAACTATGGTGACTTCATTCTCCATTGGAAAATTTGTTCTTTTTGAGAAGGTAGTGAGACCAGAGGAAACAAACAACACCTCGCACTTCACTAAGCCACAGCTGAAACCACAGAGGAATTGGGGAGACGAGCAAGAGTGCTGCTTCCATGGTGAACTTCATAATGAGCACCAGGGTGTAGGAGACAGACCCTGAGGACACTCAACACTTACCAAAGCAGAGATCCAGAGGCTCCTAAGAGCTCATCACTGAAGTAGACTGAAACTCCCCAACTACACCTCATCACTGAAGTAGACTTAAAACTCACCTACCATGACTCAGGGAATTTTGCAGAAGAGGAAGTGGAAAGATTGTAGGAGCCAAAGGTTGAGACAACATGCCCAGAGGCATTCCTTCCCCCAAAACACTAACTGACTACTGCTCCCACAAAACATAAACTACATCTCTATGGGGCATACCTGCAACCCCACTGAGGAGCATCCCCAACGGAATGGGGGCAGGGATGAAGGAAAAGAGGGTGTGAACACATGATGTGTCAATATGAAATATGTTGTTAATAATAATAATAAACACTTTTTAAAAGATTATCTTACAGGAATTCTCTCCAGCGATACATATAACCATATAGCCCCTCTCAGACAATTCTAAGCCTTCTCAAGTTGAATATGAAAATAAAATGTCATAGTTAGGAAAACTTTTCCACTCAAAAATCATATCATAAATGGTAATGTGAATTATTTTAAGTTGGAGAAAAAAATTCTTTTTTTCTGATCCAATCTTACACTTTAAGTCTTTTGTTTGTTTGTTTTGTTTTTGTTTTTCGAGGTAGGGTCTCACTAGCCCAGGCTGACCTGGAATTCACTCTGTAGTCTCAGGGCAGCCTCAAATTCATGGCAATCCTCCTACCTCTGCCTCCCGAGTGCTGGGATTAAAGGCGTGCCCAGCATCACTTTAAGTCTTTTGATCAGAGAATTAATATGATAAATATTCAGAGTTATTGTTGATGTGTGAATATAGGTTTTTATTGATTTTCAAATAGATTTATTTCATTATGGTGTTTTAAATCAAACTTTGTTTCCCTTCCTCCCTTTTTTTTTCTCTCTCCCCCTCAAGCCTCCCCCCCTCCCCATACTTAGCTTTTCTGCGTCATACGACATGTTTCCTTTGGTCCTCTCCCCTGTTCTCACCCACTTCTATCCACCTCTCATGGCTAAAGTGATGTTTACTTACTCTTAATTTCCTTAATTATTTTTATTACTTTTGGTTGTTTGCCTGTAGCATTTTGTACCCTTTGGAGCACTGTCTTAGTGTCCAAAGTTTCTTTAGCCTTCTTTTGTCTGGGAAAGCTTTTCTTTCCCTATTATAGGTCACAGTTTGGGGGTGTAATGCTTGGGTTGGGCAGCTTGTGGTTATTCAATAGTTGAAGCTTGTTTTGTCAAGCCCTTCTTGTTTTTAGAGTCTGTGGAAAAAATCGTCTATACTGATGGGCTTGCTTTTATGTGTTACTGAATGTTTCTGTCATGAGCTCTCAGTGCCCTTACTTAGTTCTGTATATTTATAGTTTTTACTATAACACAACCTGAGTAGTTACTTTTGGGGTCCTGTATGTTTGATGTTTTCTAGGCCTCTTGTTCCTAGATAGCATCTTTTCTCATAGTTGTGGAATTTTTTCTTTAAAATTTTTTTCAATAAATTTTATACATTTAGTCAAGGGTTTATTTCTTTTCTTTTTTTCTTCTTTTCTTTTTTTCCTTTTTTCTTTTTTTCTTTTTTTATTTTTCGAGGTAGGGTCTCACTCTAGCCCAGGCTGACCTGGATCACTATGGAGTCTCAGGGTGGCCTCAAACTCACGGCGATCCTCCTACCTCTGCCTCCCGAGTGCTGGGATTAAAGGCGTGCGCCACCACGCCCGGCTAAGTATTTATTTAATTCTCTGCATATAATTTGTAAATTTCATCCATCCACAGTGTTGCAAATATGACTTGTTTCTTTCAAACATTATGATCTTATTAGTTTTGACTGAAACTGTAATTCTTTCACCTTGTCTTTAAGTCCTGATATTCTATCCTCAATCAGATGCAGTCTATTTGAGAGGATTTGCACAGAGGTTTTAATTAGACTTATGTTTTCATTTCCAGAATCATTTCAGTTTGCCTTTTACTGATAAATTACCCATTAATAGACTTCCACTATAATATCCTGTTTAGGAATATTTGTTTGATTGTGTTTGTTTCTTTTGTCTCAGATTTACTCGGCACTTATTTATGTCCTTTTGGAATTCATTCCGCTGTTGGTTTGTGTTATCTTTGATTTTACTGGGACATTTATTCATATCTTGTTGCATTTACTGTATATATTTATAACCTTGAATTCACTGTATGGAATTCCTCTGTGTATTTATTTCGTGCCACAACAACATATTTAGTCATGTTTTTAGGAGGCAAATGGAAGAACATCCCCTAAAGTGTGGTTTCCCAGCAACAGGTGGTACGGGTGGAAGGAAGGGCACAAAGCCTGCCGTTACACCTGAGCTCACACTTGAAGTCCTAGAGGTGATTGTTCAGGTAGGAAGGAGTTCATGGATATGGGAACAATGCTGGCAGACTCTCACTGGAAACTGGACGTGGGCATTGTGGGTGGGAAGAGAGAAGTGTAGACTGGTTAAACGTACTCAAACTAGCACGTGTGCTTCTCTAGACCCCCCAGGTGTGATCCTTGCCACAGATGACATAGGCAGCAGAAAGTGGTGTAGTGACTGGGTGGCTGTGCTTAGGGTCATGTGTGAGATCGAAGTACAGGTAACAGGGGCAGGAGGATGACATTTGGGATCTAAGGATTGGGTTGCTTAGGAGGATGATGGGTTGTGAAAACTACCATCATTGTTTATCAATGCAAAACAATTGTGTTGTTAGTGATTATGAATGTAATTTTTCGGACATTGTGCTCTGGCTTTACTTTCCATTTTTCTGTGTATATGTATCACTACTGGACTTCTAGTTTAGCAAGTAAGCAGGAAAAACCAGGGATTTGTTTGTATTTCAAATGTTGATAATTTCATGGTCCCTTAAATTTTGGCACTCGCTGTAAAAGTAACATTTGCTATGTGATTCTCTTATTTTAAGTCTTCCTTATTCATATATATATATATATATATATATATGTACATATATATATATGATGTTTTATAGCTCATTAGAGTTACTCTGCAGATGTAGTTTGATTCATGATTAAAATATTTCTTCATAATCATTTATTCTGTGTTGTCCTCTTATGAACATTTAATATCCAATTAGTTCAAGTGACTACAGCAATGTACACTACAGAAAACATACCACCCTCAACAGATGTTGCTGGATGTATTGGAAAACCACATGGAGGAAAATGGAAACTAGACCCACTACTCTTTCCATGCAAAAAAAAAAAAAAAAAAAAAAACAAAAACAAAAACAAACAAAAAAAAAAACTCCAAATGGATGAAAGACCTCAAAATAATACCCAAAAAATCTAAAATTAGAGAATGAAAACAAATGAACTCTCCACAATATAGGACTGGGGAAACACTTCCTGAATAATACCACAGTAGCCCAGGAACTTAAATAAATCACACAACCAGTGGCATCTAATGAAGATAAAATGCTTGTGTACAGACAACATACCCTAAAAAGACCCCACAAACTACCTACAGATGAGGAGAAAATCTTTGCCAGTTATGTCACTGACAGAGGCCTAATGTCCAGAACCTACAAAGAACTCAAAAAACTAAACAAAAAAAAATGCACTCAAAAAGTGGGGCAGATAACTCAACAGGAAATTGTAAAAAGAAGAAAAAGAAGAGACTAAGCTCATTTATGAAAACGTTCAACATCCTTAACCATCAAGGAAACACAAATTAAAGCTACTATGAGATTCCACCATACTCCCAAAAGGATTGCAATCTTTTAACAATCAAATCACAGTAAATTTTAGAGGGCATTCAGGCAATGAGGATCCCTAATTCACTACTGGTGGGAATGCAAACTTGTACAACCAACATAGAAATCAATAAGTTGATACAGAAAAGGATGAAAATAGTGCTAACTGGCCCAGCCATTCTGCTACTGGGTATCTGCCCTGAAGGTTCCACTCTTCACTCCAGAGACATTTGCTCAACCATGATTGTAGCTGCTCAACTCACAATGACTGAGAACTGGAAGCAACCCAGATGCCCATCACTTGACAAATGGATAATGAAGGTGTGGTACATATACACAGTGGAATTCTACTCAGCTCTAGATAAAAAATGATATAATGAATTTGCAGGAAAATGGATGAAATTTGCACAGATTATAGTAAGGGAACACACCCATATATAGAAACACAAACACAGCATGGTCTTCCTCGTGTGTGGTTCCTAAACTGGAACAACGTGAATTGCTGACATACCCAGCAAGAAACCTGAGGGTCAGGTGAGAGGGATGGAGTACAAATATTCCACAGTCCATTCTTAACTGTGGCCTTCACTCATGTATGAGCTGCAATGTGGACAAAACACCTGACTGATTATATTTCAAATCCCTGCTATTCTTCTGTCCAAATAAAACACAGCAACACAGGAAAACAATCTACAGATGGCACCTTTCTTCTTCCTGCACCCAATTTCAAAAGGAAGGAAATATCATGGAATCTCATATACACATTATCTGAGAGAATTGTATGTATGAGAAGTGTCTGGGAGCCTCTGTGTCTATCTCCTTCACCCTTGTAGACCTCATCACTGAAGCAGACCTACAATGAACCCAACATGACTCAGGGAAATTTGCAGAAGAGGGATAGAAAGGATGTTAGAGCCACATGTTGGGTCATTATGCACACAGACATAGCCTCTTACCCATAACTGATGGCTAACCCAAGAATGCACGACCCACATTCCCCAATGAGGAGGGTCCCTGTGGAGTGGGGAGGACAGGGAGGAGGCTAACATTGGTACCAACATAACTGTATACACGGTGTACATAACTAATATAAATAAATAAATAAATAGAAATCTGTCCAGGTTAGACAGACAAAGAAAATTGTTCCCTCTTCATAGACTTTAGGAATCATGTGCTAGTAGAAGACAGATGAACAGATACTTGGAGGAACAGTTTGTCTCAGCCACTTAATATTGAACAGATGCCAGTGGTGTCAGGAAAAGGAGGATCTAATATGAAGCAAGGTAGAAAGCACTGTGTCCCCAAATTCTACCTTTGTACCTTATAGTCTAAACAAATCAGATACATTTGACTGTGGAAAACTACTGCTTGAGACAAAATAAATTTTGATTCATTCATAAGTGGTATGCTTGGGGAAAAAGAGGAAGGAATCCAAAAAGTATTAGTGTATCCATATATAGACTTCTTACACATAAGTCATGACTTTCAAATAGAAAATTAAGTAACAAACTGACACTTACCGGTAAAGCTGGTTCATTAAATCATTTTTTATCCAACGTTTCTTTGATATTACAATTGAAAATATACAGTCCTTCCACATAGCTCCATCATTTTCTGTGTTTTGTTTTATTCTCCAAAAGCAGCCTGCTTCTGTCAAACTGCAGAAGTGGACAGAAAGCACTAGAAGAAATAAGACAAAAGTGAAACTGATCAGCTTCCCCATGATTGACGCTCTCAGCCTCAGCTCAGATGTAATGTGCAGCATCAGGTAGATACACACATCACATACACCTGAGCGTGTGTGTGTCTACCCTGACTACTATTGCTGACCAGGGGGGATATTTATATCTCTAATTTCTTTCTTTCCAGCTTGTGTCACCCTCCCTTGAGGTGTACAAAACACAGCCCTGGGGCTCAGATCATGAGGTCTACATCAAGGTCCAAAATACAAGTTGAAAAACATGTTGTGAGGATCATCTCTTGCTTCAGGTGCTGAGTTCGTTTGATGTCCAGGCATGAGTGCCATTGGGATAATCTCCTGAGCATATTTAGTTTCAGACTAATTGAAACAAGCCATCTGAATGAAAAACTAGTTAAACCTTGTGAGTGGATTTCATCAGAGATTCCAAAGCAAGATGGGAGGTGAGAAGGTCAGAAAGGTTTCCGGCTCATCATAGCTCACGAAGACCTGGCAGCACTGTCTCTTCCATTGTTCAGGCAGTGGAGAGAATCCTCACATACCTCACTCCCATCAGCATCATAGCATTTACTGTGTGGTCCATGCACTACTCCATAGCAGTTCATGCCTGTAATATCTCACAAGCCCACGTTGCCCATTGTCTGAGTTCACAATAAGGAAAATAATCATGGCAAGCCCAGCAATTCCCAGTCAGTCTCTCAATGTCAATGCAGACGCTAAGCTTCACACTTCTGTTCTAAAACATGACTTGCATCTGTGTTCCTCAGCTCCCACAGACTAATACCCTGTGATAATCCAGTTTCTCATTTTTAACATTGCTTTTCTCCATTGTTTATTTTTACCTAATTACAGGGTACCAGCTGGAATTTATATGTTATATTCAGACACTACACTTCCACAACCTAAGGAATTATTTTTTGTCGTACCCTTCACATTGTGTGTTGCCAATTGGACAATCAATAAGTGAGTGTGGGATGAGGGGCCTACTTTTATTAATATGGACTATATAGAAAGTTGCACAAGCTTAGTTAATTCCTTTTTCTGAGTTGAGATAGAGCTTTGGACTTGAAATAAGGCTCAAAGGTCCTGATTTTGCTGGGCTTGGTGGCACACGTGTTCAATCCCAGCACTTGGGAGGCAAAGGTAGGAGGATTGTCATGAGTTCGAAGCCACACTGAGACTACATAGTGAATTCCAGGTCTGTTTGGGCTAAAGCAAGACACTACCTTGAAAAGAGAAAAACAGCCGGGTGTGGTGGCGCACGCCTTTAATCCCAGCACTTGGGAGGCAGAGGTAGGAGGATTGCCGTGAGTTCGAGGCCACCCTGAGACTACATAGTGAATTCCAGGTCAGCCTGGGCTAGAGTGAGACCCTACCTCGAAAAACCGAAAAACCAAAAAAAAAAAAGAAAAGAAAAGAGAAAAACAAAAAATTATTGTTCACTGATTTTAAATCTGGGAAGAAAGATCCTGGAGGAGTCTAAGAGGCAGATACAGAGAAAATAGGGAAAATCAGCCATGGAAGGGAAGAAAATTCATCCTTGAGAACCAAAAATAAAATTTCTGTGCAGTGCTGAGCATGTTGTCATTACTATTTAATGTCATTATTTCCTTCTTTTTATTTCTTTAAGTATAAATCTTTTTTATTAACAACATATTTTGTATGGGACACATCATTTATTGGTTCCCTCTTATCCCTTGTCCCTGCCCCCATTCCTCTGGGGGCCCTTTTCCGTGGGGTTACAAGTATTCACCACAGGGTTCTGGTGTATGTGTTGTGAGAGCAGCAGTCAGTTATTTTTGTGGGGAGGGAATGCCTCTGGGCATGATGTCTCAACCTGTGGCTCTTACAATCTTTCTGCCCCTCTTCTACAAAATTCCCTGAGCCATTTTGGGTGGCTTTTAAATCTACTTCAGTGATGAGCTCTTAGGAGCCTCTGAATCTCTGCTTTGGTAAGTATTGAGTATCCTCAGGGTCTGTCTCCTACACCCTGGCACTGGTTAACAGGTTCACTACAGAAGCAGCATTCTTGATCATCTCCTTATTCCTCTGTGGATTCATCTGTAGCGTGGCTTAAGTGCAAGGGGTAGGTTATCTCCTCGGGTCTTGCTACCTTCTGAAAAAGAAGAAGGGATTCTCCAATAGAGAGTGAGTCAGCACAGTTTAAATGGGATAATCATTGTTAAATTAGGGGTAATTTGGTATATGTAGCCCTTCTTTTAGCCAAAGCCTCGGGAGAGCTTGACACTGGAGAGTATAATCTTTGTCTCCATGGGATTCTGGTCTGGTTCCCAATTCCAGATGTGAGTTCCTCTACATTGAGTGGATCTCTTAGCCAATAAGAATGCTATTGGTTACCCAGCAAGGCTGCATGCCACTATTGTACTGGCATGTACATCATCTCAGGATGTTTGCTTCTGGTAGCTTAGACCTCTGGTTGCTCAGATCATTGTTGGCCACTTTCCCCCAGTAGCTCCAGCACTAGACTGGCTAACTGCCTGGGTACTAGCTCTCTTCCATATTCCAGACAGGTCTCTTCATGCTCTGTGTCAGCAGCATAGTGTCTTCAAATTAAAACAACTATGATATTCTACATTACTTCAATAAGGATGGCGATCATTAAAAAATCAAATGGCTGATTGAGATGGGAGGGGTTATGATGGAGAATGGAGTTTCAAAGGGGAAAGTGGAGGGAGGGAGGGTATTACCATGGGGTATTTTTTATAATTATGGAAGTTGTTAATAAAAATTTGGAAGAAAAAAAATCAAATGACAACAAATTTTGTTGGGGATGTGGGAGAAAAGGAACTCTCATTCACTGTTAGTGGGAATGTAAACTTGTACAACCACTACAGAAATCAATATGGAAATTCCTGGAAAGAATGAACATAGTGCTACCAACAGACACAGTTATTCCCTTATTGGGCATCTATCCTAAATGCCCCACATCTCACTACAGAGATATCTGCTCAACCATGTTTATAGCTGCTCAATTCATAATAGCTGAGAGCTGGAATCAACCCTGGGTGCTCATCACTGGATGAGTGGTTAATGAAGTTATGGTACATTTACACAATGGAATCCTACTCAGCAGTAAGAAAAAAATGATACTATGAAATTTGTAGAAAAATGGACAGACTTTAGACAGATCATACTCAGTGAACTCACACAATCACAGAAAGACAAATGCCACATGTTCTCACTCATTTGTGGCTCCTAATCTGAACCAGCTTGAGTTGTTGACATACCTGATAGGCAACTCATGGTTCAGACTTTAGGGTTGAAAGGATTTGAGGGGAGGGGAAAGAGAAGGGCAGGGGAGGTTTGAGGGAAACAAACACAAAACTAATTCTAAATTGAGCTTGTAACATAGAAACCTTTATCCACAGAGGCCAACCAAAAGATGAGACACTCAACAGGAGTATGGGGAACCCTGGAGAGGGTGGGAAGAAGCCTTACTTTAATTTTTTTTGTTTGTTTGTTTTCGTTGCCACAGGCTGGTAACTCCAAGTCCCAGAAATTGGGTGCTATCCACCATGAGCTGTTGATCGATCAGAAACTAGACAGGTTTCTGTCAAAGCACTTAGATACCTACTAGAGGCAAAAGGGAAGACTCTGCTGTTATTTTTAGTTAACATGGAACAGAACACTTTTCTAAATGAAATATTAATGTATCTGATATTACAACTTGAGCATATTGCTCTTCCATCACCTATGTTTATCCCTCACTCAATTCTCACCTTATCCCTTTCTTACCCCAAGTATTCCCCTTGTGTTTCATGCCACATGTTTATTAATATTTTGCTATGAGAGTGAGCATATTTGTCATCTTGTTTTTATTGCACATCTTTTTTTTTAGTGAAAGAATTTTTTTTTGTTTACTTTTATTTAGTTATTTGAGAGTGACAGACAAAGCGAGAAAGAGGCAGAAAGAGAGAGACACAGAGAGAATGGGTGCGCCAGGGCCTCCAGCCACTGCAAACGAACTCCAGACGCATGCACCCCCTCGTGCATCTGGCTAACGTGGGTCCTGGGGAGTTGAGCCTCAAACCGGGGTCCTTAGGCTTCACAGGCAAGTGCTTAACCACTAAGCCATCTCTCCAGCCCTTTATTGCACATCTTTATGTTAGTTTCCATCTTCCAGATCCTTTTAGACTAATTCTCCTGTTATCATTAGTACATACAAAAAAATTCCTAGGTAAGTATATAATTTATTTTGTATAGACAAGGACATTTTGGAAACACCTTTGAAATGGCTCAAGAAATAATAGCAAGAATGGGCAAATGGGGACATATGCCATAAAAGCATCTGGGAAGAAAGAAAATAGTGAGCAGAGAAACCAGACATCCTCAGAAGGGAGACAATGTTTCTCATCAATTCATTTGGAAGATAATTAACATGTGACCATATAAATAATATTTAAAAGTACAGCCTCAATCTTCCCAGACATCATTGAATCGGTAAAGAGTCAAAAAGAATCAGACCATATGTCCATTTCCACATGAATGAGTAGTGAAAATTATATACTTACCTATGTTCATATATACATACATGTAAACATGTAGAGTGGAATTTTATTTAGACTTAAGGAACAGTCTCAGTAAGACATTAGCAAAGTACATGAATCAGACGTTTTGCATGGTAAGGAAAATAAATCAGATTCAGAACAAAATGCATTTCTCTCATATTTATATTTGAATTTTTTTGTATTAAAGGGGCTGGGGAAATGTCTTAGGGGTTAAGGCATTTGCCTGCGAAGCCTAGGGACCCCAGTTCAATGCCCCAGGACCACCTATCTCTTGCCATCCACCTCGAAGCGTACTCCCCACAGTAGTTCAGACAGGAAGTACTTATCTACTGTGAGGAATACCTAACTCTGGGTCAAGGTCTGGATAGTAAACTGAAGGTATTCCTTTAAGGATTTTGGAAAACAAGATAATGCAACTTTATTGGCATCAGAACATTTGTTTGGTGCCAACTCAGCTCCAGATGAATGCAAGGAGTTCCAGCAACTTCTCCTATTTCCTCCATTGGAGTGCCTCAGTCACAGTCTTCAGTTGTCAGTGGCATCATTCTCAAGGCCTCACTGACACCACAGTGCATATCCTGTAGGATCTAGAGTGCAAGGCACAGGCGACAGGGCATGTGGCCTCTGTTGTTTATGCCAACAGCCACGTGGCAATCTATATCTCCTGCTTCCTCACATCAAGTAAGACTCACTTAAATCCTGCCAACTGTCCCTGCATCATTTATTCTTGTTGCTGCAGCCCTTCTTCACAATGCCTCTACTCCTCCTCCATCCTGGGCGCCAGATCTATGCATTTACGAACATCCTGGTGATGCCTCTCTTCCAGTCTCTGACATTCTTTGCACCTCATCAACTCCTGCCTCGTAGGCATGAACAGGTGGTAACCATGAGCTGCCTCATTGCTAACTGCTGTTGAGCCCCCTTCCTTCAGTCTTCTTGGTCTTGCCACTGCTGCATCAATGAGTGCCTTCTAGTGCTGGGCATATTCACACTCTGCTCCATCAGTGAGGCCTTCTAGTGCTGGGCATATTCACATTCTGCTCCATCAATGAGTGTCTTCTAGTGCTGGGCATATTCACACTCTGGGTGTATGGTTGCTCCTGATCCTTGTGAAATTGCTGCCTTTTATTACTTCTCTTTTGTACAATAAAAGAATTTACTTAGAATTGAGAGAAAATACATACTAGTTCACAGGAACTGAAAACTGTCTGTTCCTCTGTGTAGATGGAGTCATCTCTACCTCATACCCTCCAAATCTCAGTAAACATTGCAGAAGAGAGGTGGCGGGAAAATCGTAAGAGCCAAAAGATAGGGAGGGGTGATTTGGGGTGTTGTCTTCTTGATATGAAGTGGTCTTTGCATTCAGAACCTCACAGCTATAGAAGGGGACTATCATCAAAACAAATTGTGTACATATAAAAAAATAATTCAATAAAAGCCAAAAGTATTTGTTTTAATAACCAACTTCTCTGGAAGTTACTCTTCATCACATTATCATGTACTTTTTCTTCAGGTCTGGTCTCACTCTAGACCAAGCTGTCCTGGAACTGACACTCTGTAACCCCAAGCCAACCTCAAACTCATGGCTATTCTCCTACCTCAGCCTCCTAAGTGCTGGTACTAAAGATGTGTGCTGCCAAGCCTCATCATATTTACTAGCTTGGCTTATACAATATTGGCTGGACAGTCCAACAATGGCTGCCTATAAGTTAGAGGGTCTGAGAACCCAGTAGCTGCTCAGTATACAAGACTAGATGCCTCAGCAAGCGTAATCTGGTATTGTGATGGCTTGGGGGTTCCCTGGTCCACTTGTTTTGTTTGCTGGCCTGTTGTCCATTTTGAAATATTGGCGGTGGCCATGGTGGCTGTGGTTGCTGCTGGGGATGTTCCATGATGTTTCTTTGGAGTATGACAACACACTCCAAAGGAAAGGCTGCATTGCTCTGCACGCTTGCATCCTTCTTCTCACAACTTTCTCCTCACAGTAACAGTGCCTCCACATCACCTCCACCATCCCAAGAAAAGAGCAGCAACAACCAGGAATGAGAAGATAGAGCTTGGTGTCTCAAAAGGTGAAATCACCTTTCTGCCATTTCTTAGGTTCTATTGTCTATTGAGTGCCAAAGACTTGATTTAGGATGAATGACACATGGGAACCTCTTAGGATTTTTCTACAGAAACAATTCTGCCATCTTTGAATAAACAATATGCTGACACCTGTTCCAAGGAGTCTGGTTTGCATAAAGCTTCAGCTTTGATAAACACAACTTCTCCATTTATTTGTTTGTTTGTTTGTTTGTTTTGTGGTGCTGGGGATTGAACTATAAAGAAAACATTCTACTACCTTTCCAGGCCTACCACTCCTCGGATACATTTTTAGCTAACATTTGCATGATTTGTCATATTAATTGACTACACTTCGTGAGATAACTTGCCTGACTCACACACTTCTTTACCACTTTTTTATTTTTTTCTTGCATTTCAATTCATGGTCCTGATATGTTATCATCCTTGAACTACAGCTTAAAAAATCCTGTGGTGGCAGCTTCCTCCACTTGTGTTTTCCTGCAAATATTTTCAGTGTTCCCTTTTTCTTGACTACAACTGAACTAGAAGTTATTTTCTATTCATAACTTTTAGCTATTATTTAAATGTCTTGACATATTTATTGCTCCTTTTGAGCTTCAGCTTTCTCAATATAATATGATTCTCAAACCTTTCACAAAGGTTTATTTTGGACAATAATCAAAGGCATATAAATTAACATTAACAACGAAGAAGTCTAGTTATTTGTGAAAGCACTCATAAAATGACCACTCCTATGCCTGGAATAATGGCACTGAAATTAATACACTCACATGTTACAAGTAGAAATTGATTACTACATAGCAACACTGATTGATTCAAATTTTTAAATATGGAAATTTTTGGAAACTTCCTTTGTAAACATCTAAGTATGCCTAGAAGTACAAGATGTGACATAATGAACAACCTAAGTCACAGACACAGGCAGGGTTTGCTTCTGCCTTATAGACTCAAAAACAGAGAATGTTTCATTTGAGAACAAATATCCATACCTCTCTAGACTCCTTCAACAATACATGGAAGAACAAGCTGGAAAAAACTTATACTGACAACTAGTTCCATTTCCTCAAAATGTTCAAACTATGAAAAATCCCAGCCCAAAGTGACTAGCCAGTATGGGTGGGATGGAGGAATACCTGTAAGATTTTCTGGAAGATGGGCAGTCTAAACTGAAATCTAAAAAAACATAATAGGACAGTGATCAAAGGGACTATGGAAGAATGGGGAGTCCTGAAAAAAGGAGGTAAGAAGTAAAGATAGAAGAGAAGATGGAGAAGAGAGGAGAGAAGGAGGCAGGGGGAACAGAATGAAGGGAGATGTTATATAATGATAGATAGATAGATAGATAGATAGATAGATAGATAGATAGATAGATAATAGATAGATAGATAGATAGATAGATGACAGATAGAAGATAGATGATAGAGATAGATCAATAGAAATAGATAGATGATAGATGATAGATAGATAGATAGATAGATAGATAGATAGATAGATAATTTATTGGAAGTAGAAAGGTGCATTTTTAGGTTTCCTAACCACCCTCCTTGGACTGACAGGACCACAAATCCCTCATCCCCAGACAGGCTCATCGGGGAGGCATCTGGGAACTGTTCACTGGGGAAGACTCTTGAAAAGACAAAAACCCTGCCCCTGCCCACTTTTGCCTATTCTTAACACAAGGCTTCTCCAGGCTGGGCTGCCAGACATCCTCAAACTTTTCCAAAGAAGGTAAGGGGAGACTTTAAGGATAAACTGAGAAGTGCTGACGGGATTTATAAAGCAGAAGATATAAGGATCAGAGAATGCTAAAGCAATGGGTGACCCAGGGACAGGAAAGAGAGACTGTGAAGTGGGCTATCTACAGCCACAGGAAGCTGGTTCCTGTGTGGACCTGTCTGGTTCCTAGTGGTCCACTAAGGCAATCTTTGGCCCATCACTCTCCCTTTTCCATGCTAGTTATGGCTTCCAGGATCCATTCTATAATGGGAAGTTTTCATGCAGAGCAGGGAAGAGGACATTTCTAAGGCAGAGGAGCAAGACTGAGTGTATCATTCTGCATGATTATGGACTTGTGTATCACTCTAAGCTTGCTTCTGTCTACACTGTGTGTAGGTGTGTGTGTGTGTGTGTGCATGTGTGTGCCTGTATGTGTGTATCTGTGTGTGTATTAGAGTATTGCAGCTGCAACTGTAAATTACCACAAATATGGTGGCCAGAAACAAGAGAAATTAACACTTCAAACTAATATTCTGAAACTAAGGTATCATCAGGACCATGCTTCCTCTTGAAGATGCTAAGAGAAAATCATCCTTCCTTGTCTCCCAGCCTCTGGTGGCTGCATCACTCCAGTCCCTATATCTGTCTTTGTATGGCCTTCTTCTCTGTAATTACCTCTCTTTCCTTAAGAGGACACCAGTCATTATATTTATAGGTCACCCTAATCTAAGATGATCTCATCTCACAAGCCTTTGTTAAACCTGCAAAGATCCTATTGATAAATAAGGTCACAGCATGAAGTCACACATGGGCATGTATTCTGAGGGTGCACTGCACCCAAAGTCCTTGGACATGTAGCTATTGTGTGTCCCTGGTTTATCCCACTTGCAGATGATGGATTACCAGGCACCCAGTAAGTACTCAGGAAGCATCTGCAGACTGTCTCCATTCCTAGCTGTTAGTGTGTTTCAGAAGTGGAGTGTGTGTCTCTGCTGAGTTGTTTGCTGTGCACACTGTTTGAGGTCTGTGACACAGATCCAAAGCCGAGAGAGCTGCATAGGTTTAATGATGCTCCTTGACAAGGAAGGGCGCTGGGGCAGGACCAGAGGGTCGGTGTCTATGCAGCTGGGCTGTCTGCCTGGGAACCTGAAGATGTGAACAAAACCTGGGCCTCGCTACTTCTGTAGATCCGGGCTCTGGCAGGGCACTTGCAGAGCTCCCTTGTAGAGTCTTACCAAGGAGTTGTTCTGGGAAAGGGTAGAGTGGAGCACATGCCAGGAGGAAAGGGAGAAAGCCTTTTTTGTAATTTTTAGTGATATTTGTACACTTAGGAGTAGGACTCCTGTAACCTCTGAGTACTGAGGAGTGGGAGCCATTCACACTATCAGAGGAAATCTTAGACCAGAATGAAGTTAAAGTCTTAGAATGTCATGGTTCCTATAGGGATCACCTGCTATAGAAAGATGAGCTACAACTCACTCAGCAGAGAGCAGTCAGCAATGGGCTAGATGATAGCAATGATAACAATACCAGCTATAAGATGTGAGAATTTTGTACTAAGAACTTGACATAACATCCCACTCCATGATCCCATGAGGTCCAGTTTCTGGTCACCACAACACTCAGTTGGAATCTGTGATTGAAGCTTCCATTTCTATATGACTCTAGAACCTGTGACTATGTCAGAAATCTGTCTCTGGAAGTGAGAAGAGATCTGGGGCAGGGAAGGGATGATGGGCAGACCCAGTAGTCCAAGAGACAGGGCACAAGCCAGAGCTGGAGCTGGAGCTGAGTCAGTGTGGTGGACAGGCAGAGATGGTGACTGAAGGATGGAGGGGATGAAGAGGGGGTGAAAACTGTCCCTGGTGCTACAGTTAGGAGCTCAACTTCATGGGTTCCCTGTAGTCCATATATGTTTTGTTCATTTATAGTATGAACCTACCTTGAGACAAGCTAAATTGTCCATTTTCTGGCTGGGATTCTGACCTCGGCAAAGAAATAACATTTGACAAAAATCTTCTAGGATTTGATGGGGGGTTACCGACAGGATTAACTTATTGCTGCTTATATGTGTGAAAACATCAAAAAATTTTAATTTACTCCTCCAGGTCAAGAGGGATCATGTGTGTACTATTGGGGTGACCCTAGTCTGGTGGTAAGTATTTGAGAACCTGTTATTTAGACAGTAGCTTGAGCCAGGCCTGGTTGCATACACATTTAATCCAAATACCTGGGAAGCTGAGGTAAGGAGATGACCATGAGTTTAAGTCCATCTTGGGCTACGGAGTGAGTTCCAGCTCATAATACACCTCAGTGGATGAGATTTTGTCCTTGATCTGCAAGATTCTCTATTTCAATAGTTTCAATTTTATTTACTTGCCCCCCTCTCCAGCGCACCTGTTGTAATTTGCACAAAGTGTGCCCTTCTGTTTGCCTGAATTCTTATACCTGCAGGAATCTGTTTTAACTGGGGGCAATGCTCTGTGCTGGTGATCCTTTCCACCCAGAACTGTGTTTCACCTGCCAACCATGTTGCTCTGTTGATGTTCTTGATGGTTACTAATTTTGCCTAGAATTTAATAATGTACATTCAGCCTATTTTGACTTCCCATCTCCTCCACTTTGTGTTCACCCAGACTGCCTCAACCCTCTGTCGTGAGCAGACAATGCTACAATGAATATCGTTGATCATGTTCCCTCACCTGTGTGAGGAACTCCTTCAGGTTGAGACCAGTGGATAAGAGTATTTTCTTCCTTTAACCATAATTGAATGACTGCAGCCTGCCTGCCTTTGTATTATTAACTGACACATATTTGTACAAATGTAGGAGGTGCTGCTTAAATTGATTGATGCATATAATGAGAAAGATAAAGTCAGAATAAATAGAATTTATATCTCCTCAAACATTTGTTTTCATATATGAAGAAAGTGCAGTCTATTTTGCTTATTTTAAAATATAACAAAAATAGATATAGGCTTTAGTCTTAACTCATGTTTAACAGCATCTAACTTTCTAAATTTTGTTACTATGATGGATAAAACTGATACCACTTTATTGGTCTTCATTCTTTTTCTCTTTTCAATTTATTGTTTTAAGTTGCATTTCTCCGGCTAATTAGAGCAAGTCTTATTTTGCTATGCATGCACCTGATATCCTCTTCTGCAAATCACCTGTGCTCATCCTTCTTCCATCATAATTCTGATTTTTGATGCTCTTGGTTTGAGAACATGCCTGATTTTAGTTTCCTCTCTGTAACACTGCAGGTATCTTCTTGAACTCATGCATATGGTGACTCTACCTACAATGTTCTTGTTCAGATGATACCTGAAGTGGATATAATAGAATTAAACATTGTATTTCTTTGATGTTTTGGGGTGTTTGTTGGAATAGTTGGTCTTTTGAGGCAGGTTATCACTATGTAGCCCAGGCTAGCCTTGAACTCATGATTTTCCTTCCTCAGTCTTATAAACTTAGAGATTAAAAGCATATGCCACCATGCCCATATTGGGATTTTATTTTTCAATGTTTATTTTATCATTTTAAAGAAATCCTTAGCCCAGCATGGCGGCACACATCTTTAATCCCAGCACTTGGGAGGCAGAGGCAAGAGGATCATCATGAGTTCAAGGCTAGCCTGAGACTACACAGTGGATTCAAGGTCAGCTGCTAGAGTGAGATCCTGCCCCCCCCAAAAAAAAATCTTTTCAGTTGTAAAGATCATTTCTTTTGAGCATCTGTGTTTTTATGTTCAGGTAGGTCATTTAACATTCAATTTTAAAATATTGTTATTTAGTTTATTTGCAATCAGAGAGAGACAGAAGAGAGATAACAGAGAGAATGGGCACGCCAGAGTCTCCAGCCACCGCAAACAGACTCCAGATGTATGCACCACTGATTTTACAAGGGTTCTGAGGAACTCTGGTCATTAGGCTCTGCAGGCAAGCACCTTGACCACTGAACCATCTCCTCAGCCTCATTTAATATTCTTGATTCTCTCTTTGAATATGATATATGTGAAGACCAATAGAAAGGTGCTTTTCTCCACAGCTTCCCTAAACAATTCATCCCTTGACTATTAATTTGTGCTATGGGCATATGCATCTATGCACCACTCTGTACCTGAGGTCTCCATTGTGAATCGCTGGTCTGTTTGGCCTTGTTCTAATCCCCAGTGTTTTATTTGCAACTGTCTCAGTATTTTGGAAGCCAATTTGCTGCCCCCTCTTTTCTCGCCTCATTTTCAAGGTTAACATAATCATTCATGGACCTTTTTCCATCATGGAAGTTTTTAAAATGACTTTATCATTTACTCAAAATATATATATATGGCTGAATTGGGGGGGGGCATTTTTTATTACCAGGCAGCATAAATATCTTTCTACTGCTGTCTTTCAATTTTGTCGATTTATTTAAATCAAGTTCCATGTTCTCTGCTCATGAAAGGTACAATTGACCTCCACGGAGCTCTTTCATGCCCTGAGTTAAATTAATCCCTATATGCTTGATCAATTTTGCTGCTACTTTGAATATTCCCTTCATTATTTTTTTTGCATTTTTATTTTTATCTTATTTTGATCTTACAAACACACTTTAAACAGAATACAGAAAATTCTTGTAATTCCCTCACCCACCTTCTCCTCTTGACAACAACCACACTTAATGTTAGTATGACCACCAGGACACATTTTTTAATATTTTATTTTTATTTATTTATTATTTGATAGAGAAAGAGGGAGAGAGAGAATGGGTGCACCAAGGCCTTCATCCACTGCAGGTAAACTCCAAACACATGAGCCCCCTTGTGCATCTGGCTATCGTGGGTCCTGGGGAATCAAACGTGGGTCCTTTGGCTTTGCAGCCTTAACTGCTAAGCCATCCCTCCAGCCCCACTACAATATTCTTGGCAGCACCTGCCAATGGCCATCCATGCCTCTTCTCAGTTCCTTTATTCCATGCCCACTATCTTTTCATGGTGAGTATAATCTTATCTTGTCCGGATAACAACCCTGTCAGATTAAGGTTGTTATTGTCAACTCCCTTTTAAGAAAGAGAAAAGTAAGATTCACAAAGATTCAGGCACCAATCCACAGTCACAAAGCTCAGAAGTGGATACTCAACCCAAGAGGGAGCCTAACACCGGGATTTAAAAAGTAGTGGTGTGCTGGAGAGATGGCTTAGCAATTAAGTCGCTTGCCTGCAAAGCCAAAGGACCCAGGTCCAATTCCCCAGGGCCCACATAAGCCAGATGTACAAGGTGGCATATGCATCTAGAGTTTGTTTCCAGTGGCTGGAGGCCGTGGCATGCCCATTCTCTCTTCACTCTCACACACACATAAATAAATAAAAACAAAATATTAATAAAAAGCAGTAGTGATATTAGTAGTTTTTGTTAGTGCTACTATTTACTGAGTTCTTACCATGTATCATGCTCTCAGCATATGTGATTTGTTTGAATCCATCAAATTATTATAGCTTGTTTCCTGTATACATGTGTTCCATGGCTGTCAATAATATAGTAAAGCCTAAGATGTTCTGCATCTATACTGAATGTTTACCAAATTTGTTCTTAGCATTATGCTTTAAACAATATAATATAACAACTACTGATACTACATGTACATGCTGATAGATATCTTTTTGTAATATTGTATTTAATTTTTATTTATTTGTTTGTTTTCAAGCAGAGAGATTCAGACAGCAAGAGAGAAAGAGAGGATGGGCACACCAGGGCCTTCAGCCACTGCAAATGGACTCCAGATGCATGTGCCACTTTGTACATCTGGCTGTACATGGGTACTGGAGAATCAAAGCCCCTGACAGATATTTTAATTAATCTGGATACGATTTAAAGTTTAGGGCAGGATGTGCAAAGACTCTATGCAAATACTAACCCATTTTACATACAGAACTTGAGCAGCCACAGATTTTGGTCTATGATGGGAGTTTCTAGAACTACTCTTCTCTAAATACCAAGGGTTGATTGCATAATTACATTTTTTCAGGTGAGCTGTCCATGTTTTGGACAGGTAAAGGAATCTCTCAGATGTCCTTCTAGGAAGAACTCCCAAACAACCCTGTGTTCCTCCACACTGACTCTTCCTTCTTCCCCACCAGCTCTGGCTGCCATGCTGGCACTCAACTACACCGTCGTGTCTGAGTTCATCTTCATCGGCTTCTCCACTTTCCCTCACCTTCAGCTGATGTTCTTCTTGCTGTTCTTGTTGATGTATCTCTTCACGCTGCTGGGCAACCTGCTCATCATGGCCACCGTCTGGAGCGAGCGCAGCCTGCACACGCCCATGTACCTCTTCCTCTGTGCCCTCTCCATCTCCGAGATCCTCTACACCTTTGCCATCATCCCCCGCATGCTGGCCGACCTGCTCTCCACCCACCGCTCCATCGCCTTCCTGGCCTGCGCCAGCCAGATGTTCTTCTCCTTCACCTTTGGCTTCACCCACTCTTTCCTATTAACCGTCATGGGCTATGACCGCTATGTGGCCATCTGTCACCCACTGCGTTACAATGTGCTCATGGGTCCCCATGGCTGTGCCTGCTTAGTGGCCTGGTCCTGGGTTGGTGGTTCAGTCATGGGTGTGGTGGTGACCACAGCCATTTTCAACCTCACCTTCTGTGGACCCAACGAGATCCACCACTTTTTCTGTCATGTGCCACCTCTGTTGAAGTTAGCCTGTGGGAAGGAAGTACTGGTGGTGGCCAAGGGTGTGGGTCTGGTGTGTATCACGGCCCTACTAGGCTGCTTCTTCCTCATCCTCCTCTCTTATGCCTTCATTGTGGCCACCATCTTGAAGATACCATCAGCTGAGGGCCGTCACAAAGCCTTCTCCACCTGTGCATCCCACCTCACGGTGGTGATCGTGCACTATGGCTGTGCGTCGGTCATCTACCTCAAGCCCAAGGGTCCCAAGTCTCTGGAAGGAGACACCTTGATGGGTGTCACCTACACGGTCCTCACACCCTTCCTGAGCCCCATCATCTTCAGCCTCAGGAACAAGGAGCTGAAGAACGCCATGAGGAAAGCCTGTCTCAGCAGACTACTTTGGCACAGCTCCTGAAGAGGCTGGCTTTATGGTGGGAATGTGGTAGAGAGCAATCCTCTCATCCTTCTCACTACTTTCTCCCTCTGTCTTTCCTTCTCTAGCTCTTTCTCTTTCTCTTTCTTTCCTTCTCCCTGCCTCATTCTTCCCTTCCTTGTCAATAGTTTCCCTGGTCATCACTCTCAAAGTCAATTCACATACTACAAACTTCACCTACTTAAAGGTTTGTATAACCATCAGCACAGCGACTTTAAATCATATAATTTCATCCAGAAGAAACTCTGATCCGTAGCTGGATGTGGCATTGCACAGTTGTAATTCCAGCACTTAGGAGGCCTAGGCAAGAGACTGACAAAGCCAAGGCCAGTTTCAGCTACTTTGAAAGCTTAAGGCCAACCTGTGCTACATAGTGAACCTGTGTTGAGACACAAAGAATATATTGTCTGTTTCTGTGGGTTTGCCTCTTCTAAACATTTCAGTGGATTGAATCACACAATGTTCGTCCTATTGTGTCTGGGTTCTCTCACTCAGCACCGTTTCTCCAAGGTTCATTCACACCACAGCGTGGATCAGGACTTCTTTTTGTTCCTGGTTGCATGCTGTTCTGTGGATTGGATCATCCACATTCAAGTAATCCACTTATCAGTTGATGGACATTTGAATTGTCTCAACCTTTTTGACTGTTACAAATTGTGCTGCTATAAAGTTTTTATGCAAATGTCTTCATGACTTTTGGCATATACTTGGGTGTGGATTTGATGGATCAGAGTACCTTTATGTATAGTCACTGGAGGAACTTCCATGTCTTACAAAGCAACTACCTCATTTTCTATTCCCACCAGCTGTGTGGGTTCTGATTTTTCCACATCCATACCACCTTTTCATTACTTTATGACTCCAATTATAGTAACTGTGGTGCCTTTTTGTTTTTTATTTTAACTTAATTTTTCAGTACTGAGGCGCAAACCTAAGGTCTAGTGCATACCAGGCAAGCACTGTACCACTGAGTTTTGCTGCCAGCTTTACTAGGGTTTTGATAAGTCATGACAGGTCTCACATGCTAACCATATGAGTTCTTTTACTTTACAAGAATGATAGGGCTACGAGTTCCCAGTATGAAGATAAGGAAGTTGAGCTATAAAGAGATTGAGTCACTTAGCTTAATCCTTAAAATACAAAGCCAGAATGGAACTTAGCATTTGAGTTGAAACTGGGCATCAGGAGCACATTCCTCATGGATTATGAGTAGGAGAAATGGACAAAAACTTGAGTTAGAAACAAGAGACAAGGTCAGGCATGGTGGCGCATGCCTTTAATCACAGCACTTGGAGGCAGAGGTAGGAGGATTGCCATGAGGTTGAGGCCACCCTGAGACTACATAGTGAACTCCAGGTCAGCCTGAGCTAGAGTAAGACCCTACCTCGGAAAAAAAAAAAGAGACAAGCTCTAGCTGGCCCCAATAAAGTTAGTTTAAAATGAGAGGATATACTCTTAGCATGGGGCTGCACATCCAGTGTGCAAGAACTGGAGATTTATGAATTTGGCCAAACTGGTTATCATGTCTTTATGTCTTTGTGTTTTAGAGATAACATAGGGAAGGAGCATTCTGTTTAAATACAGATTATGTTTACATTACCAGAGGTGTTTCAGATTTTAGATCTATTTCAGATTTGGAATGTATGTACTAATAGATTGTGATAGCTTAAGTAGAGTACCCAACTGTAAAAACCGTGGTTCATAATAATTTTACACACAAGTGAGCTAAATGCATACAATATTGTGTGCATTCTCTGTGCATTTGCATGTTCACATGTATGTGCACATATGTGTTCAGACCAGAGGAGATGTGGGCTGTCCTCATTAGTCTCCCTCTCCCTTATATTTGAGACAGGGTCTCTCACTGAACGTAGAGCTCACACATGCACGTTCAGCTAGACTAGATTGCCAGTAAGCCTAAGGGATCTGCCTGGCTCTGCCAGTGCTGGGATTTACAAGTGCTTGCCACCACGCTGGGCATTTTTACATGGGTGGTGGGGATTTGAACTCAAGTCTCTATGCTTGTACAACAAGCATTGTACCTACTGAGTCATCTCTCCAGCCTCTCACACAATGTTTTTAGTGTGCCCGCATTTTGGCTCTGACCATGACACAAAGTCAGATGTGTGATCTTTCTACCTGTGGCACTATGGTAGTGGTAAAATAATAATAATAATAATAATAATAATAATAATAATAATAATTGGATATTGGAACATTTTCAGTTTTGGTTTTTCAAGTCAGGGATGTTTACACTGTACTATTTACCCTAAAATATCCATGGCCCCTTTGAAAGTCAGGTTCATGTGTTATATTAGAAATATCAGGGTAAGGGACTCACAGTACTTGTAGGGCATCGTATGCTTTCCTTATAAAATATAAAGGTGTCTAGATGGTATCTCTCCCACTCACCCCCCCCCCCGAGACTTGTCACAGATAAGGAATACTTCAATGGCCAGCACAAGTTCCAAGGTATAGCTAGTGACCCTCTATTGACGAAGCTAACATCAAATGGAGCTTTCAGATTATACCCTAAAAATGTGATTGTCATCCCCTATAGTCATCAGAGAAATGGCCAAATGTCAATACATTCCGAAATTAAAACAAACCTTGTTCTGTACTTAATATTATGTTTTGTAAATTTAAAACAAACAAATAAGCTGAACTCATTGAATAGCATATTCTAGACCCATGGATCAGAGTGAGGGAAACAGGGTCCTGACAGAGTAGCATTGTTCACCATGGAATTTTTTATTAATTTTAATTTTACATGTATCAAAATATCAAACTGTGCCCTATATTATATACAATTTAAAAATAAATACAATAATTTTGAATGAAAAACATTACTTTAAATATCGCTTATTTATCTTGATTACTGAATATTTTGGTTGGTGTTTCACCTGCCTCACCTCACCTCAAAGGGGAAAAAAATGCTTGATTTCTTCTCTCCAAAGACCAAAAATAGGCACCATCATTAATTTATCCGGTGACAGAAAATACAGAAAAATGCACAAAGTGACTGAACATAGCCAGAGTCTCAGGGTGACAACACCCCCATAGGTTACAGGAGTGGAGACAGCACTGTCCTCTCCCTCCATTAATCAGTTTATGCATTTTGAAGACCCACAGTCCCTGCATTCCTTCCTGTTTGCAGTTCTTTCTAATGGTTCCCTCTGTGCATCCTTTGGTCTCCCCATGGACAGAACCTAGAGAGGCCATTAAAGAGAAAGTGCACAGAGACAAATTGTTGTCATGGAGATCCCTAGACTTTCAGAACCTCTTCCTGAGCTAATTGGAGCTAAATTTTGCGACACTCATTACTAGAATGTTAGGCCAGCTTGAGACAGACGACATGCTACCTTCAATCTGCTGTTCTGTTCTCCCTCCATGTTGACGCAATTCCCTTGCTTGTAGATGCAATTCCAGTCCCCTACTCAGGGGTACTCTCACTCTTGTTCCATCACAGCCTCCCAGGCTGTCTCTCCCCAGCAGTGGAAGCACTCATCCTTCTAGGGAAATTTTGAAAGCATGCTGCTCTAGAAAACCCCTTTATTCTTAGTGTATGGCAAAATCTCTGGTGTGACCCTCAGAGCCACAAGACCAGTCCTTGCTTTGTATTCAAACTCACCCCTCAGCTCTTTCCAGATCCTCAGCTTCATCAGCTCACGTGGAAACTCAAGGACACTCACCTGCTCAGGCCTCATCTCAAGGACACTCATCTGCTCTAGAGAGGGAATTCCATTTTCCTCTCTATTTCTATACACACTTAGATTTGACCTAAATGTCACCTCTTCAGGAAATCCCTCACTGACTCCCCCACTTGGTCACCTCTGCAATTAAAATCTATCTTTCTGCCCCAGTTATTTACATAGATACTTTGTCGTAATTTATATATAAGATAAGATAAATTGTGACAAAGTATTGATAAGCATGCCTTAAGTTCCATCCTGGCACCCACATAAAAAGCTAGGTGTGGGGCTGGAGGGATGGCTTGGCGGTTAAGGCACTTGACTGCAAAGCCAAAGGACCCTCGTTCGATTCCCCAGGACCCACGTTTGCCAGATGCACAAGGGAGCACACAGGTCTGGAGTTCATTTACAGTGGCTAGAGGCCCTGGTGTGCCCATTTTCTCTCTCTCTCTCTCTCTCTCTCCTCTCCTCTCCCTCTTTCTCTGTCAAATAAATTAATTAATTAAATATTTTTTTAAAAAAAAGCTAGGTGTGGACATGCATGTCTACAAGCCCAGCACTGACAGGCATGTAGACAAGACAAGAAAGATTGCTGGGGCTCACATGTCAGACAATCTAACCAGGAAATAGGGAGCTCTGGTTCACTGATAGACTGTCTCAGGGAAATAAGGCAATAGAGGAGGACACCTGACATCTTCCTCTGACCTCCACATACATGTGCTTGGTGCACACACATGCACATGTGCCACAAATGCACCAAAATATATGTTTAATCTACAGTTGGTTGACTCTGAGGATGTGGAACTCATGTGTGTGGATGGCTGACTGTAGCTATTTTTTTAATCCTTGTATGTTCCCTGTATGTATAAACACTGAGACTGGCAGTCTTGTCAATGTCTTATCCCTATCAGTGCCTAAAAAAATTGTCTGGCACATAGTAGGAGCTCAATAAATTTTGTTGAATGAACAGAGCTGGGTTTGTATCCTTGGCCCCGATAACATCTAGGGCTGGTGCAGGGTGTGAGCCGTTCTGTGTGCTACAATATATTGAGCAACGATCTTGGCTTTGACCTACTCAATACTGTACCGATGCCCTTCACTTCCAGTTGTAACTATCAAAATTGACTAAAGAACTTTCCAAGCATCCCATGAGTCAGGATAACTGCCTTTGGATGAGAAACTGAGACACGTGAATGAGCAAAGACCTAATATATTTCAAACCATAAAATTCTTGCCTCAGCTGGTAGCCTTAAAACTTGGTCATGTGATAGTCAATTACAAGTGTCAGTTTAGCTGGGTCATGAAATGTGCAGATATCTGATTAGCATTGTTTCTGAGTGTGTCTGTGAAGGTGTGTTTCTAGAAGACATTTGTGTCATGGGAAACTTTTCCTCTGGAGAGATGCAAACACATGTCTATTCACCCAAGATAGGACTCAGAAGACAGACCACTTTTGGTGAACCAAGGAATTTATTGGGGTTACTTACAGAACAGGATGAAGAGTGGCTTACAGAAGCTTGGGTAACTCAAAGGCAGCTGCACCACCACAAAAACCTTACCTATCTTGAATGCTAACCTTATGGAAGCTGAATCATGAAGTTTAACTCGAATTTTATTGCTCAGTTTTTTTTCAAATGTTTTTTTTTTGTTGTTGTTGTTGTTCTTTTATTTTTATTTATTTGAGAGCAACAGACAGAGAGAAAGAGGGAGAGAGAGAGACAGAAAGAGAGAGAATGGGCATGTCAGGGTCTCGAGCCACTGCAAACGAACTCAAGATGCGTGCGCCCCCTTGTGCATCTGGCTAACATGGGTCCTGGGGAATAGAGCCTCGAACTGGGGTCCTCAGGCTTCGCAGGCAAGAGCTTAACCACTAAGCCATCTCTCCAGCCCAATTGCTCAGTTTTTTAAGTTCTTTGTAAATTCTCGACAGTAGGCCTCTGTCAGTGGTATAGCCAACAAAGATTTTCTCCCATTCTGTGGCTCTGTTTGTAGTATGGTTGTCTGTACAAAAGCTTTTTAGCTTCATAAGATCCCACTGTTTGGGTGATTGTTTAATTTCCTAGGCTACTGGGGTATTGTTCAGGAGTTTTTACCTACTCCTATATAGTGGAAAATTCCCCCTACTTTTTTCTTTCAGTCATATAAGAGTTTCAGGTCTTATATTGAGGTCTTTAATTCATTTAGAGTTGATTGTGTGCATGATGAGATGATTGGGTCTATTTTCATTTTACTACCTGTGGTTATCTGATTTGTCCAGCTCCATTTCTTGAAGATACTGTCTTTTTCCAGTGTACATTGTTTGCTTTTTTGTCAAAGATCAAGTAGCTATAGTTACATGAACTAAGGGCTGGGTTTTCAATTCTGTTCCATTAGTCTATGTGTCAGTTTTTATGACAGTACCATGCTGTTTTTATTACTATGGCTGTGTATTATAGCTTTAGATCAGGTATGGTGATACCTCCAGAGGTGTTTCTTTTGCTGAGGATATGTTTGTATATCCAAGGCCTCTTGCCATTCCACATGAATTTTGAGATTATTTCTTATCAAAATGTCACCATTGTCACTTCCTATTAAATGTTGCCATAGGCTGAGTCCTAGGGACCATTCTTGGAGACTTGAAGTTATAGAGAGGAGGTAGCTCCTGAGGAGGGGAAAGGAGTCTCGGAGAAGAAGGACTAAGTATGACTGTCAAGTAGTGTAGCACTCCTCCTCATGTCCCCCTCTGGTGGACTACAGGCTTCTTGTTGATATTCACTGAGTGTTAAGAAACACATTAAAGGATGCTAGTGTCAAATGGCAGTTACCTGTCTCACACTGCTCTGATTTCAAGTTCCTCAAGTAAAACTGGCGTTGTGAAGAATTCTTAAGTGCTGTTTATTGAGTATGTGTATTCCAGTCACTGCTGTGACATTCACAAACATCTCATTTTACTGTTAAGATGGTCTTAGAAGGTAGACATTCTCACAGGGTAGGCTTACCATAAAGTATGGGGAAGTCAATTTTTACACATTTACTACAACAGTTATAAAATCTTTAAAAATGTTCACAATTAGATGAATAAAACAATTGTGCCTCATGATTAAAGTTATGTCTCCTCATTCTTCTGAACTAATTTATTCAACAAATATTTGATAGCTACCATATGCCACCTAGGGATATAGCTGTGGAGAAAAAATAGAACGTCCCTAGCCTACTCAAGGAAGCAATCCAATGTCCAGAAACAGACAATATCCAACAAGTGTAGAGATACCACAAGGCAGTACGTACATGGAAGAAAGCAGAGATCAGGAGAAAGCACGCATGGCAGGAACTATTGCTGTTTTGTGTTGTGCGGTTAGAGAAGGGCACTCATATTCACGCTGAAAGTTTCAGGCAGGGAAGGAGGAGCCATACAGACACCTGGGGAAAGAATGTTTCAGGCAGAGGGTCGGCCATGTGCAAATGTCCTGAGCCAAGACCATGTTTGGTGTGTTTGAGGAAAAGCCAGGATGTTGTATCAATGTTATTAAGGGAAAGAGAAGGTGAGAGTGAGGTCAGAGACACAGCAAGAAATGGGCTGTAAGGTGTGGTGGAATGCTATACGAATGTTTAGTTTCTCCCCAAGTGAGAGAGGGAAACATGGAAAGGTTTTGAGTAGAGGAAATATTACAATGTCTGAAAGGTTTAGTCTCCTGTATTGAGGTCGTAATGTAGAAAAGGAATCAGAGGTGAGGAATCTAACCTAGAGGCTATGAGAATCATCCAGTTGAGAGAGGGTAGACCAGGATGGAAACCACAGAGCTGGTAAAAAGGGGGCAGGTCCCAAATATGCTTGTTAAATTAATGTTCAGAGAGAGACAGAATGGTGGTTTGTAGGTTGCCAAGTTGACAGGACCTAGAACCACCTGTGGGGGACTGTGTATGTTAGGTTAGCCTCTGAGCATATCTGTGATGAATTACCTTGACTAGAGTAATTAAGGTGGGAAGACAAAAGTGAAATATATGTGTGATGTATTGATCTAATCAGGTGGAAAAATCTCATCAGTAGGCAAGACTTGAACCATTATTGTGGGGCTTACAGTAGCCCACCGTGGAAACATTTGCTATGAGTTGATCCTAATGATTCCTGGTACCTTGCTGGTGTTGGGCATGATGATGTGTGAGGTGAGCAGTCATCCTGATCACATGAAGCTTTTAGGCCAAGTATTCACAAGTTAGCTGAAGACATTCATTGCTCAACTTTCAGTGGTTACTCAACCACTTTCCGGGTTGCCTATCCCATTAGGTGCCAGGGAGGTCAAAGGCCAAGTAGACTTTTTTAATATTTTCATTTTTAATTTATTTGACTGAGAGAAAGAGGGAGAGAGAATGGGCATGCCAGGGCCTCCAGCCATTGCAAACGAACTCCAGATGCATGTGCCACCTTGTGTATCTGGCTAACATGGGTCCTGGGGAACTGAACCTGGGACCTTTGGCTTCGCAGACAAGCACCTTAGCCACAAAGCCATCCCTCCAGCCCCAAATTAGACTTTTAATTAAGAAGATGAAAGAATCTTGGGATGGGTAAGAGAGCTTGATGAACAAACATGAGTACCTTAGTTCAACCCTCAGCTCACACATTAAAAAAAAAAAAAAAAAAAAAAAGCTAGGCGTGGTGGCACACACCTTTAATTCCAGCACTCAGGAGGCAGAGGTAGGAGGATCGCCATGAGTTCGAGGCCACCCTGAGAGTACATAGCGAATTCCAGGTCAGCCTGGGCTAGAGTAAGATCCTACCTTAAAAAACACAAACAAACAAAAAAACAGGCATGCAGGATTGGGTTACCTTCCAATGAGTTGCTGGCTAGGGAGGCCCCTGGTGACCCCAAAACATTATAGGTAAGACCCTATTGCTGAAGACTCCACATGTTTGGTCTGCAGGTATCTGAGAAATCAAACTAGAACTGAGTTAGAAGCCTCCTCCCTGTTGACTAGCTATCAGAATGCTAAAAAGAGCTATGCAGCACACGGCCTTTTGGGAGAAAGAGGTCACTAACAGTTTTAACCAGCAGAAGACTCTGCAAGCCTTACAGCTGGTCAACCAGGCCAAATATGCCAGCTGGTGCAAGGGTGGCAATGTCTGTTACCAGGGAAACCAACTGTTCTCTGATTGGGCTAGAGGCCTGCTCCACAGGACAAAATTCATGCCTGGTACTGAAATCCTAGTCAAAAGCCTATGGCTGGGGAGGTCATAAGCCCTAGGGAGGAAACTACTACTGTTGTCTGGCTAAATGCATATATTATGCCCACCAAACTCTAAACACATGTTTATGCCCATATATTAATATTTCTCTCATTTTTGGTTTAAGCAGCTTCTCTTTTCAGGTGACCAATGGGATGGCTCAAAACTCACAATAGTGCTGAGAAGAGACAGTGGAGCGTTGAGCACTGACATATCTCTTTCACACCCTCTGAGATTCAGGGATCATTGAAGAAGAGGTGGTGGAAGGAATGTAACAGCCCAAGAAAGGGGACAATTGCTTACAGTGCTGTCTTCCACATACAAAGTTGCCTTAATATTCATGACCTCACAGTGGTTGGCACTACCTACACAAGACCTGAATAATTGGAGAGAAAAAAACAATGACATAAAAATGGGAGACAGTCTAATTGGAAAGAAGAAGGGGTTCAGTGGAGGGGGACCTGGGAGAGAGAAGTGAGGATTGTGGAAAGGGAATATGATCATGGTTTATTGTCTTTACTTACGGAAATTTTCAATTCAAAGTTTCTTTTTTGAAAATGCCAGGTATGGCCACACATGCCTGTAGCCCCAGCATTGAGGGACATGTGAACAGGACAGGGGCTCCCAAGTCAGCCAGACTAGCCAAAACATGCCACAAGCTCCAAGTTCAGTCTCAGGGAAATAAGACAGAAAATCAACAGGACACCCAACATATTCCTCTGGACTCTACACATATGTGCACGGGCACACACATCTGCACACGCATGCATACATAGTACATGTACAGAAATACACCATTTTTTAATTTAAAAAAATAAAAAAGAAGATGAAAGAATCTGATGTATTCTTGCCCTGACTGGCTTTGTTGCTGGAGAGTGAAGCATCTTAGTTCAATGCGTAGGAAATGCTCAGGAACTCTTAATAGACCTTATTTCAAACTCTTGGGGAATTACTGACTTGAAATCCTTCATTAGTGTTCCAAGGATGCATGCTCCCCTGCAAAGTGGGTCATGATTGCCTTCCTGTGTCACAGGGCACTCTGAGGATGTTGAACTATTTGATTTGGGGAATGTCAGTCACTTTGGAATTAATACCCACAAAACCACTGCAGGAAATTGAATGCAGAGGGTATGGAGCTAGAAAACAACATTAGAAACCGGGCTCTGATGTTTTTGTGAACTCTGACAAGTTGTGCATCTTTAGAGCATCTATTTCAGTGTGCCAAATGGGGAAGACAAGATTCCATTTGCTCATGCTTGGGAGTCTGTAATGACACAGTGTGCCTGATCAGTGGAAAGCAGAAAGGAGAAAAAGTAGGGAGTGTAACACACATTCTGCAAAGGGACTTCTCTGGGTTCCCAGAGAATGGATCAACATTAAGTCTCTCTTTGTGGAGAAATGGATAAGCATTAAGCCTGTGGAACCATGGGATGGACTTTCATCCTGAGCTCACGGTCATTGTCCTTCTACAACAGAGTTCCCTAAAGGCCCACAAGCTGTCACTCTAACACAACAAGAAATATGTCACAGTGGGAGTTTTTACTTAAACCAGCCATGAAACATCTCTGTCCCGAGGCATTCAAGATTCACATTTGAAGTGTCAAGGTTCTCTCAATTTTTTCTGGGAATTTGATTATTGATTTAACTTCTATTGTATGTGTCTTGGCAATGCTGAAATTTGGGGTGTTTTCCAGATAGAAGAACAGCAGCGGGCTGGAGAGATGGCTGAGTGGTTAAAGGCACTTGCTTTCAAAGCCTCACAAGCCAGGTTCTATACCCTAGTAGCCAAGTAAAGCCAGATGCACTAAGTGGCACATAAGGTCTGCAAGTTGTTTGCAGGGGCAGAAAACCCTGGCACGCCCATGCTCACGCTCACCATCTGCCTCTCTCTCTCTCTCTCTCTTTCTCTCTCTCTCATCTCTCAAATAAATAAATTGTTTTGGTTTTGTTTTGTTTTGGTTTGGTTTTTGGTTTTTCGAGGTAGGGTCTCACTCTAGCTCAGGCTGATCCGGAATTCACTCTGTAGTCTCAGGGTGGCCTCGAACAGTGATCCTCCTACCTCTGCCTCCCTAGTGCTGGGATTAAAGATGTGCGCCACCACACCAGGCTCAAATAAATAAATAGCTTTTTTTAATGAAGGACAGAAGGAAGTCTTCCATTTTTTCATTGCGTTGTGGATTTGTGTTGTTGGGAATAGTAGATGTCTGGAGTTTGGCAGGCAGAAGCAATGACATTTCTCATAATAAATACATAAGCCAATATTCTAGCGTGTTCAACATTGTGGTGCTTAGTCTACCTGAGACATATTAGTTAGCAATGCACATGTGGTACTCACAAAGTGTCCCACAACAGGTAGAAATAGTTGAGCATGATTTTCTCTATTGTTGTCTTACATGTGTCCATCTCAAACAAATCCCAATGTTGATTAACCTTTGTACTTATAAAAGTCTAAAGGATTTTGCCAACCTGAATGGGTCAGAAAGTAGAGATCAGTATATGGTGACAGAATATCATCTTTAACAGGATTTGGAAACCAATTCAGTTATTTCTAGGAATTCCTTTCAGGTCATTATATTTTTTCTGGGTAGAGTCTGCTGAGACAGGCCTTCCTAATGGCGTTCTTCAGCTCCTTGTTCCTGAGGCTGAAGATGATGGGGCTCAGGAAGGGTGTGAGGACTGTGTAGGTGACACCCATCAAGGTGTCTCCTTCCAGAGACTTGGGACCCTTGGGCTTGAGGTAGATGACTGACGCAAAGCCATAGTGCACGATCACCACCGTGAGGTGGGATGCACAGGTGGAGAAGGCTTTGTGACGGCCCTCAGCTGATGGTATCTTCAAGATGGTGGCCGCAATGAAGGCATAAGAGAGGAGGATGAGAAGGAAGCAGCCTAGTAGGGCCGTGATACATACCAGACCCACACCCTTGGCCACCACCAGTACTTCCTTCCCACAGGCTAACTTCAGCAGAGGTGGCACATGACAAGCAAAATGATGGATCTCATTGGGTCCACAGAAGGTGAGGTTGAAAATGGCTGTGGTCACCACCACACCCATGACTGAACCACCAATCCAGGACCAGGCCACTAAGCAGGCACAGCCACGGGGGCTCATGAGCACATTGTAACGCAGTGGGTGACAGATGGCCACATAGCGGTCATAGCCCATGACGGTTAATAGGAAAGAGTGGGTGAAGCCAAAGGTGAAGGAGAAGAACATCTGGCTGGCGCAGGCCAGGAAGGCGATGGAGCGGTGGGTGGAGAGCAGGTCGGCCAGCATGCGGGGGATGATGGCAAAGGTGTAGAGGATCTCGGAGATGGAGAGGGCACAGAGGAAGAGGTACATGGGCGTGTGCAGGCTGCGCTCGCTCCAGACGGTGGCCATGATGAGCAGGTTGCCCAGCAGCGTGAAGAGATACATCAGCAGGAACAGCAAGAAGAACATCAGCTGAAGGTGGGGGAAGGTGGAGAAGCCGATGAGGATGAACTCAGTTACTCTTGAGTGATTGACTCCCTGCATGGAGGCTGTTCCTGGAGTGAGGGAGAGAGGGGTCAACTATTAGGCAGAGAAAGGTTACCAGCTTCTCCCCCATCTGAACACACCCAGGAGGCAGACCCTGAGGCAAGATAGCAGGCAGAATAAATCCAGTTCCCACTGCTACATCCTATTACTTCATGCTTTCAAATTAGGGAATATTATATTGTTTCACCTCCATTTTAAGTAATGTTGTCATATTCATTGAAAATATTAGAGTGTATAAATGCTAAGCAAGTTTCTCAAGGTAAAGCTACAGAATTGGCCAATCTAAGATTTAAACCCATAGTTAAGCTGATTTCAGACTTTATGCTTCAATATTTTTCTATTTTGGCTCCCCCAATGAAAATAGCACTTTGCCAGAGCTTCCAACTATTGCTTCCCTGTCCTGTTTTCTTGTGATAAATTGTTTCTTTGTCTGTCTGCCTGTTTGTTTGTTTGTTTGTTTGTACCACAAGATATCCCTACTATAAATCCTTCAAACAGGATCATCTACAACCTCACCTACATCAGTCAAATTCTCCCTCTGTTGTTCTCCATGTGAGAAATCAGACACAACATTCTCCATGGTTCTAAGTGCCAGGGATGACGTTATAGTTCCTCTTCCCATCATGCTTATCTTAGTGTTCTAAAGCAACTGAACCACAGGCAGAAGGTGAGAGATAGTGGACCCAGGTTCAAATCCTTACCCTTCCTACTATGAACCTTAAACAAAGTTCTTTACTTCTTTGTATCACCATTGCTCTCTCCATACCTTAAAGGGTCATGAGAAATAGATCAGTTGTTTCTGGAAGGTGCAAACGTTGAAGGTGCAACTTATATCAATACACTATGTGAAAAAAAAGTATGTACTTTTTGTTTGATAAATAATCTAAATTTAATGAGATTCCATCATTTCTATGTGAATCACTTAACTATATTTCAATTATCTTTTCTAGTAACTGGATAAGGTAAAGATTAAAAGACTGCTAACTCTTTGTTTCTATGAATTTAGCTGTTGTAGACAGTTCATGTAAAAGAATTCTATAATATGTGGCCTTTTGTGTTTAAATTATTTTGCTAAACATCATGGTTCAGTATTCACCTACATTGTAACACATATTGAAACTTCATTTCTGTAGCCAAAATGTATTTCATTATATGGACATACTTCATCAGGTTGTTTGATCATTTTAGCTTTTGTGAACAAGGTTGCAGTGCACATACTCGCAGGAATTAGAGGTGGCCAGGGTCTGAAGCACAGGGACAATGAAGAGCAAGTGATTGCTAATGAGACCAGGGTTCCCTTTGGAAGTAATGAAAACTGTTTGGCACAAGATAGAGGTGGTGAGTTCTATATCAGAAATATACCTACTATCATTGAATATTACTTATAATTTTTTTTAATTCATTGTCATTATTATTTATACTGAGTAATCAAAATTGCATAAATTATGTAGTATAACATGATTTATATATATATAAAATGTGACATAATTAAATTTAGCTCCTGTCCTTTACCTCTGTAGCTTATGCATGCTAAGCCATCAATCTATATCCTCTCCTCTTTCATAGTAAGACTTCTTATATTTTTTAGTTTTTTGAGATAGAGATGGTCTAGCCCAGGCTGGCTTGGAATTCACTATGTAGTCTCAGGGTGCCCTTGAACTCATAGTGATCTTCCTACCTCTGCCTCCCAAGTGCTGGGATTAAAGGTGTGTGCCACCACACCAAGCAAGACTATTGAAATTGGTGGGGTTTTTTGGTTATTTTAAACTATATAACGAACACTACTCAATATGGTCACCCTGCCTGCAGTAGATCCCAAGACCTATTCCTCACGTCTGATGCTTCTTACCCATTGATCAACAACTCCCCACCTGGTATGTCTTGCTTGAAAAGATAGCTGAATAGTAACTTGTTATATATATATATATTGCCACAATAAAAACAAATCAGGGCTGGAGAGATGGATTAGCAGTTAAGGTGTTTGCCTAAGAAGACTAAGGAACCAGATTTGATTCTCCAGGTCCAACGTAAGCCAGATGTACAAGGTGGCACATAAGTCTGGAGTTTGTTTGCAGTGGTTAGAGGCCCTGGTGCACCCATTCTGTCTCTCTCTCTCTTCTCTCTTCTCTGTCTCTCCTCTCTCTCCCTCTATCTCAAATAAAAATAAATTTAAATTTTTTTTAAATCAGTTTTAGGGCTAGAAATTTAGCTCAATAATACAGCACTTGCATCACACATGTAAGTCTCTAAATTCAATCCCCAATATGGGCAGGGGGGGATCTAAGTGAATAAACCTTGGAAAGGTAATTGTGGGGCTGGGAATGTAGCTGTGGATAAATGCTTTTCTGGTGCAAATGAAGCCTAGATTGAATCTCCAATATAAAACCAAGAAGGAAGGTACATGCCTATAAAACTAGCACTCCAGATGTTTAGGCAGGAGGATCAGTTTAAAGTCATTCTCAATTATATACCAAGAGTAAGGCCAGCCTGGGCTACATAAGACCCTGTCATAAAAATAAATAAATATATACAAAGGTAGTTGTCTTATTTGTCTTTCAATTCATGAAACAAATATTGCAGAGAAATCATTGTAAAGAGAGGAAGATTCATTGTGGCTCACAGTACCTGAGGTTTCAGTATGTCAATAGTAAACCCCATGGCAGAAGCATGTGGGGAGGAAGAGAATGAAACAGAATGACAGGAAGAGATAAGATCCCACAATACCCCCAATAACCTGAGACCACCTTCTAGGTCTCAATTCCTAAAAGTCCGTGACCTCCAAATAATGCTAGGGACCTTTAATACATGAGCCCTTTTAGGGACATTCCAGATGCAAACTATAGCACCAGTGAATGTCCTCTTAAGTCAGCTCTGGTCTTTGGTCAAGTGCTGCCAAGCTTATCAGGAAAAACCATTGAGGAATCACCTACTTTGGTAAGTAAAGGCTGTATCTTGACTTCTCTCCCTAGCATCACTTCAGTATATCCTCCACTTCAGGGTTAATGCCTGTCTATCATTCCCCAAGATGGTGATGTCATCTTACACAGAGAGAGAGAGAGAGAAAGATAGAGGCACAGAGACACGCACAGATAGAGAGAGTCCTAACCCTCTGAGTGTTAATTATAGAGGTGAATGCTATGAAAACCATAATTTCCCAGAAGAAACTAAATGGTGGACACTAGGGAATCACATGCATTCCATAGTACCTCAGTTTCTTAAACCCAAGAATATTAGAATTTGGGATAAAATAATTCATCCTGTGATTGGCTATCCTGTTCTTTGGGGGATACATAGCAATACCTGGTTTCTACCAGCTAGATGCCAAGAGCCTCTGATTAGCTGTAACAAGCAAATGTATCACCTGACAAAACCAATGTCCCTATAAGGTGAAACATTGTCCCTAGTTGGAAACTTCTAACCCGGAGAATATGGTTGCCTCATTCCCCAATATCACCTTTCTGACTCAGCAAATGCCTGATTCTCTCTCCTGGACATATTCCTCCCATAACAGACTTAGTCACTCTTCCTAAGTGATCATAAAATCTCTTGGTTATGGCTTTGTCAGCAAGTTCATCACGCATCATGTTGGAGCAACATCAGTCCCTGGCACTGAGTTGAGAGTTCTTGACCTCAGCACAGTACTATGTATAAACAAAATCGACCCCCATAAGAATAGCTGCCCCTTACTGGAGTTGGCCTATGCACCCAGCCCTGGGTTCAGCATCACTAATGTGTTTCTTCTTTAATCTCTTCCCTGACATTGTGAAGTGCCTGCCGTGCTCCCTGGTGTGAAAATGAGGAACACGAATCCCACAGGGAACTTATCACTTACCCAAGGTACAAAAATGGTAGTACAGGCGTGGAGAGGTAGCTTCGTGGTTAAGCACTTGCCTGTGAAGCCTAAGGACTCCAGTTCGAGGCTCAATTCTCCAGTACCCACATAAGCCAGATGTACAGGGTGACACAGGCATCTGGAGTTCATTTGCAATGGCTAGAGGCCCTGGTGTGCTCATTCTCTCTCTCCCTCCCTCCCTCCCTCTTTCTCTCTCTATCTCTCTCATAAAAAATAATAAATTAAATAAATGGTAGAACAGAGGGGCCTGGATCTGAACTCAGGTTTAAAAGAACAAAAATCTTGTCTTCTCCTGACATATTGTTACACTACTCATTGCTGACTTGTGAATTTCAGGGGAAGTCAGGGGCTTCTCCCAGGTCACCACTGTAGTGGCCCTCCTCTGTGGCTGACCATGCCCACACACTCACTCCTTAGGTCAGTATTGATCCCAGCAATCCACAGAAAGAACTCTGAGGAGATGAAAGCTGATCACACCTGGGAGGCCAAGGCTGAGAGTTTCACATGCCCCTTGAGTCCCCACTGGCATAAGAATCAAGTACAGCTAAAAGGTACCCATGTTCATTCTAGAAAATACAAAGCTGGGAAACAATGAAAAGCCTGTCACTGCCAGTGATTCATGAGGGAAAGAGGGAGCGAGGAAGAGCACAGGGAAGTTTAATGTGGTGAGATTATGCCGTAGATTTTTAACAGTGGACACGTGGCATTATATAGTTGTCAAAACACAGGAAATGTGCAATACCAAGAATGACCCCTGATATAAATATGGACTTTAGTGAGCTGGACACAAAAACAAAAATAGAGAGACTAATGAAGATATACAGGCAAAGAAAAAGGAGAAAAATAACTTTCTGGCACATAAGAAAATACATGGAGGGGCTAGCTTGATTTCAAGAGACTTGTGTACTAAGCCTGGCATGAATAAGACTTGTCTGCAAATATCCTTAAATTAGTGTTTACTACGTTCAGCATTAGGGACATTTGAGGCAGCAGAATCATTAATTTTTAAATTGGTGGTGTGATATTGGGTTGGATAATCATGATTGTACACATTTATGCTTTCAGTGGGTTTTAGTAATACATCACAGTTAAGTCAGGCTCTGAACATACCACCTATCATCTCAGCTACTATTTATTGTGTTGATACATAGAAAATTTGCTTTTAGTTATTTTGACATATACAATAAATTATTATGAGTTAAAGTTTCCCTACTATGCAATGCATCTCAAAACACAATGATCCTAACAAACCTGTCCCAATCTCTCCCTCCCAACAATAAGTCTCTGATAACCATCTGCCCAGACACACAAATAAAGACAAATCTTTTATGGATCTCCATAATATGGAATGGAACAAAGTTGAACTCAAATACTCAGGTGTTATTTCTGGACTGTGTCATGTTTTTGTAACAAGATCTATCCTGTGCATTATAAAGTGTTGAGTGGAATCTTTGGCTTGATAAACTAGATGCCAGTAGTATCCCCCAATTGTTCCATGTATTCCCACATAGTTTCATATAGCCCCTGGGAAACAGTCACCCTTTGTTGAGAATCGGGGCCTGGGTCTTGTTTTCTCTTTCAGACCCCAATTTTTGCCCTCCTGTTACCCCATCATGGACATACCTTCACATTGAAATAGCTCTTTTCTCCTCTCTTACCATCTCTCCCATCTCAGCTACCTCTTCTTCCCTTTTCTTTGTCTCCACCTAATCTCATGAAGCCTTCCCTAGTCTTCACATTCAACAGAATTGACCCAGAGCCACTATCTTATCTATCTTCCTATGCCCAAGTATTTTTCTGTTGATCTCTGGCTGCACAGACCAACAGGTGAGGTTAAAAGCAGATAGACACACTGGGTGACTGAGTAAATGCTGTCATCTTTCCGCAACTCATCTTTTTCAACTATCCAAACAACCTACCTTGTGAAGTAGAGGATCTCCAAAGAAGATAGAACCTGCTAAGCAATCATCACAGTGTCTTGGAGGTCCCTGCCCCATATACTCAAGTGTCAGGTGGCCTCTCTGAGTCACAGGCAGATGCTAGTTCCCCAAGTCTCTTGGTGAAGTAGATGAAGGGATGGTAACTAGCCTGGGAGTCCAGGCTCTGCATCTGTTTATGGCTCAATGTGACAAGAGGCCCTGGTATAAAGTTTCTTTGCAGGTGGACACTGCAACTGTGTGGCTTGGGCCAGCTTGGCAGGAACCCTGAGGAGGCTGGCCACCAGTACTTATCCCTTCTTTTCTCTTCTTCTGGACCACTGCCTATTCTGGCTGTGGTCCTGCTGCCTCTGCCTCTGCTGCTGGGATCCTGGGGTCCCTGGGGCCATGCCAAGGATGAGGCAACCTCGGGGACTCTGTGTCCTCACTTTTTATCCCTCCCTACCTTCCAAGGTTGAGTCAATTACCTTATCTTCTCCAGGGCCTGAGAAGAAACTAATAGCCCTGAGTGAATTTGAGATTTGGGGCCCTGGCTGTTGATGTAGCACAGCCCTGAAGTTGCCCACAGGAGCTCAGGGGGCTACTTAAGAGTCTCCTATTTCCTTTCTTCATTTTGAGTCTCTTATCCAATCGTATGCATTCTTTAAGAAATGTCTTAATCACATAAAATGGCCTGGATACCCATGACCTCATAGTGCCTGACACTACCTACACAAGACCATCATAAGAGGAGGAAAAGATGATGACATCAAAATAAAAGAGAGACTGATTGAGATGGGGAGGGGATATGATGGAGAGTGGAGTTTCAAAGGGGAAAATGGGGGTAGGGAGGGAATTACCATGGGATAATTTTTATAATCATGGAAAATGTTAATAAAAATTGAGAGAACAGCCGGGCGTGGTGGCGCACGCCTTTAATCCCAGCACTCGGGAGGCAGAGGTAGGAGGATTGCCGTGAGTTCGAGGCCACCCTGAGACTCCATAGTGAATTCCAGGTCAGCCTGGGCTATAGTAAGACCCTACCTCGAAAAAAAAAAAATTGAGAGAAAAAAAAATTTAAAAAGGAAAAAAAAGAAATGTCTTAATCAGATAATACTCATATTTTGGGGGGCTTTTGGTGTATGTGGTGTGTGTACATCTGTGTAATGTATATGCCCAGTGTACACAAATGCAGGTGTCTCTCTTTGTGTTGCTTTTGTACTTTATTTCCCTGAAACACAGACATATTGAACCTGGAGCTCCCTGGCCTGTCATTTTTGTGGTTAGACTGGCTGACCAGTGAGTCCCAGCGATGTCCCTGTCTCTCCCCTCCTGTAATCCCACCAGGATTACAGATGTGCATGGCCATGCCCAGCTTTTTAGGTAGGTACTAGGGATTGAACTCAGATTCCCATGCCTGTGCTGCAAGTGCTCTTACCTACTGAGCTATCATCCCTGGTTTTTCTTCTTAAGTAAAGTGCTAAAAACAAGGCATAAGGGTCATGCAATAGCCACCCACGTAATGATATTGAGGCATTGTATGAGTCTCTTTTCAGGTCTTTGTGGCATGTGATCTAATGCAAACCTCTAAAGTGAGATTTCTGTTGGACATTATCATTTTAGTTTTGAGATAAATTTCATGATATATTAACCATTACCAAGTGTATTATTCAATGGGATATGACACATTCACATTGTTGTTCAACTACTACTTATATAGTTCCAAACTCTTTGTGGGGGGGGGGGCATCTCAAAGCGAAACTTCTGGCTGGAGAGCTGGTTCAGCAGTTAAAAGAGCTTGCTTGCAAAGCCTGATGCCCAGGGTTCAATTCCCCAATGCCTACATAAAACCAAATGCACAAAGTGGTACATGTGTCTGGAGTTCATTCTTGTTCTCTCTCTCTCTCTCTCTCTTTCTCTTTGTCTCTTTCAAATAAATAATTTTAAAAAAAAAGACACATGATGTGGTCCCTTGGCCAATGGTTTCTATCTGCAGACACTGTTTGCACTTTTTCCTATAGAATTATTACTGCATTACTTGAGAGACCGAGCTGATTTGTGCTTTGTGGTAAGGGTGAGGGAGGACTTGTCACTGATGATGGACGTGGGCCTGCAGCTAACAGTGTTCAGTAATGCTTGTTGAGTGAATGAGAGAGTGTACCCAGCCACAGACTGATGCTTTCTATGCTGGTCACTGAATTTCCAAGTGGCAGGGGTGTGGCAGCTGATTGAGGTGGTATACTCCATGCCCATTTTGTCTCTGGTACAGAGATGTGCCTAAAGTCCTTACCAGATGTCTCATTTGCCTTGCTTTCCTGTTTTACTAAATAAATGAAATATTCCTCTGCAAAAAAATATATAAATTAATTAATTAATTAATTAAAAAAAAGGAAACCTCATTCCCAAGAACAGTCATGCTTCATGCTGGAAATCACCAATTGGCTTTCTGCCTATGGAATTTGCTGTTCTGAAAATTTCATATAAATGGGAACATATGAGTTTTGACCTTCTGTTCTTGTTTTCATTCATCTAGCACAATATTTTTAAGGCTCTTCCATGATGAAACATATATCAGTGATTCATTGTCTACGATGGCTGAGTAATATCTGTTGCATGACTCTGGTGTATTTTGTACACCCATTCATCTGCTGGCAGACATTTGGGTCTTTTCGACCTTTTCACCTATTGTGAATAGTTCTTCTATAATTACTGGACAAAGACTTGCTTGAATTCTTTTCTTTTCTTTCTTTATTTCTTACTTACTTTCTTTCTTTTTTGCTTTGGATGTGTGTGTCTGTATCTGTGATGTAAGTGTGTGTGTGTGTGTGTGTGTGTTGTATGCACGTGCATGTACCCTGACAGTGCCCCAAACATTCTGCAGCAGATTCATTACAACTTCTATTGAGATAAAGAGGAAAAAAAAGAATCCTAAAATTAGTATATCACTACAAAAATACCTTGATTGGGCTGGAGAGATGGCTTAGCAGTTAAGTGCTTGCCTGTGAAGCTTAAGGACCCCGGTTCGAGGCTCAACTTCCCAGGACCCACGTTAGCCAGATGCACAAGGGGGCGAACGCGTCTGGAGTTCGTTTGCAGTGGCTGGAGGCCCTGGCGCGGCCATTCTCTCTCTATCTGCCTCTTTCTCTCTGTCTGTCACTCTCAAATAAATAATTTTTTAAAAAAATACCTTGATTATCTAAAACAATTGTATTAGTTTCTTTTCTAATGATAACCTTCTCAACAATTACAAATAATTTTTTGTTTGTTTTTCAAGGTAAGGTCTTACTCTAGCTTAGGCTGACCTAGAATTCACTATGTAGTCTCAGCATGGCCTCAAACTCACAGTGATATTCCCACCTCTGCCTCCCAAGTGCTGGAATTAAATGTGTGTACCACTGCGCCCAGCAATAAAAATATTTGTTAACATTCCGTGTGTTAAATATGCCTTGGTTTTTCTGGCTATCTAAAGGTCCCCAGCCACAAGTCATTCATTTTCATGCAAAAGGAAATGCTTAACTCAATTGACTGTAGGTCCTGAGAAGGTTTTAAATCAGAACCCTGGGCATAATATTGCCATACTCAATATGTGCCCTCAAAATACAGATTGTAAAAAAAAAAACAACAATACAAGTTGTGTAGCATTTTATGGATAACAACAAAGGAAATACCTACCACCCAAAATACCATGACCTATCCTATAAAGCCACTTTAAATGGATTGTTCAAATTGAGAAATATGAAGGCAGAATTCAGTGTCCAGGAATGCTATATTATTTGAAAATATCTTATCAGGGCTGGAGAAATTGCTTAGTGGTTAAGGCGCTTGCCTGGAAAGCCAAAGGACCCAGGATTGATTCCCCAGGACCCACATAAGCCAGATGCACAAGGTGGCACATGTGACTAGAGTTCATTTGCAGTGGCTGAAGGCCCTAGCATGCCCCATCCTTTCTCTAGCTGCATCTCTTCTCTCTCCCTCTCTTTCTCTCTCTCTCTCATAAATAAATAAAATAAAAATAAATTTAGGGCTGGAGGGATGGCTTAGCGGTTAAGGTGTTTGCCTGCAAAGCCAAAGGACCCAGGTTTGATTCCCCAGGACCCACTTTAGCCAGATGCACAAGAAGGTGCACGCATCTGGAGTTTGTTTGCAGTGGCTGGAGGCCCTGGCATGCCCATTCTCTCTCTCTCTCTCTCTCTCGCTCTCTCTCGCTCTCTCTCGCTCTCGCTCTCCCTCTCCCTCTCCCTCCCTCTTTCTCTGTCAAATAAATAAAATAAATAAAAAATAAATTTTAAAAATAAAATATCTAGCCAGGCGTGGTGGCACGCGCCTTTAATCTCAGAACTCAGGAGGCAGAGGTAGGAGGATCACCATGACTTTGAGGCCACCCTGAGCCTACATAGTGAGTTCCAGGTCAGCCTGAGCTAGAGTGAGACCTTACCTTGAAAAAAAAAGAAAGAAAGAAAGAAAGAAAGAAAGAAAGAAAGAAAGAAAGAAAGAAGGAAAATATCTTATCAAATCTTTATCATCCCTCATCCTTTGTAAGAGGATAACTTGTGAAATTGTCCTTTTATTATATACTACAAGATTAAAATTATTTGTATGTTATTTATGTATGAATCACATTAAAATGCCAGAATAAGCTACTTTTTGGTATGGGAGTGGTAAACTGTTGGATTCCTTAATAATTAATGTCATTTTAGATATTTTAATCAAGAGTCAATTCAACTGGTATCTTCAAAAATAAGCAAGAACCTTAGAACTGATCTAAAAAAAAATGGAAGGAAGTAAAAATACATACAATACTATAAATTCTGAAGAAAGTGTTGAAGATCTTAAGATGTGCAAGAAACAGTTTCATATAATGAGATTATTAAGTACTGAGAAGGTTAAACAGAAGCCAGGTGAGAAGATCTCTGGAGAAGCAGGAAAGAATGGCTGCTAATCAGTGCAGATCAGTTGCATGGCCAAAACCATGTGGACCTGCCACTGGGAAGTGCTTCTCCTTGCACATCAGCAGCTCTGCTAGCATGACCAGTGGAAGCTGAGGAAGAGCTTTGTCCTACACATACCAGCCTTGTAAGATCAGGAGGATCTGCAGGAAAGCACTGGGGACAGGTATGAGTGTCCCAAGAACACCCCCAGGCAACATTCCCCAACCTTTCCTCTCCATAACCCACCACCAAGAACAGAGACTACAGGAAGCCGGCTGTTCCCACTTTCCCTTCCGACACACAGCACCAAACCAGCCAAACTAGCCAAGCTGAAAGTGTATCAACTGACTTCAAGACTCAGTGTAACTGGCTAGAAATTCTCTCCAAGAGCTAACATGCCTTAACTTCAAATCTGGTTCTGTAGGTTTGTACTGCAAATTGCATCTTCCATATCAGGGCAGGGTGCCAAAGCAAACCACCACAGGGAGGGGAAGAATCCAGAACCCTTCCCCAATCAAGGGTCTATTCCTCCATGTCTCACCTAGATGATCCACCCTTTGTTGACCTCTACATATCCATCCTCACTGTCTCCCCAAATGGCAGCCAGGGTGATCTCGTGAAAATATTCATGGAATCTTTCAGCTATATCCTCCTTGGCTTATCACCACTCCTCTTACCACCAGACATCTTCTGTTTCTATTGTCCTGCCTTTGGGCACGTTACTACACTCTTCCTCATTTGGATACTGCTTCAGGGGTTTTCCATCTGCTGTTCTTTGGCCTGGAAGTGTCTGCTTCCAGCTGTATTTAACCTTCAGGATGGCTTCACTTCACTGATGGGTACATCTGAGGGTTTCTCAACCCTGGCATAACCTAGATTTGTAGCCAGATTTTTTTTTCTAGATAGGGTCTCACTCTAGCTCAGGCTGACCAGGAATTCACTATGTAGTCTCAGGGTGGTCTTGAACTCATGGCAATCCTCCCACCTCTGCCTCCCAGTGCTGGGATAAAAGGCTTGTGCCACCACGCCTGGCTGTAGCTAGAATCTTAGTGTGTGTGTAAGGAGTACCTTATGCACTGATTTAAACCCTGTAACTTTAGCAAAACAATGATATTTATCTGACACAGAGCAAAGACCAGACAGTAAGTCAACTGTTCGTCATATATAATCCACCTCGCCTATCAGGCTTGCAGTTGAAGCTCAAAAAAGCTCTTATGTGGAACTAAGATTTGGCCCAGGCACTGTTTCAGCACCCACTCACGTGGCCAGTACGTAATTTTCTGGCCACCCATGAGGCTCTGAGGCTGGGTGCCCAAAGCCTTTGTGGAGTAAACAGGGCAGTCTTCTAATGTCTGAGGGGAGAATGCCGGGTACCTTTCAGAGACCAGCTACCCTGTAACTTGTCTTCCTGATAACTTGCTTGACCAATGGCTATGATCCCTACTCAGAACCTCAGGCCTGTCAGGTCCTTGGGTATTTAAGGTACTTGAGCTGCCAGCTGTCTCACTTTTGCCTGAGAACTGTGAAAAATAACATGTTTTCTCTTGAGCACAGCAAGAGAACCACAGAAGTAGACTTTTAATAGGCAGAATTTACTATGGGGGCAAGTTCCCCAGAGAATCCTATTGAAGAAAACTATTGTCTTCTCTTCCCGGGTGGAGCCTTTGAGCTCAATTCCCTTATAAGAAGGAACTTTGTTCCAAAAGCACAGACTTTATTATGACCTGTCTATTTACTAACAAAGATATAATATGATACTTATTTTTTTCCTGGCAACTACTTATTAAATATATTATTAGTAATCATGTCTTCAATATTTTCTCTGCTTGTTATGTGGCTTTAATATAATATATAAAAAAGCAATATCTCATAATTTCCACAAAAGTACAATCTATCATAATATAGCATGAAGAGGCAGATGTAGGGTTCAAATTGATGTGATTGGCTCCAGATCAAGCTAATAAATGCATATGGCCTTGACACCACATAAATAGGTTTTCCTTACTGTGTATGACTAATATTCTATTGAATTGACGGAAACCTTTACCCACTCATCTGTGAATAGACACTTAAGTTTGTTTCTTCCTTTTACCTGTTATAAATACGGCTTCTGTGAACACTCACATACAAGTCTTTCTGTTCCTGTGTTGTACAAAACTTTTCCCCGAAATGAAACATCCTATTCTGGAAGGAGGCTCTACGAAGTTCCAAATGAAAATGGAGGGTGTTGAGGCTCAGGAAATAGATAAGGCTTGGAGTGTGAACGCCTCACAAGTGGCAGGAAGCTCCCGAAATTTGTGAGTTTAACAAAGCCTCTTCCCAAAGTTATATAAGCAGTAAAAACTGCTTAGGAGAAGAAACAGCAGCGCTGATTCCAAGTTATACAGCAAGCTCCAAGCGTGCAGCCTTCAGGTGATGCTTTTAAATTACCCTTACTCTTGTAAGTAACCCCAATAAATTCGCTGTTTCGCTAAGCTAGACTTGAACAGAATCATTTCTTTTATCTGCCATCAGTGCTCTATCTAGGATGAATAGACACATATCCCCAGGAAAAGCTAACACCCTGTTTTCAATCATTAGAGATATTTATATTACGGAATGGAAATTCTGAGTGATACAGTAATTCTGTGTGTCAGAGAACCGACGGTTTTCCATAGTGATGGCACTATGATGCCACGGCAATGCCTGAAGGCTCGAATTTAACAATATATTTGCAAAATCAATAACAATGACAAGCAGGTAAACATCAAACAAGTGGACTTGGCCCAGTCTCCATAACCAGTGACAAACTCTCTGCATTGCCAATTTTGCCCCTCCAGCCAGGCTGATCAGCCTGGGAAAAATTCCATTCTGAGCCCACAGCTCTCCATGTCAGTCTTCCACAGTCCTGGCATATCCAAAATGTCTTCAGGTCTATGCCAGAAACCATGGCTCATTTTCGTAGTCCAAATGATGGCCTTGGTGGGTCTCGACACAGGGATTTCAACACGGCTTTACATTGCCGCATCTCTGTAGCTCTTGGAACTGGCTCAGCTCCATAGAGTGGCCTTCGTGGGTATCATACAGGGATTTCAGCCCTTTCACATTGCAGTAGTTCCTGCAACCATGTGCACTTCAGAACCCACCTCCCTGCATTTCACATGCTTCCAAAACCAGCACCAGGTGGGTGGCATAGCCAAACTTGTAATTCCAGGAGAGAATAGGACCTGACCTTTGAAGAGCAGGTTATCATTTACCAGTCTTCTTTCAAGCCACCTCCTTTCAAAAGAATGTGCATTCTTACTGTCTTTAGCCTCCCACGGCTCACCCTTGGGGCATCATTCCCATTGTCCAGAACAGTTTGCCCACCTTTAATGGTGGTGATCTCCTTAACAATCACAGCTTTAAGTAACAAAACACAAGTCTCTGTACCTAACAACCTCAAACTTGTTTTAATTTTTCTGTGATAAACTGTGCATCTTTCATATCTTTCTGCTCTATGCCTTCTGCCAAGCACACAAGTGTCCATTACATTTAAATTGAACCTTGTTCAAATTCCCAAGGCATAAGTGGAAGAACCCAGCCAACCTTTCTGCCAGTAGCTCAGTTTCAACAAAGTTTTCTCCTTCCCCTTTAAACTCCATAAGCCAAGCCTTTACAGTCCACAGTTTTCTGTGTTTAGAATTTTTTAACTTTCATCAGAATTGCCAACAAAGATCTGCTCACAAAACTGCATGGCTTCTCCAGTCAAAAGTGTCAAATTCTGGACTAGAGAGAGAGATGGCTTAGCGGTTAAGTGCTTGCCTGTGAAGCCTAAGGACCCTGGTTCGAGGCTCGGTTCCCCAGGACCCACGTTAGCCAGATGCACAAGGGGGTGCATGCGTCTAGAGTTCATGTGCAGTGGCTGGAGGCCCTCTTTTAAATTTTTTTTATTTATTTATTTGAGAGAGAAAAAGGCAGAGATAGAGTGAAAGAATGGGCATTCTAGGGCCTCTAGCTACTGCAAACAAACTCCAAACACATGTGCCACCTTATGCATCTGGCTTACGTGCTTACTGGGGAATCGAACCTGAGTGTTAGGCTTCACAGGCAAGCGTGTTAACTGCTAAGCCATCTCTCCAGCCCAAATCCCTTCACATTCCTCCTACAAATATATTCCAAAAGACCAAAAACCACATGGTCAGATTCACTGTTAGTACCAATTTTCTGTTGTACCTTACCATTGCTGGAACAACCAACCAACCAAAAGCAGATTATGGGAGGAAAGATTTTATTTGAGGCCTTCAGATTCCAGGAGAAGTATCATCACTGGGGAAGAAGCTGGTTCACTTCATCAGACATCTACAGCAGAGAGAGAAGTAAGTGGACAGCCAGAGCTCAAGATGATTCTTTTTTTCTAAATATTTTATTTTATTTACTTATTACAGAGAGAAGGACAATGGGTATTCCAGGGCCGCCAGCCACTGCAAACAAACTGCAGATGCATGTGCCACGTTGTGCATCTGGCTTATATAGGTCCTGGGGAGTCAAACCTGGGTCTGTAGGCTTCACAGGCAACTGCCTTAAAAGCTACAGCCCTCAGGCTGGTTCTTAACATACCCTTAGGGCTGGACTCGAGATATACCCCCAGTGACACACCTGCTCCAGCAAGACTCCACCTGCTGAAGACTAATTAGAAAGCTCAATCAATAATACTTGAGTCTATGGGGAGGTCAAAGCATCCAAAGCACCACAGACCTGTTCCAGCATTGGGAAGAATTGTTTGAACAGAATGTCCTTCTGGTTTTCCAGAGAAAGCTTCTGCTTATTCTCTCCTGCATACTCGTCCTGGGAAAACATGGAACTCCAGACTCACACTCACATGGAGATAACCACTGGCCTCAGAGCAGGAGCACTGCCTAGGCTGAGTCAAGCCTAACTGAAAAGGGAAGAAGGACCTGACATTGTCACAATGTATGATGTTGTACAAGACAGTTGGCTTCGTGGGCAAGATTACACGTTGTCTCTGAAGCCACTCATTTTTAGCTACAAAAATGAAAATATTTCCAACAGCCAACAAGAGCACATAGTCATTAATGCATAAAGAAGCTGGAATTGGAAGAACTTCGGTCAAGATGGTGGCCTCCTAGCCATGTTTCAGCTCCGGGGGTAATATCAGGCAAGAACTGTGGGGCTCCAGTTTGAGTAGGCCATAGCAGACCTCCACTGGGTGGGCATGAAGGGGCACAGTTGGGAATCTTCTGAGTCCCACGCTCTCAGGTAGCCCACTACACCCTTGAGTTCCCTCAACCATTCACCCCAGCCACCACACTATGGACTCCCCCACCAGGTTCACTGCTACACTATCCACAGGCTCCTCAGACTGTGCCCACAGCTCACACACTGGGCTGCCTGCATCTGTGACCCACACTTGCCTCAGTCTTGGTAGGCTGGCCTGCAGGCTGCCTTGGTGCCCCTGCTTGCAGTGCCTCCACCCCATGTGCTGCCTGCGGGCATCCTTTGGGCACTGTTCCTGCCTCCCCCACACTAGCCAACTCTCTGATCAGGCCTGTGCTGTGGAACCCAGTGACCCCCACCATCTCTCCAACACCCCTTCTAGTGATTTCTTGGGGCATCACCTCAGCTTGAGTTGACCTAGACAATGTTCCTCCTCTGAGGTCAATGTTTATCTCCATGTGAGTGAGAATATTAGGCAACTGCCTGCCAGGGGGGACCAGTGAGCCCTCCATAACCTGTCCATCTGGGAACAATAGAAGAGCAAGGGCCAGTGCCACAGCCCTGGAGCCACACGCAAGACACAGCTGAGAGAAGGTCACAGAGATCCCAGATCTGCAGCTGCACTTAAGCACCAGCCCAGAGGAGCACTTACACCCTCCACAACCTGGGCGTCTTTATCCTTGAAAGTAGACTAAAAGATTCAACAGTCAACAGGAGTATGGGAGGAAGGCCTGAAAATAAGGGCCCTGGGGAGGGTGGGATAAAGCCTAACCTTGAAACTTTTTTGGCTCTGGCCTGTAATTCCCAGTACCAGAAATAAGTTGATAGCCACAATGAGCTGTTGATCAGAGAGACCTATGAGGTCACCACAAGACAGGCTTCTGTCAAAGCACTTGATTTCCAGCCGGGCGTGGTGGCGCACGCCTTTAATCCCAGCACTCGGGAGGCAGAAGTAGGAGGATCGCTGTGAGTTCGAGGCCACCCTGAGACTACATAGTGAATTCCAGGTCAGCCTGGGCTAGAGTGAAACCCTACCTCGAAAAACCAAAAAATAAAAAAAAATTTTAAAAAAGCACTTGATTTCCAACTGTGGTAAAAAGTAAGACTTGGGCTGGGCTGGGCTGGGCTGGGCTGGGCTGGAGAGATGGCTTAATGGTTCAAATGCTTGCCTGCAAAGCCTAAGGACCCATGTTCCACTCTCCAGATTCCACGTTAGCCAGAAGCACAAAAGTGAGCAAGTGCAAGGTCGCACATGCCCACTAGATGGCACAGCATCTGAGGTGTGATTGCAGTGGCTGAGGCCCTGGCAACAATTCTCTCTGTCTCTTTCTCACACTCTCGCTCTCTCTTAAAAAAAGTAAGACTCTTTCTGAAGGCACCATATGCTGCTGACACAGAACACTGAGAAACCCCGCTGGATCTGGAAGAGAGCCAATCCCTACACAGTTAGTCCATCTAGTGCTAGAAAGTGCAATACGAGCCACTAGAGCAAAGCAGCCAACAATGGTGTGAGCAAGCAGGGTTCTCGGCTACTCAGACCAACCACCCTGACAAGATGTAGGCACCAGTGCAATGGTGGCACACAGCCTTGGTGGGTAACCAACGGCTTTCTGATTGGCTAAGCGATCTACTCAGTAGAAAGGAGACTATATTTGGAACTTTGAACCAGGCCAGAATCCTATGGAGACAAAGATTATGTTCTCCAATGACAAGATCTCACTAGTCTTTGGAAAAAAGAGAGGGAACACCTGCCAGAATTTCTTTAAATCAACAATCCTTAGCCCCTTTAGCCTATGCTGACTTCACTCTCCACTGGAAAATCTGTTTTTCTTTTTCATAAGGTAGCAAGACAAAGGAGATAAACTACCCCTCTCACTTCATCCAAAGTCCAGGTGAAACCACAGAGGAATTGGGGAGATGAGCAAGAGTGCTGCTTCCAGAACCTGAGGAGAGAATCAGCCCATCACACCTCACCAAGGCCCCAGCTGGAACCACAGAGTAATTGGAGAAATGAGCAAGAGTGCTGCTTTCTTGGTGAACCTGGTACCAGCACAAGGGTGAAGGAGATAGACACAGAGAACACTCAACTCCTTCCAAACCAGATATCCAGAGACATAGAGTCTCCCAAGACCTCATCACTGAAGTAGACCTAAAACAAACCCAACATGGCTCAGGGAAATTCATGGAAGAGGGGGCAGAAAGATTGTTAGAGCCACATGTTGGAACATTGTGCACAGAGACATTGCTTCTTACCCATAACTGATGGCTAACCCCATAATGCACAACCCACATTCCCCAACAAGGAGGGTCCCTGCAGAGGGGGGAGGACAGGGAAGAGGCTAACGATGGTACCAACATGGCTATATACACACTGTGTACATAACTAATAAAAAAAAGAATTAAATTTAGGGGGGCTGGTGAGATGGCTTAGCAGTTAAGGTCCTTGCCTACAAAGCCAAAGGACCTAGGCTTGATTCCCCATGCACAAGGTGGTACATGTATCTGGAGTTTGTTTTCAGCAGCTAGAGGCCCTGGCACACCCATTTTCTCCCTCTCTCTCTCTCTCTCTCTCTCTCTTTCTCTCTCCTGCTTTCTTTCTCCTCTCTCTCTCTCTGTCCTCTTTCAAATAAATAATAAAAATATTTTTAAAAAAGAGTGCTGCCTCCATGGTGAGCCTGACAATAAGCACCAGGGTGAAGGAGACAGACCCTGAGGACACTCAACACCTACCAAAGCAGAGATCCAGAGGCTCCTAAGAGCTCATCACTGAAGTAGACTTTAAAAACACCCACCATGGCTCAGGGAATTTTATGGAAGAGGGGACAGAAAGACTGTAAGAGCCACAGGTTAGGACGTCATACCCAGAGGCATTGCCCCTCCCTAATAACTGACTGCTGCTCTCACAATGCATAACTCACAACCCCATGTGGAATACCAGCAACCCCACTGAGTAGGGCCCCCAGAGGAATGCAGTCAGGGATGGGGGGAAAATGGTGTCTCCATACAAAGTATGTCCTTAATAAATAAAAAAAAAAAACTGAAATTTTATGGCAGCAGTATATTACAAAGGAATCAAGAAAGAAAAAATCAAACATTAGAATTGGTTAAGAAATATGGGCTGGAGAGATGGCTTAGTGGTTAAGCACTTGCCTATGAAGCCTAAGGACCCCGGTTCGAGGCTCAACTCCCCAGGACCCACGTTAGCCAGATGCACAAGGGGGCGCACACGTCTGGAGTTCGTTTGCAGTGGCTGGAGGCCCTGGTGCGCCCATTCTCTCTGTGTCTGTGTCTCTCTCTCTGCCTCTTTCTCGCTCTGTCACTCTCAAATAAATAAATAAATAAACAAAAAAAAAAGAAAGAAATATAGTCTAGGGCTGGAGAGATGGCTTAGTGGTTAAGCGCTTGCCTGTGAAGCCTTAGGACCCAGGTTCAAGGCTCGACTCCCCAGGACCCATGTAAGCCAGATGCACAAGGTGGCACATGCATCTGGAGTTCGTTTTCAGTGGCTGGAAGCCCTGGTACACCTCTCTCTCTCTCTCTCTCTCTCTCTTCTTCTTCTCTCTCTTCTTCTTCTTCTTTGTCTGTCACTCTCAAATAAATAAATAGAATAAGAAATATAGTCTAGTTCACAAAAAGTCACAAGGAAAACATTTAAGCCTCTGGGGTGGAACAGTTTTAACCCTGAACAAACGAATTCATGGTAACAGGCCTTGTAAACTGACTGCAATTGGAAACTTGAAAAAAACATGATAAAAGTCCAGTCCAGATAGCTTTGAGTGACTTTGATTAATGAGGGGAAGTGATCTTAAAAAGATGAAGAAAAGCCAGGTAGCACACACCTTTAATCCCAGCACTCAGGAGGCAGAGGTAGGAAGATGGCCATGAGTTCAAGGCCACCCTGAGACTACATAGTGAATTCCAGGTCAGCCTGGTCTACAGCAAGACCTTGAAAAAACAAACAAACAAAAAGATGGAGACATACATGGGCTGGACTCATCTTGGTACTCAATAACAGCCATAATTGTTTGTCCCAATGATATACTGAGATAGATAATGAGTCTCTGCATTACTGGTTTTGAGAGCAGTGGAGCCTTTCTTGGTTTGGGGTGGGCTTATCTTAGGGGTCAGAGTGCCAGTCACTCAATGATTACTAAAACTCTCAAAGCCAATGGTTATCGAGTTCTTGTCTTGTGACCCACAAAGAATGGCTAGTACAGACACAGTAGAAGGATAGTAGAAGGACAGATTAAACAGGTTTATTAGAATATAAAGCATAAAGTGAAATTAAGTCAGAAGGGATAGATTGGATTGGTTACTTTGAGTGCATGTGAGGGCTGCTAATGGCTGATGAGTTAAGAGGACTAGGCCAGCCAACATTTTGGGAAGTCAGCATAAATTGGGGTTTTTCGCCTTTTGGAAGTCAGGGATTTTGTGAATTTCAGTTCCTGGGCTCTGCTTCCTGGGCCCATTATATAATCTCTGGGCTCATTGGCTCTGCCGTACCTTATGGATATCTGTTTATTCTTTTTCGACTTGTACCCCTGACTAGCAGTCTACAAAATAGCACTACCTTACCTTATCAAACAAATCTGGTAACAAGTCTGTTTGGAGGAAGGACGTACCATAGTGGATGTTGAAGGGGCTGTTGTAGGCTGAAGAACACTTGGGAGTCACATGGAATCTTAAAAGTTCAACTGGGAAGCCGGGAGTGGTGGTGCACACCTTTAATGCCAGCACTCAGGAAGCAGAGGTAGGAGGATCACCATGAGTTCAAAAAATAAAAGTTCTACTGGGAGACTGAACCAAGACTGGAACAAGACTGCATCTCTAGTGCAAGCTTACTGAGAGGTCTGCAAAGCTAGATTAGCTCTTTCAACATTCACAGAAGGTCCAGCATGCCAGTCTATGTAGAGATATTTAGTGTTGAGAGCCTCACTCACAAGCAGATGTTTGAGTCCTTTGCATGAGGCATATGAGTGAAATTGCTGTCAGTCTTCACCTGGCATTGTTCTCCTATGATGGACAGACTGTAGAAGGGAAGAAGGTCTGAGGATCCCTTCAGAATTAGCCTGATAACGGATGAAGCAAGCTTTGAAAATGGACCATAAAGTTGAAGGAATTCCTATACCTGTGAAGAGGCTCAAATATAATTTGGAAGGCTTTGGTTCCCATATGTGTGGCTTGAAGAAAATGTGAGATATTACATTGAGAGGATCCCGTGAGCAACAGCAGGTTTTCTGGGCTCCATCATCATTTTTTTTTCAAATTTTTATTAACAACTTCCATGAATATAAAAAATATCCCATGGTAATGCCCTCCTTCCCCCCCCCCACTTTCCCCTTTGAAACTCCACTCTCCATCATATCCCCTCCCCATCTCAATCAGTCTCTCTTTTATTTTGATATCATGATCTTGTCCTCCTCTTCCATAATCATTTCTTATAGGTGGCTGTGAAGTCCTGATTTGTTTTCTTCAGCCATGCCCTAGTGACGTAAGAGAGTATGGCTGGGAAGTAAGGTAGCCTAGAGAAGAAGCCAGCCTACCTGATGTTTAGCCTGTCAATCAGGTTCACTGTTACCTGGTGAAATGTCACAGTGGTTCTTCTGGTGGCATTATGGACGCCTGAGTTGGGAGCCAGATATATAATAGGGCCAAAATCTCAGGGGTATGTTTAATACGATGAGCAGTGAGCAGACCCCTTTCTCTCCAGGCGGCCGTGTGAGTGTGGGTCACGTGAGAAGCACAGGTCAAATCTGTGTAAAAATTAAATCGCATTCCTGTCCCCATCCAAGTGCCCTGCAGCTGGAGAGACCTAGTGAAGGCAATTAGCTCTGCTGAGGGGAGGGGCTGCTGTCATGGTATTACCCAGAAGGGGCTCAGATTCTATGACCTTTGTGAGGCTCGCTACTGCATGCCCTCAAAATCTGTATCTGCCACCATAAAACTTCCATCTGAGGCTCGGGTGACCACAGATCAAACTGGAGAATCCCAAATTCTGCAAAACTTTGTCATGTCCAAGATTTTGGTTTGGTTTGGGGAGTGGTTTGTTTGTTTTCACTGTGGTCCCCATGGTTAAAATGAAATCCTTACAGTAATCTAAAATTACCTTATCTGAGCTCAAGATTAATAGGTCATCTACATAGTGAAGGAGGCTACTCCCAGAGGGCCAATTTAAGGGAGAACAGATATTATGGGAAACTTTTCTCCTGGGGTGGCATGAGCACACGTCTTCTCTCTGGATAGGGCACAGACAACGAACCAAAGGATGATTATAACAAAAACCGTTTTGGAACCAGTGAATTTATTGGGGTGATTTACAGAGCGGTGAAGGGTTGCCTGCAGGAGCAATAAATGACTCAAGCACAGCTGTTCCACAAGAAGCCACATCCCACCCAGGATGACCACCCACTGAAGCTGAGCCTCCACAGCAAGCTGCATCTTTGCAGCTCCCTGCGCCACTTGGAGGAAGCTCCATCCGAGTCTCTCCCCAGCAGCTGTTTCCCCTTTATATAGCCTGGGGGGAGTGCAACCCTTTACCAGACTTGCTGACATCCTGAGTCTCTGCAACTTCCTTCCTCCATGCCCTGCCCACAGTAAGGAATGTTTCAGTTTCTCCTTCCTCTCTTCAGGAGCTCCCTCTCTCTCTCTCTCTCTCTCTCTCTCTCTCATAAATAAATACACTGTTTTTAAACTTTTTTAAACAAATTCTGCCAGGCATGGTGGCACACACCTTTAATCCCAGCACTCGGGAGGCAGAGGTAGGAGGATCTCTGTGAGTTCAAGGCCACCCTGAGACTTCATAGTGAATTCCAAGTCAGCCTGAGCTAGAGTAAGACCCTACCTCAAAAAATAAAATAAAATAAACAAGTTCCAAGCTTCCAATATACAATGGCATAAAATAAACATTCCCATTCCAAAAAGGAGGAATGGGACCACAGCAAAGAAAGACTGGGCCAAAGGAAGACCACACCCCCTCGGGGAAATCGCCGAATTCTGCAGATCCACATCCAGCGTCTCGGGCCTACTGATACCATCTGGACTCTAACAGCCTTATGTAGCCAACAGCCTGTCCATTTTGGTCACCTGGAGTACTTGGGCATCTACTTGGGCTGGCTCCATTCCCTGCCTGCAGCTTACCATGATAGAATGGGCACACCAGGGCCTCTAGCCACTGCAAATGAACTCCAGACACATGTTCCACCATGTGCATCTGGCTTATGTGGGGACTGGAGAATCGAACCTGGGTACTCATGCTTCATAGGCAAGTGCCTTAACCATTAAGCCATCTCTCCAGCCCTAGTCTGTCATTTTTAAGGAATTCACTATGTAGTCTCAGGGTGGCCTTGAACTCATGGCAATCCTCCTACCACTGCCTCCCAAGGGCTGGGATTAAAGATGTGTGCCACCACGCCCAGTTTTCAGTAGCTTTTTAAATTTAACCTCTCTCCTTTGAAACGAATTTACATTTTTACAAGCTAGAATCTTCAATGAGTGAGGTATGCCCCTTTACTAATGTCCCAGTGTGAAATTCAAGTTTATTTTTATTTTTATTTTTGGTGTTTTGAAGCAGGGGTAGACTGACCTAGAATTTATTTTATAGACTTACTCTATAGACCCAAACTGGCCTCGAACTCATGGCAATCCTCCTACCTCAGCCTCCAGGTGCTGGGATTAAAAGCATGTGCCACCACACCTGGCCATACATCTTAATTGTGCAGATTTCTTTAACAATTACAGCTGCTTTCTCTGCACCATGTCCACATAACATTTGCTAAAGCTCCTTTGTCACATGTATAGATATCAATCTTCCCCTTCTCCCTCCCTCCCTTTCTCCCTCTCTCCAACAGCAGTGAGCAGTAACCATGACACAGTCTGGATGCTATTCTGACTTAAATTTCATTGGCCCAACCAAATAGCCCATTACTTTTAAATTCAGCTTCACTTAAGTTTTCAGGACATGGGCAGAATGCAGTTAGTTTCTTTGCCAGAATGTAACGTACATGACCAATGTCCAATTCCTGATGAGTGCTCATTTCACTCTGAAACCTAGTGAGCCCGGTCTGTAACGCACGCCTTTCTATCGGCACTCTGGTCTTCCACACTCCCACTAGACTGGATCATCAAGTGATGCTTACAGAATTCTAGGGCTTCTCTAGTCCACATATTCAAACTCTTCCACACAGGGTTTCACACCAGAGTGAACCCGTTCATGTCTTTGCAAGGAACTGCACTGCAAGAACGCTTTCCCGCACTGTTTGCATGCATGTGGTTTCTCACCACTGTGAATCTTTCCATGGTACCAAAGAGAGCTGTGGTAAGTGAAGGCTTTACCACACAGCTTACATACATAGGGTTTCTCTCCACTGTGAACCCTTTCATGGTCCTGAAGGGAACTGTGAAGAGTGAAGGCTTTACCACACTGCTTACATATGAAGGGTTTAACTGTACTATGAGTTTGTTCGTGTCTTTGAACCTGATTCAAAGAAGTAAAGGCTTTCCCACACTGCCTACAGACGCAGGGCTTTTCTCCACTGTGAATCCTCTCATGGCGTTGAAGGGAACTGGAAAAAGTGAATGCTTTTCCACAGGGCTTACATACATAGGGTTTCTCTCCATTGTGAGTTCTTTCATGGCGGTGAAGAGAACTGTAAAAAGTGAACACCTTTCCACACTGCTTACATACACAGGGCTTTTCTCCACTGTGAATCTTTTCATGGTATTGAAGGTAACTGTTTTTACTAAAGGCCTTTCCACACTGCTTACATATGTAGGACTTTATTCCTGTGTGAGTCTGTTCATGTCTTTGAACCTCACTCAGACAAGAAAATGGTTTCCCACAGTGCTTACATCCATAGGATTTCTCTCCACTATGAATGCGCTCATGTCTCTGTAAGGATCTGCACAGTGTAAAGGCTTTCCCACATTGCTTGCATCCATAGGGTTTCTCTCCAGTGTGAGTCCTTTCGTGGTGATAAAGGGAATTCTGGGTTCTGAAGGCTTTTCTACATTGCTTACATACATAGGGTTTCTCTCCAGTGTGAGTCCTTTCATGGTGATGAAGGGAATTGTGTGTAGTGAAGGCTTTACCACATTGCTTACATACATAGGGCTTTTCTTCACTGTGAATCCTTTCATGGCATCGTAAATAGTTGGAATGAGTGAAGGCTTTCCCACAATGCTTACAGTCATAGGGTTTCTCTCCATTGTGAATCCTTTCATGATATCGAAGGACACTGTGAACATAAAAGGCTTTGCCACACTGCTTGCATTCATAGGGTTTCTCACCACTGTGAATCCGCTCATGTCTTTGCAAATATCTGTACAGCATGAAGGTTTTTCCACATTGCTTACACACATAAGGTTTTTCTCCTGTGTGAATCTTTTCATGACACCGAAGGGAAGTTTGCGTAGTGAAGGCTTTCCCACACTGCTTACATCCATATGGTTTCTCGCCAGTGTGGATCCTTTCATGGCATCGCAAGGAGCCAGAATGAGCAAATGCTTTCCCACAGTACTTACAATCATAGGATTTCTCTCCACGGTGAACCTTCCCATGGCATTCAAGGTAAGTGGGATTAGTGAAGTCTTTACCACATTGTTTATACACATATAGCTTCTCTCCAGTATGAGTCCCTTCATGAATAAAACATGAACTGGAATCTGAAAAATCTTTACTACATAGCTCATACGTACACGGACCATCTCCCTTGTGTGTTATCACTTCTCTCTGAACATCTGCAGTGTTCCTGAATTCTTTCCTATACTTCTTGCACACATCTGGCTTCCTTGTAGCACGGATTCTTTCATACATTTCAGCAGGACTATGACGACCAAAGGCTTGCTGACGTTCATTAAGTTCATCTTCAGTCTGAGTACTCACACACAAGAAAAGGCACTGAGGTAAACTGAAGTCTTTTCTGCATTCCTTACATTCACACAGCTGCTTTGCATAGTTCTGATACTCATGCGGTTTGTGTCCTGTCTGGACTGTGACAGGCATATGAAGAGATGAGTGAGCATTGAGAAGATCTCCACACTCAAGCCTTTCACATGGTTTTAATCTGTGACGATTCTTCTTATATGAAACAGGATCTAGAATCCAGCTGAAATTTTCTCCACACTGACTCTCTTCTTTACGTTCACAGAGATACTTCCCCACTTGAATTCTTTAAAGAATGAGAAGTATGTTATTAAGGTTTTGTTAATTATTATTTTCCAGTAAGATGATGGTTTCATACATTGTAAAAATTTCTAAACATGAACGGAATATATAGCCAAATATTTATATATATAACCTTCCTTGTACCAACATTTTGGTGGCCATATACTTATATTATCAGAATGTATCAAGGATGTGGATTTTCTACATATAGCCAGTCAACCTGTATGTATTTTTTGAGAAAGTTTTCTGAGACAACATTAACGGGAAGTTGAGGTTATTTGTATTACTGGTTTGTTTTTAAAATTAGCTCTCATTCTAAGATTCTGGAGGAATACTGTTTGTTCTATGGGGGCAACTTACTGTAGATTTCTCCATAAATTTCTGTAGACATGTTCAAAGTTTTCACATCCCTGCTTTGTTCCTAAAATGCAAGCCCAGAAAATAATCACTGTCACTTACTAACATATGATAATTTATCACACTCTAGGTAGTCTCACAGCGTAATATGACCAGGCCTTATAATAATTACCAAACCTTCCCTTTGCACATTTCATATCATAGAGGTATGCTGATGAACAAGACATACTTGTTTGATAGGTGATTGAATAATAGAATGATTACACTCTTACCAACAGCAGCCAAGTTCCTAAAGGTTTCCTGCATCACATCTCTATAGAGCTTCTTTTGGGAAGGATCAAGCAAAACCCACTCTGCCAGGGTGAAGTTCACAGCCACATCCTCAAAAGTCACAGGCTCCTGAAATACAGCACATTTTATATATACATGAAAATATCATGAAGCACATTATTTGGTAGAATTAATAAATGCCAGTAAAATGAATGGAACAAAAATTCAAGTTAGCAAATTTAATATTACAATGCTTGAATGTTTACTAATGTGTCACTGGGAGCAGGCCTTGAGGTGCAGTAGTTCAGCCCTACTGGGTGTTCGTTAGCTCACTGTCTCTGCTACTCTCCAGATGCTGTGACAAGATGCGAAGCCTTGTGGGAATGAACTATGGAAAGAACCATGGGAACACCTCATATGGACCTTACAAATAACTGTTTTTAAGAATATTTCTATAGGATGCAACTTCCTATCTTGTAAATTGTTCAAAGTTAATACTACAACCATGTAATCCGCCTGCTGAGGACAATGGAACAAGATTTGCTATGCCTTTGCTCTGAACAACACAGACAAGCAATGTCGACAAGAAATGCTGGACAACAGCACTGAAACATCTCTGCCACACCCTCCAAGGCTCAGGGTCCATTGCGGAAGAGGTAAAGGAAACAATGTAAGAGCCAAAGGAAGGATACCACTCCTTACAATGCAACTGTCCAGACAGAAATTGGCCTCGATATGCATGACCTCGCAGTGCCTAACACTACCTACACAAGACCCTCATAATAGGAGAAAAAGATGATGACATCAAATTGAAAGAGAGACTAATGGAGAGAGGGAGGGGATATGATGGAGAGCGGAGTTGTGAAGGGGAAAGTGGGCGAGAGGAGGGAAATATCATGGTTTAATGTCTATAAGTATGGAAGTTGTCAATAATATATATATACATAAATAAGTAAATAATAAATAAATTTTATTTAAAAATTTAAGAAAATAAAACGTTTGCTCTATTGAGAAAAAAGAAAGAAAGAAAGAAAGGCTGGACAAGCTGACATGACCTTAAGCTATGCCCTTTGCTTTAACTCCTAAGTTTCTTGTTGGTACTCCTGACCTACAACAATGTATATATGTGTGAGATGTGCTGACCACCCCATTGAACTGAGCATATGAATTACCCACATAAATGTTGAAAGCAACCTGTGGGCTTAGAACACACGAGGGGTGTGTGTGTGTGTGTGTGTGTGTGTGTGTGTGGTGTTTCTGTGCCAGCAAAGTTCACTGGTCCTGCCCCTAAGTCCCTTCCTTTCATCAAATGTTTAAAGAATTTTTTAGAGTCCGAGTCCCTTGACCCTCACACACGTATCACTTTGTTTTTCCCCCTTTTAGTTTTTCGAGGTAGGGTCTCGCTGTAGCCCAGGTTGACCTGGAATTCACTATGCAGTCTCAGGGTGGCCTTGAACTCATGGCGATCCCTCCTGCCTCTGCCTCCCGAGTGCTGGGAGTAAAGGCGTGCGCCACCACGCCCGGCTTACATATTGCTATTTTTGCTGTTCAATAAAAACACCAGATCAGTGTCTGCCACAGGCTGGCAGGTTTTGCAGCAAGAACCTTTAACCATCCAAGCCATCTCCCCAGCCTGCCCTCACAAGAAAAAATTTAATTGTTTTCATACCTAGATAAACTCTCAAATTCATAAACCCTTTTCTGCAGCAGGCAGCAAGACTTCTCTTCATAGACAGTCTCAGTGTCCACGACTGGCCACCTAAGCACACCAACACTCTGTAGACAAAGGCCAAAGTAACTGAAGATGATGACTTTAACTTAGCCTCTAATTCGGGTAAACCTCCACCCAGCAATCCTTTCTGTTCCAAAGAAACAAGCTAGTACAAAGGCCCTCCTTCCATAACGCCTCCTTTTTAAACCCCAGTCCATGCCAGACACACACTGTCCAAATCACTGCTAAACATGTGATTAGCCTAACTGACTAAAAGAAGCCGAACAATTGAGGGGTACTAGGGTACAGCACAGGCGGGCAATCTTCCTGCCTCAACATCCCACATGATGGGATTACAACCTTGTGCTGCCATGCTCAGGTCAGGACACTAATGAAGCTGACTTCCTCAAGTCTCTCCTTCTTCCAGGCCTGTGATTTTTCAGGAGGCAGAGGCAGAAAGATAGCCACAGATTTGAGTCCAGCTTAGTCTATCTATACAGCAAATACCAAGCCAGTCAGAGCTCAGAAACCCTGTCTTAAAGTAAATAAAGAATAAAATAAAATAAAAATAAATAAAAACATTTTTAAACAACACTTAGTCATTATTTACATGACAAAAAAAAAAAAAAAATGAACTAGGCACACCTTTAATTCCAGCAGAGGGAGGCAGAGGGAGGAGGATCGCCAATTTGAGGCCACCCTGAGACTACATAGCGAATTCCAGGTTAAAGTGAACCTACCCTACCTCAAAAAAATCAAGAAAGGAAGAAATGTTATGTAGACCTGTGGTAGAAATGAAGCTAAAAATTGAACTGATTCACTGAGTTACTGTAAGAGTTAGTTGCTGAGGAGCTAAAACTTATCTTTGTCGGCAGATGGAAAAATCCCAAAGAAGGAACTGTCCAGAAAGGGCCCAAAGGGACGATAAGAAGGAAAGACAGTTTAGGCTAAAACAAAGTAAAATGGAGTTTATTGTTAGGGTGGCCTGACCACAGAAGTGATTGATTTGCAAATTATCACATATTAATTGTTCACTTACTCCTCTTGGCTATGAAAACTATAAAATGGAAATAAAATCTCTGCTCCCTTGGGGCCACAGCTTCTTTGGAGGGCTACCTCAAGCTTTTTGGCCCCCGGGTAATAAACTCCTCTACTTTTACTTATTCTGGAAATGGAGAATTTCTACAACAAACCCTATAAGAAAAAAAACTAAATATAAAGCTAGATATTTAATTTTCTCCCTGAAATCCAAGTATTACTTGCCTTTTTGTGTCTTGCTTTGCAAGCTCTTATGAAAAATAGAGAAGCAAAAAAAAATTAATTTTAAAAACACCATTCATGTCTGTAATCCCAGCACCCTAGACGCTGAAGCAGGAAGTTGCTGTTGAGTGAGAGGCCATCATGAGCTACAAAATGAATAAATTCAAAGCCAGCATATGCTAGAGAGTGAAACTACAACTGTTACCTGGCTAAATGGATATATTATGCCCATCCAGCTTCCCTTATGCCCATATATTAATGCTACTCTTCACCTTTGGTTAGAAAAGCTTCTCTTCAGCTGCCGGTGACCACTGGGGTGACTCAAATCACCACAGTGCTGAGAAGTGACAGTGGAGTGTTCGGAACTAAGTAAAATATTTATCACATCCCCCAAGGCTAAGGGATCATTGCAGAAGAAGTGATGGAAAAAATGTAAGAGCCAAAGGAAGGGGAGGAGTGCTTACAATGCTGTCATCCAGACATGGTTATGATGGCTGACACTCCCTACACAAGACCTGCATAATAGGAGGGGGAAGTGATGACATCAATATAGAAGAGAGACTAATTGGAAAGAAGGGATTCAATGGAGGGTGGCTTTGGGAGGGGGAAATGATGGTGGTGGGAGAAGATTATGATCTTGGTATATTGTCTATACTTAGGAAGTTGTCAATAAAAGATTTCTTTAAAAAGAAAGAAAGAAAACCAGAGAACCAGAGGGAGGTGGGGAAATGGAGGAGAGGAGAGGAAAAATTAACTGAGGATCATGCTCTTTTGAGTTAACAAGTCAAGTCAGGGTCAATGGTAGCTTAGAAGCCAGATCTGACTCAATTTTTAGTTTTGTTTTAGACAAAGTCTCATGTAGCCCAGGCTGGCCTTGAATGCCTGATCTTCCTGCCTCTACCTCCCAAATGCTGAGATTATAGGCAAGTGTCACCATATTTAACTTGAGTTTTAAGAGAAGTATTTTACGCCGGGCGTGGTGGCGCACGCCTTTAATCCCAGCACTCGGGAGGCAGAGGTAGGAGGATCGCCGTGAGTTCGAGGCCACCCTGAGACTCCATAGTGAATTCCAGGTCAGCCTGGGCTAGAGTGAGACCCTACCTCGAAAAACCAAAAAAAAAAAAAAAAAAAAAAAAAAGAGAAGTATTTTACGACATGAGACAGTTCCTGGCCCTATTTGGCTCACTGAAGCATTCAATGTTCATTTTCTCAAGAGACACTGTCAGGCATTTTCAACCTGCAGCCCACAAGCCCCACGTGACCGAGAATAACTATGAATGCCGCCCAACACAAAATTGTAGACTTACCTAAAATACTATGAAAACGTTTTTGCAAATTTTTTTTGTAATTTGATGGATAATTTTTGTAATTTGATGACAATGTCATGTCGCAATGTCAAAAGGTTGGACCTGCCTGCTTGGGTCCCAAGTGTCCAATGTTTGGTCATGGCATTCCCCTCAATGTTGTCCTCCTGCCCTACTCCCCATTATCCCCCACGCTTGTACCCTTATGCTCCCATTACTCAGTCCCCTTTTCACTGTCATATTTTCTATTACCCTCCCCATGTACGGCCACGGCACCCTGATCAGCGATCTCAACTATTACCCTCCCCATTTCCCTAGCACTCCTCTGATCCCCTTTCTTGCTTCATGACCTCTATCTACACACATTCACTCTCACATACAGCACATATAAATTAGAAGCTAGAATTGCATGAGAAAGAGCATGTGGTAACGGCCTTTATGAGTCTGGGATACCTCATCTAATATAGTTATTTCCAGGCTCAGCCATTCTCCTGAAAGTCGCATACTTTCCTTCTTGGTTTTGGCTGGATAAGACTCCATCACACAACGGAATGTGTACGTGTGCCACATTTTATCCGCTCATCTGTCGAGGGACATTCGGGCTGATTCATTCCCAGCAACTATGAAGTAGCAAGTATCTGGGGGACCAGGACAGCGAGTCCATTTGCTTATCCTAAGGCTGGGTCATAGTCTTTTGAGAAACCTCCACAGCGATGTCCACAGTGGCCGGCGCTGCTCCACTCTCTTGGGCCCTGCGATGGGCTAAGTACCTCCTCGGGCCTGGCCGTCGAAGGCCCTGGGAGCCCGGCACGCCCCTCCTTGCTCCACCACAGCCTGGACAGCCGGACGCCACGGCCCGAGCAGGCCTTCGCGCCCCAGATCTGCTGAGCCACCGGCGTCCCGAGCGGGCGCGGGCCAGGGGACCGAGGCCGCCCCCGGCCCTTCCTCGCCGGACCCCACACCCGACCCGGCACCCACCATTTCCGGTCTCCGGGGGGTCCCGGGTCCTCTCGGGCTGTCCGCGGCCGACGTGGTCACCTCCGCAGACGCTGGACCCCCCACCCACAACGGCGCGCTGCTAAAGGCATTCGCTGAGGATGCGGGCGGGGCGCCTCCGCGCGCGGCTGCCTGATTGGCCGCAGCGCGGCTAAGCCCGCCTCCCTTAGCCTTGAGTGACAGCCGCATCAGTCCCTAGCTTGGCTTGGGTAGGGGGCGTCCAAGTAGGGGGCTGCAGATGGCAGCCAGAGCCCCTGAAGCAAGCCAGTCAGGGCTCTTCACCTGGTGCAAAACTAGCCCAAAATGAGGTTAACTGAATTTAAGCGTCACTGGCTGTGCCTTTCAGAATGGACGGGACTTTTCACTATGCTCAGAGGGTCTTCCCTGCTTTCTGCTCCTACAGTTGAGGTCAGAAGTCGTCCCAGGAATCCTGAAGACCCAAGGAGGCAATTCCTGACCACAGAGAGAAAGGGGCGCTGGACCACACCAGGACATACTGCAATAGAAGAGAGGACCTTATGTCACGCTTTGCTAAGAAACAATGAGACAGCTGACTTATTGGCCAAGTTTTTCCCACACCTAATATTCCAACCTATCCATTTTTAGCCAAGAAAGTAAAGACAGTTATTGCATATATGATGAAACACGAGTTATGGGCCAACAAAAGTCTACTAAGGAATCAAGAGGGGAAAATCCCAAACCTTTAATTACCTCAGAACGCAACAGAAACCATTGAGACGTCTCTCCAACCCAACTCTTATTACCTGAATAGGAAGATTAAACATTGTTAAAAAAAAAAAAAGGAAGAAAAATATTTTCCATTAGAAACAAACAAAAACAAAATATGTAAAGACATCCAGAACCTGCCATTGGAGACCAGTAACAAATTTACAAAGTAATTTTCCAATGGTCATTTATTTTATATTTTTAAGTATAACTTTATATTTTGTTTTATTTATTTATTTGTGTGTGTGTGAGAGAGAGAGAGAGAGACAGAGGATGGGTGCACCAGGGCTTCCAACCACTGCAAACGAACTCCAGACACATGCACAGTTTTGTGCGTCCTTAGGCTCCGCGCAGGTAAGCGCCTTAACCGCTAAGCCGTCTCTCCAACCCTCAATGGTCTTTTAAATCACAGAATAATTTTAAAATATACGTTGATTAAATGGACTGCATAGTTAAAGAACACTTCATGCTTCCATGGATCTAACAATTGAAATGAAATGAGAATGGGGCATAGTGACACAAGCTTGTAATCCCAGCACTTGAGAGGTAGAGGTATGACAATCAGAAATTCAGTGTCATTATTTTTAATTTCAAACCCAACCTGGACTACATAAAACCCTGCCTCAAAACAACAGCCCCAAAATTAAGACAGCCATGGTGACTCACACATGTGTATGGGTGCTCCCAGGCCTCTTGTTGCTGCAAAGAAATGCCTATCTGTTCCTTACTCCTATAACTTTGGGGAGTGGTCCTGTGACTTTTTAAGTGTTAGCTTTCCCAGACTTGCTGGCCTCTTGACTCCTTCCTTCCTTCAGGAGGGAATATTTAAATTCAGGGAAATTGATGTTAAGCTGTCTCAGGCCATCTCAAGCCCTCATGTTTGCATGGCAAGCACTCTTAACTACTGCGCCGTTCCCCAGCCCCATTAGATGATTTACTATTAGTGTTATTAATTACTGTTATTATTATTTGTGTTTATGTAGGCGTGCACATGCCACTGCACATACATGGAGCTCATGTGGGGAGTGTTGGTCCTCTCCTTCCACCTTTTTTTGGACAGGGTCTCTCTCTCTCCTTTAATTTTTAAGAAATATTTTATTTTTTATTGATTTTTTTAAAAAATTGTTTATTTATATTTATTTATTTGAGAGCAACAGACAGAGAGAGAGAAAATGGTCACTCCAGGGCTGCCAGCCACAGCAAATGAACTCCAGACGCATGCGCCACCTTGTGCATCTTTCTTACGTGGGTCCTGGGTAATTGAGCCTTGAACCGGGGTCCTTAGGCTTCACAACCAAGCGCTTACCACTAAGCCATCTCTCCAGCCCGTTTTTCATTGATTTATGAGAGAGAGGAGGGAAAGAACAGGTACACCAGGGACTCTAGCCACTGCAAAGAACTCCAGACGCATGCACCACCACGAACATCTGGCTTACGTGGGTTATGGGAAGCCAAACCTACATCTTTAGGCTTGCAGGCAAGCACCTTAGCCACTAAGCCATCTCTCCAGCCCCTGCTCCTCCTCTTCCTTTTTCTTCTTTCCTCTCTCTCTCTCTCCCTCCACCCCCTTTCTCTCTCCAACTGGGAAGGCCAGGCTAGCTGGCCATCAAGCTTCCAGAGTCTCCTGATTTCTCATAGTTACACATGCCTTGGGATTACATACACATGTGCTATTTTCTATACAACTTTACATGAGTGTAGGGAATTTGAACTCTAACTGGAAGGCTAACAGAGCAAGTACCTTTAACCACTTAACAATCTCCCCAGCCTGGGAATTTTTTTTTTTTTTTGAGTCAAGGTCTCACTGTAGCCCAGGCTGACCTGGAACTCACTATGGAGCCCAGGCTGGCCTCAAACTCATAGTGATCCTCTTACCTCCACCTCCCAATTGATGGGAGTAAAGACAGCACTATAACACCCAGCTTCCACAATATTCTTAGTATACTAATGTTATGTGTAAAGTTTTTATTAAGGCTGTGATATATAAAATGATAAAGATATTTATTAAAGGTCTTTATGTTAACTTTCCTTTTCACAATAAAAATTACAGACGACACAAGTCCAAAAAGCAGTAACATTCAGAATTTGAGTGAACTTACTCCCTGTATAATAAAAATGATTGTTATTAAGTCTTTAAAATGATAACTAGTATCTTCCACTTTTAAGACAAATTTTAGCTTACAGTTGCAACATTAAGATATAAAACCGGGGCTGGAGGGATGGCTTAGCAACTAAGGGATTTGCCTGCAAAGCCAAAGGACCAAGGTTTGATTCCCTAGGATCCATGTAAGCCAGATGAACAAGGTGGCACATGCTGGAGGCCCTGGCATGCCCACTCTGTCTCTCTCACTTCTATTTCTCTCTCTCTCTTTACAGATAAATAGAAATAAAATATTTTTTTAATTTATTTTATTTGAGAGTGACAGACAGAGAAAGAGGCAGATAGAGAGAGAGGGAGAATGGGCCACTGCAAACGAACTCCAGACGCGTGCGTCCCCTTGTGCATCTGGCTAACGTGGGTCATGGCGAGTTCAGCCTCGAACCTGGTTTGAAGTTTGATTCCCCAGGACCCACGTTAGCCAGATGCATAAGGGGGCGCATGCGTCTGGAGTTTGTTTGCAGTAGCTGGAGGCCCTGGCGCATCATTCTCTCTATATGTATCTGCCTCTTTCTCTCTCTGTCTGTCGCTCTCAAATAAACAAAATGTACAGCCATGTGCAATACTAAAAGTTCCCTTAACCACTGAGCTGCAGGGATCGCTTGTAAAGAGGCTGTCATGAGAAGTAGGAAGATTGCCAAGAGTTCAGGCCACCCTGAGACTACATAGTGAATTCTGGGCCAGAAAACCTACCCCGCAAAAAAAAAAAAAAAAAAAAAAAAAAAAAAAAAAAAAAAAAACCTATTAGCCAGGCATGGTGGCTCATGCCTTTAATCCCAGCACTCGAGAGGCAGAGGTAGAAGGATGGTCATGAGTTTCAGGCCACCCTGAGACTATATAGTGAATTCCAGGTCAGCCTGAGCTAGAGTGAGACCCTACCTCGAAAAAAAAAAAAAAAAAGGTAATTCAGGCTAGAGAGATGGCTTAGTGGTTAAGGCATTTGCCTGCAAAACCAAAGGACCCAGGTTATATTCCCCAGGACCCACATAAGCCAGGTGCACAAGGCGGTGCATGCATCTGCAGTTCCTTTGCAGGGGCTAGATGCTCTGACATGCCCATATTCTCCCTCTCTCCTCTCTGTCTCTCTCTCAAATAATTTTTTTTTTAAGAAAAGAATTCAATAGAGACCTTGGGATTCTGTATGAGATTTTAGTGGCTTTGCTGAGTGCTGTCTTTATGAGGTTGAGAGACTTTGGTAGAGATGAATGACTTAGAGACATGTAAATCAGAATAATTTTCAAACTATTTTTATTTATTTGCAAGGGGAGTGGGAGAGAAAATAGAGAATAGAAGGGAAGGGAAGGGGTGTGCTAGGGCCTCTTGCCACTGCAAACAAACTCCAGATGGGTTGGACCCCGAGAACTGGCTGCCGCAATGGCTGCAGCAGAGGGCCTGGCCCTGCTCACCCTTCCACTTAGCCCATACTGAGCAGTGCCAACAAGCCCTACTGAGGGGTTTTCTGGGGGAGGGGGAACATGCCGTGGCCCTGTCAGTACACCAGGATAAGAAAGCGGGGTGTGCTTATGTGAAATAATTGTGGATTCATGAGAAATAATAAAGTGGTACCTCTCACCCATGCCTCTTTACCTCGCATTGCATTTTGGAGAAAAAAAAAAAAGCAAAACAAAATAGGTACAGTGGGATCTTTTCACACTATGTTGGACCTTGCTAACATCTGTCTGTAGTATCACTTGCTGTGCTTTGAGTATGATAGTAGGCCTTCAGAGACCCTGGCACCCTCTACAGGGAAGTTTGGTTTTATGCTAATCTCTGAGTACAAATGCGGAAAAGCCTCAGGAATAAAGTAAAACAGCAGTTTGAAGAGTTTAAAAGGACACTGTATAGGTGGGAAAAGGCAATTGCTGCATGACACAGTGCAGGAGTAGGTTATCTCCCTGCAAGGTGTTGGCCAGCAAGGGTATGAGGTGCCCAGACCACAAGGCAATTGCCACTGCTGTGGGCTGCATTCCAGAAATGGATGGTAAGACCCTACTGCTCAAAACATTTCATATGCTGGTTGCAGGACACGGGAAAATCAAGCCGAAACGGAGCTGGAAGCTCCCTCCTTGCAGGCTGGTGTTCGTAGTGTCAATAGGAGCTACAGGGACCTGGTTCAGTGGTTAAAGTGCTTACTTGTAAAACCTGCTGGCCTTGGTTCAATCCTCCGGGCATTGACATCAATCTGGCATTTGTCTACCGAGCAAGAACCGCCCCCCACACACCCACACACACATTCACTTTTTAAAGGAGGAGCTATACAGGCCATAGGGGATGGACATGCTTTGAACCCTGCATTCTATACTAGCAATATGCCAAACGAGATATGCCACCTGGTGCAGTCATGACATGACTGCTGTGAATGACGTGACGGGGGCTAGATAATACAACAGCTGTTTCCGTGCTGGAGAGGCACAGAACCCAGCCAAAGTACGATGCCTGGGTAGGCAACAGTCCCAACCTTGTGCTAAAAAGCCTGGATGTTCATTGGAGAATCTCTGGTATTGAGTCCACATTAAAAGGCTGGAAAAGCTGAAGTCTAACGTGGTATAAGATCACAGCAGCGATGGCAGACAAAATCACTTAGAAATAAGGCAGCTACACACCTACTGCTTTGTTTTTCCTCAGACTTCATCTGCTAGAAGGTGCTACCCACATTGAGGGTGGTGCCCTACCCTAACAGCCATAGTTCTACATGTCAACGTATCAATCCACTCTGGGAATATTCCCACAAATGCACACAAGACATTTCACCAATCTCACCTCAATATAGTCGACAACCACGACAGAGATTCATGGTACTTTTTGTGTCTTAGGTTTTCCTACAATGTGTTACTTCAGCCTTCCAGGTAAGAACTATTATAGTGACCAAAGATATCATTGTCTTCATACCTTCAGTGTATCCACTAGAGGGGAATACTTTATTGTATTTAGAAGTAATCATCCCTTCAAATCCAAACAACTACGCTGTCAGAAACCCAATTAAAAATATTCTTAATTGAGCCAGACGTGGTAGCACATGCCTTTAATCCTAGCACTCAGGATGCAGAGGTAGGAGGATCACCATGAGTTCGAGGCCACCCTGAGACTACATAGTGAATGCCAGCTCAGCCTGGACTACAGTGAAACTCTACCTCAAAAACCAAAAAACAGAGGCTGAAGAAGATGGCCTAGAAGTTAAGACACTTGCCTGCAAAGCCAAAGGACCCTGGTTCAATTCCCCAGGACCCACGTAAGCCAGATGCACAAGGAGGTGCACGCATCTGGAGTTCGTTTGCAGTGGCTGGAGACACTGGTGCGCCCATTCTCTCTCTCACTCTCTGTCAACCTCTTTCTCTCAAATAAATAAATAAATAAAATATATTTAAAAACAAAAACAGCCGGGCGTGGTGGCACATGCCTTTAATCCAACACTCAGGAGGCAGAGGTAGGAGGATCGCCATGAGTTCGAGACCACCCTGAGACTACATAGTGAATTCCAGGTCAGCCTGAGCTAGAGACCCTACCTCCAAAAATCAAAAGAAAAAAAAAGTTATACATATATGTGTGTGTGTGTATATATATATATATATATACATATATATATATGTATATATACACACACACACAAATTGTGAAACATACTCTATCTTTTGATATGATGAGTGAATGACAATTTATGACTAAAATATATTATAACAATACAATCATGAATGAAATTTACATGAGGAATAAAACACCATCACTTATAAACACATAACAATTTGACATAAAAGTAAATATCTCACATGCAATTATGGTAGAATTCTTGCAAGTATCCATAAATGAAGACAATAACTTTTGGTAACATATAAATTGGCTTAAATAATTTAGAAACTAAGAAACACACATAAAAAAGTAGTGACAGTTAATCTTTCTTATCAGCCTGACTGGACTGTGAGAAACTTAGAACATTAGTTGAGCACACTTCTGAGTGTGTTTATATCATTTCTAGACACGGTTAGTTCAAAAGGGCCCTCTTAGCCGAGCGTGGTGGCGCACGCTTTTCATCCCAGCACTCAGGAGGCAGAGGTAGGAGGATCACCATGAGTTCGAGGCCACCCTGAGACTACACAGTTAATTCCAGGTCAACCTGGGCTACAGTGAGACCCTACCTTGACAAACTAAAAAAAGAAGGGGGGGAAATCTCCTAATGATCGCTCATAACAAGCTGATATTGTTGGGAGGGGGGACACTGCAGCAGGCGGGATGTACGTGAAGGAAGAATGCCACGGCAGTGGATTGTGCCCTCACCTCTTCCCATGTGGCACCTTACGCTGCTCTGTGTTTACTGTGTGCATTGCTCTATTCGGTTATGACCTCCCTGTCATGACAAGATTGACACCTCTGAGACAGTGAGCCCAAGTTACAGCATCATCTCCAGTGGCTTCCCTCAGGTTTCTGGTCACAGCAATGAGAAGTTAGCTAAACAAAGTAGTAGTATACGTATAAAAGCAAAGAACTTGCCACACGAACCCAGGTGAAAAATCACAGCAACTAAGAACTCATTTTTCAATAATAGCACACTAAAATACATAAATTAAGCCTTCCAGTATATCATAAATGCATTTCCATTTACATATGGGTCCAACAGCTCAGTCAGAAAGTAAAGGAAGCATTTTTTAAAAATAACTGTTAACTCAAGCTCTACTGATTCAATAAACCTCAGAGAATTATGTCATCTCACCATTTATTTTCATGAATGAAAATTAGAAATAGCCCAGAAATCTACTTTAATAATGAACTAATAAGCACAATATACTTACAACTTTAGAACATTTACTTTTGGTTGTATAACATCTGAAGCATTTCACATAAATTACTTTGCATCAAGCTTTTATAAGGCATATTTATAGCATCCCATTACCTGAGGACATTTCACAGAATTTTGAAATTTGTTACAAGTGACAATTTTGTTGTGTTTCTGTACATTTACAAGTTTTGATACTGGGCACATTCTTGGATTTCCGCCAACCGAAGACTTGTGCACATCTCTTCTAAACAAATGTTTGACCAGTTCATTTGCTAAGTGACTGCAGGCATCCCCCGCAAACCTCACACTGGCACTAGTTTTCTTCTCTATGCACTGCCCTGTTTGCTATGCTGAGGAACTCTCTCCAGTGTTGAGTCTTTTCGTGTATTTTAAGGGAACTACTACGAGTGAAGGCTTTCCCACAATGGCTACATATATAGGGCTTCTCTCCAGTGTGAATTTGTTCATGTCTTTGACAATCACCCAAAGTGGTGAAGGCTTTCCCGCACTGCTTACAGACATAGGGTTTCTCTCCGCTGTGAATCCTTCCATGGCGTTGAAAGGAACTGTAACCACTGAAGGCTTTCCCACACTGCTTACAGTCGTAGGGTTTTTCACCACTGTGAGTCCTTTCATGACGCTGAAGAGAACTGTGAATAGTGAAGGCTTTGCCACATTCTTTGCATTTATAGGGCTTCTCTCCTGTATGAATTCGTTCATGTATTCGAAAGGTACCAGAAGAAACGAAACATTTCCCACACTGCTGACAGACATAGGGTTTCTCCCCACTGTGAATCCTCTCATGATTTCGAAGAGAATTACGAGTAGTGAGGGCTTTATCACACAGGTTACACACATAGAGTTTCTCTCCAGTGTGAGTCCTTTCGTGTACTCGACAGGTGCTAGAAGAGATGAAACATTTCCCACACTGATTACACACATACGGCTTCTCTCCTCTATGAATCCTCTCATGGCGTGGAAGGGAACTGTGACCAGTAAAGGCTTTCCCACACTGCTTACATATATAGGGCTTCTCTCCACTGTGAATCTTTTCATGGCGCCGAAGGGAACCGTGACTGGTGAAGGTTTTCCCACACTGCTTACATATAAAGGGCTTCTCACCTGTGTGAGTTTGTTCATGTCTTCGAACCTTACTGGAAGAAGAAAAGGCTTTGCCACACTGTCGGCATTTGTAAGGTTTCTCTACAGTGTGAGTATCTTCATGATTCAGAAAGCATTCAGGATACACGAAGGCTTCCCCACACCCCCTAAACTTATAGAAACTCTCTGCATATATCTCATATTCATAAGGGCTATGGCCAGTTGGAACAGGGAGAGGCACATTTAGGGATGAAAGGCCAATCAAGATGTCTTCACACAAACGGCTTTCGCACAGTTTGAGTCCACGAGTTTTCTTATTCACAACAGTATCTGGAAACTGGCTGAGGATTTCTCCACATCGACTGTCTTCTTTACATTCACCCAGTAGATCCACCACTTCACTTCTGTAAAAAGCAGAAAACACATTACTCAACCTTTGCTCATAAGCTATTTACCAGGAGAACTGTTCACATTATGCACTGTCACAAGTTTTCCACACAGACTGAAAGCTCTGCAGGATAGCTAATGTCAATATATTGGTATTCATATCGAGATTCTTAATACTTTTTATCAAGTTAACTATTTTGCAAAAGCCAAATGTATTACTATTCATTCATTATTTACTTTTTTGGTGGGGTCTTGCTTATTGCTGAGATGCTTAGGTTGGCTTTGAACTTACCACCCTCTTCTAATGGAATCTGAACTATCTCATCTTATAGGCATGAGCCACGATTACCTGCTTCCCTATGTTACAAACAAGAACACTTGAAGCCAGGTGTGGTGGTGCATGCCTTTAATCCCAGCACTCAGGAGGCAGAGGTAGAAGGATTGCCGTGAGTTTGAGGCCACCCTGAGAATACAGAGTGAATTCCAGGTCAGCCTGGGCTAGAGTGAGACCCTACCTCGAGGGGAAAAAAAAAAAAAAACACTTCAGTATTCTCTAAGCAAAACAATTGAACCAAAACTATGTTTGAATTTCTTTTTAAGGCAAGCCCAACAGACTGGCCTTTTTTTTTTTTTTTAATGTATAAGAGCAAGAGAGAGAGAAAGAGAGAACTGGCATGCCAGGGCCTCAGCGACTACAATCAAACTCCAGATGCTTGTGCCATCCTGTGAGCATGTACGACCTTGTGTGCTTGTAACACTTTGTGCGTCTGGTTTACGTGGGACCTGGAAAGTCAAACATGGGTCCTTAAGCTTCACAGGCAAGCACTTTAATCAATAAGCCATCTCTCCAGCCCTGTTTTTGGATTCTGAAGTAGATGCGTGTACGTAACGTACATATTCTTGATGATAAGAACCAGTATAAACATGAAATTCCTTTATGTGAAAGCCTCAACATCAAAGCCTGAAGGTAATTGCATATAACATTTAAAATAACTTTGTGTGTAGAACCAAGTTTGTATATACTAAATCATCAGAAAGTCAATATGTCAGTGTTCCACAGGTTGCCAATTTGTATGCATTTTATAAGACAACTATCTGAGACTAAATTATTTTCAAGTTGGACTCATTTGTTCAGTTGTCTTTTTCTTTGGGGAGGGATAATTTTCTAGTTATTCCCTCATGGAGATATAATGCTTTTATTTAGGAGGGACCATTACCTTAGATATCTCCTGGAATCTCTGTAGTCATCTTCAATATTCTGGCCTTCCTCTGTTTGTCCTAAAACGTGGAACCAAAAAAATTCATCATGAATTCTATCATTATAAAAAAAAATATTAAGCCAGGCATGGTGGTGCACACCTTTAATCCCAGCACTCGGGAGGCAGAGGTAGGAGAATCATTGAGAGTTCAAGGCCACCCTGAGACTACATAGTGAATTCCAGGTCAGCCTGAGGTAGAGTGAGACCCTACTTCAAAAAAAAAAAAGGAAAAGATATTAGATTCCATTAGGTTTAGGTATAACATGACCATCGCTGATAGACTCAACAGATTTACCCTTTCTACATTCCAAATCATTGAGCAGTATTGTTGAACACTTGCTCTCTCATTACCTAGGTAAAGAAATAAGCTCACCCTTACCTACAGAAGCCAGATTCTCCAAGGTTTCCTGCATAACATCTCTGTAGAGTTTCTTCTGGGAAGAATCAAGCAAAGCCCACTCCTCCAGGGAGAAGTTCACAGCCACATCCTCAAAGGTCAGAGACTCCTAAAACATTACACATATTTTCAGAAGGAAGAATGAGTCACATTAGTGAAAATCTAGATTCATTTCATGAAAAAATCACAAGATGCTGTATTCTCCAAATGCCAGTGAATACCCAGGACATTACATTCTTACTCTCCATGCACAATCTCTCTCTTTCTCTCTCTCACTCTCTCTCTCTCTCTCTCTCTCACACACACACACACACACACACACACACACTTTTTTTTTTTTTTTGGTTTTCCAAGGTAAGGTCTCACTCTAGCTCAGGCTGACCTGGAATTCACTATGTAGTCTCAGGGTGGCTTCGAACTCACGGCGATCCTCCTACCTCTGCCTCCCAAGTGCTGAGATGAAAGGCATGCACCATCACGCCTGGCTTCACACACACACACACACATTTTTTTTTTTTTGCATGGTATTTATTTGTGCTGGGGTTACAGGTGGGCCACCACGCCCACTCCTCATTCATATGGGTTTGGGGTCCAAACTCTGATCCTCATGCTTGCAAAGTGTTTTATCCACTTAGCCATCTCTAAGTTTCTCTAAGAACTCGTCATTTCAGCCAGACAGCTAGCCAGTAAACCACTGGGATTCCCTGTCTCCACCCTTCCAGTGCTAGGATTACAGACACTCATCGCCACACCCAGCACTTTCCCTGGGTCCTAGGATCTGAACTCAGGGCCACGTGCTTAAATGGCAAGCACTTGATCCATTAGGCCATGTCCTCAAGCTCCCAAAACACACTTTTGAGAAGTTAAAGAAAAACTACTTTATAACATGACCAGTACATATTATTAAAAGAGAACAATCCTGGGCTGGAGAAATGGTTTAGTGGTTAAAGTGCTTGCCTGCAAAGCCAAAGGACCCAGGTCCGATTCCCCAGTACCCACGTACAACCAGATGAACAAAGTGGTGCATGCATCTGGAGTTTCTTTGCAGTGGCTAGGGGCCCTGGTGTGTCCATTTAGGGAAACAAAAAGAGAGAGAACAATCTACCAAGAAGATATGACTGTAAACATTACGCACTTACACATGCAATTTTATAAAAAACAAACACTATTGCACATAATGGGACAGAAAGGGCCAGATAAAGTAATACTATGTAAATTCAACACACACTTCACTGTTCATTAGATAAGTCATCCAGAGCGCCAGTCCCTCAGTTAACAACCTTCAGAGTAAATCTGTACCACAGATTGAATGTGGTAAGCAAAAACCTATGGAAGATTCCATTCAACACCTATGGACACATCCATCTTAATACATCATGCAGCTTTCTCCAAAATAAGGTCATAAAGGAAGCCTCAATACATACCAAAAATTAAAACTGAGACAAAGTACCAAAAAGCATAAGAGGGACTGGGGAAATGGCTCAGTAATTAAAGGTACAAGCCTACTGACCTGAGCTCAGTTCCTCAGCACTCATATAAAATAAAGCTGGATACAACATAGCTGTAATCCTTAAGTGTCCATGGCAATAGGAAGTGGAGCCAGGAGAATGTGGAAGCTCACAGGCCCACTAACCTTGCCTACCTATTTTTTTTTTTATTTTTATGAGGGGGGATATTGGCACACCAGAGCCTTCAGCCACTGCAACCAAACTCAACGCATGTGCCACCTTGTGCACATGTGCAACCTTGCA